>OZ026617.1:94839674-95439674 GCA_964020975.1 Hermodice carunculata
CGTAAGAACATTCCCCTATTATGATGTATTTTTGCCATCCCACAGGTGGTCTTAATAGAGAGATTTCATGTTATAACTTTATACAAAATGATGATCATAATCTAGAATGCCCCTTTCTTGAGATATGGAAGCATTTGGCACCAAAGCTATCATTCCCGTACATATGCCGTACACAAACAGTCAACTTATGTGGCTTTGCTGTGTCCAGCTTCCGAGTCTATGTGTGCATGCTGAGGGTTTTGTAAAATTTCATACATCCCGCCTGCTGCCAGGGCAGCATCCTGCATAGTGGCACCGCCTGTGGGCAAATACTGAACTGTCTGAGTGTTCCCTGTGTCATCACGGCTCATCAAATCAACAGCTGGTTTCCCTAAAGGCACATTTTCTGGACCAGAATTTTCTCCTTGGTGCAGCTGCTGAGAGGAATATTGTTGCATTGTGCCTGCGAGTGGCAAGAAGACTTGTCTATTAATGGAAAGTGTGTTTTGTGTATTTTGCATGGTTTGCTCTGAGTCAGCTGCTTTCTCCTGCTGAACTGGCTGGAGAGTGTCCTCCTGCCAGGAAGACGGTGAATATCCCGAGGGTGCTCCCAGGTCAGTTCCTGTATCTGTCTCGCTCATATTTCTGAAGGGTGAAGCATACATCACCTGTCGGACATAGGTGCTCCAGTCACTGGGCCCACCCTTATTCGGCTGTCCGCTCTTGTAGAAGATTTGTGTGTATTGGGGCAGTGTCAGTCTGTACATCTCCAAGGCATCAGGGTTCAACATGTGTGGAGGACACTTGAAGAACACTTTAGTTTTGCCGATTACATGTTTATATTCTCCAAGGTAATTTGGACCCCAGCGCTCTGTCGTCATTTCTTTCATGGTATCCACAATTTGCTCAGTTGTGTATCGCTGGTGGCGCCGCCTGATGGCTCGAGCTGGAACAAAGTTGCCTTCATAGCGAAGAATGGAAGCCTTCAGTTCTAGTTTCCAGTGTAGGGTGCTGCGGGGCGCTTGGAAGGCCCCGTAGTCAAGAAAGACCTACAACAGGGGCAGACAAAGTGGCAGATATTAACGTTCTTGACACGATACTTCAACTCAATGCAAGGAGCTTTCTAATTTGTGCTGGACAGATAATTTCTATTGGAAGAGCCAGTTGTTGCCACTTGAAGAGCTTTCAAGCAGTAATCTACAAGACTCATGCTCCTTACCAAGATACATATATGTACATCTGCAATTAAGCAGTCACACTGGTGGTTGTAACAAGAGGACCACTATGGTCCTGTGCTCAACTAACCTTCAATGCACTGAAGGATAGTTAATAGAATTCAATGAATAGACACTTGAGCATAAACTACCCATTTTTTTGTCGGTTCTGTTCATAACTATGGAGTCGGCAGCTGTAGGGGGAGGGGGTTAATGTGGGTCCCCAGGTATTGAAGCAGGATGGGTGGAAAAGATATAGGGAGGGCAGATGGAACCAAGATTTGGGAAGGGAAAGAAGGAGGGAGTGGAGGGAAGGAAGCTAGGAAGGAATAAAAGGAAATCAAAGAGAAAAAAAAAACGAAAGAAAAGGAAAGATTACTGCTACATCATAAAGTTTATGTGTATGGGCAGAACCTAAAGTAATGCAGCCACAACAGTAAGTATAACTATGTATACCAAACAACTACAAGTCTTCCTTGAATACACTTATGGACAAAAGTTGGGTACTATTGCCCCCCCCCCCCCCCCCCCAAAAAAAAAGTATGTATATGTCACCGAACCCTAATGCCATATTGTCCCTGCAAAAAGCAAAATCAAGGAACTATTTCCTGGCCATGATGAGGAGCTGCACCGATTTTCTTGATGAATGCATCGAGTCATATAAACGGTGAGGGCACCATTTGGGAATGATCAAGATTTACTCATTAACAATTCAACCACAGGGCTCTGGTTTCCAAAACAAATTTTTAATTAGTTACAAAATTAAATGAAGTGCCATGGGCATTTACGCAGTTCCACTGGAAAAAGCTTTGCCTTGTTACTTGTGGGTCTATATTTTGCTTGTAGAGTTCCAACCCTCTGATATAAATGAAGCATTCATTCGGCAGCATGTACCAGTTATTCTGGCTTCCTAGAAAATAAACTTGGTACTTCATATGTCTCTACAACAAGAGCTTCAATATTTTATTTAAGATCCTACTCCCTATAGTATTCATTCTTATTTCTCACTGACAAAAAAAAAGAAAATATTGTACTCCAAATTCCATGTTCCCTTGGTCACTTCCCCCCAGGCCCCAATACACACCCTCTACACAATTAGATGCTGTACACACTAAGCCAAGTTATACAATTAGCTGGCAGTGAATAAATTATCATAAAGTATATGATCCATTGCCAACAAAGTATCTTTGTATATAATAAACTGCAATTATATTTTTATTTTTCAGGGGAAAGAAAGGTTCTCCATCTTTCATGTAGTGCCAAATACAAAGCAAATATGGAGCCTTTCTTTAGATAACTCTAAATGTTAAAAACTCAAGATCTACTGTGGCTGAAAGCAAGTTTCATTTATGGTTCTTGCTAAATCCACTAGCCTTGTTATTTTCAAAGTCTGTTTGTGACTTTACACCCAACTGCCAACAATAAGGAACCCACCTATCCCAGTAGTCAGCACACCTATCCCTGTAGTCAGCCCACCTATCCCTATCCCTGTAGTCAGCCCACCTATCCCAGTAGTCAGCACACCTATCCCTGTAGTCAGCACACCTATCCATGTAGTCAGCCCACCTGTCCCTGTAGTCAGCCCACCTATCACTGCAGTCAGCACACCTATCCCTGTAGTCAGCACACCTATCCCTGTCTATCCCTGTAGTCAGCACACCTATCCCTGTAGTCAGCACACCTATCCCTGTAGTCAGCACACCTATCCCTGTAGTCAGCACACCTATCCCTGTAGTCAGCCCACCTATCCCTGTAGTCAGCACACCTGTCCCAGTAGTCAGCCCACCTGTCCCTGTAGTCAGCACACCTATCCCTGTAGTCAGCACACCTATCCCTGTAGTCAGCACACCTATCCCTGTAGTCATCACACCTATCGCTGTAGTCAGCCCACCTATCCCTGTAGTCAGCACACCTGTCCCAGTAGTCAGCCCACCTATCCCTGTAGTCAGCACACCTATCCCTGTAGTCAGCACACCTATCCCTGTCTATCCCTGTAGTCAGCACACCTATCCCTGTAGTCAGCACACCTATCCCTGTAGTCAGCACACCTGTCCCAGTAGTCAGCCCACCTATCCCTGTAGTCAGCACACCTATCCCTGTCTATCCCTGTAGTCAGCAGGCCAAGCTGTCTTACATATTGTGCCTCACTGTAACTCCATAGTGTCCTCCACATATACTGAAACAAATGATATCCACACTCGTACCTGGGCATTTCACACTACATCAAGTTTTACTGTTTTAGCAAATATTCTGTTGCATGCAAGTGTTTATTTAGAACTATGCAGTTTTTCAGTGAATAGTATGGTTAGGACTTTGCTTTTAGAATATCGGACTTGATCATGTTCAAACGGTGCATGGGCTTACAGAATTAGGTTTGTCGAGTTTCTCTTTGCATTAAGCATGTACCATCTTGGCTTGTGATGTACGTAACAACAAGATTTGTTTCATCCTATAAAATTGTGCCACCTGGTTTTGTTACTGTCATCAAAGCTACATACTGTATTTTTACTGGGTAATCTTATCATGGTGGGCCACTTGAAACAGTGCAAGACATTTTCTCAATGTGGCCTATGCAACAGCAGATAATTAACCCTCTCCCCCTTCAATTAACACCACGTCAACAGCTTACCCTGGCATGAGTTGGTCACTAAGCTCCCAACCCATGCCAAGGAAAGCTGTTGACCTGGGGCATGTGATCTTGATAGGTCTCATCTGCAATCCTCAGTCAAATTGCATTTCATTAATGTGAAATAAATCAAAACACAGAAGCAGACTGCATATGACCACCAGCCAGCTTTGGCCAGTTTTAAGGGGGAAGGGTCATAGCTAAACCAAACGATACCAACAAAACGACTCATGAAAGCAACAACCAAATAGTCCTACAGTCTTGAGCCTGATCTGCTGTCAGTAAACAGCTAACAACCTAACCCAGCTAAGGAAATACTAATACATATTCAACACAAGCACCTTTTACTGATCAATGGTCTTGTAACTCATAACAAGGCCACCTGATGGCAGCACCAGCAGGTTCCATCATCCGGGTTCCACATGTGTTACAGTTGACGATACATTTACACACTTAAGCATCAAACTTTGAGGGGGAAAAAAAAGAAAACATGTCCTAGGGCTATTCAAAATGGGCGTTAATTATTAGTAGTTATATCTTCGTTCTGCAACATCAAGAATTCCCTCCGCACCACATTCATTGAACTTCAACAGGTATTAGAATCTATCATGTTCTTTCACCCTTTCCCTCCTTGAAATTGTCAAGACCAACCAGTGGTCAAATGTCTGCTTGAATAATACAAATGTATGACTTATTTTAACATAATGAAAAATAAATTGAATGAGATTGTATACGAGACCTGCTATCAAGATACCATGCCCCAGGTCAACAGCTTTCCTTGGCATAGGTCAGGTACTCAGTGCCTGTACCATGGCAAGGGAAGCTGATAGGGGTGAGGGTGGGGGTTACACACCAGAGGCAGGACGACAAAAGCTGCCATATCACTGGCACTTCAGTCTCTCACAAACACATGAAGAACTTCACTGGTACAAAGCGATGCATATATAATAACATGGTCTGTCCCACAGGAGCCATCCCTGATCTTTTACCTGGTTCTAATCACATACAACAGGCGTACAATGCATCGGAGCCCTCATGCTGATTAGACGGACAATTTCATCAAACAATAGATCTTTAGTTGTCCAAAGAATCCAGAAGAACAGAAGGAGCAACAACTCCATGGCCAATGGCGTCCGTGAACCCTAGTCTTTTATCAGCTCCTCATTTCCAATTAATCCTTTCCCGCTTAAAACACCCAGGTGTAAATTGTCATCTGCCTCAATCTTTTTGCGTAGAATGCTAGTCAACACAAAACATTCCCCCCCCCCCCCCCCGAGAATTGTCGATGATATCCATAAAAACAGCATGCCCTAGTTTTGGGCACATTAACCCAACCTGCACCAGGGAAAGCTGATGACTCAATCTATAATTAATCAGGGGAGGGCTAATAAACAATTTGACTTCACTCTCACAAATCACAGTATAAGCGTCGTCTGTTTGCAACACAGCAGTCAAAAAGGTTTTTCATTGGGATTCAAATGTGTCATTGTCAACCAAAAAAAAACAGCCACAAAAACAGGTAGCTACCTTTTTTTCTGAAAGTTATTACTTTTAGTCAAGCATGTTTAAAATATGAAAGAATCCTGAAAATTAATTTTTTTCATGATCAGTCTACCTATGTGCATGAAACTCATCGTGTTTACCAGTAACATACTTTAATAATTAAATTCTAAATTTAATTAACAGAATAAAAGCATGCTTTTTGCATCAAAAGCTGTCGACCGGGGATATTCTACCTGGAACTATAGACATATTGGTACTTGCATGAAAGGTCTTTTTACGAGGAATACCAATCTGGAATCCAAATGATAATTCAGGCTAGTTGACTTAAGTTCCAAATGATAATTCAGACTAGTTGACTTAAGTTGATTGACTTTAGTCGTGATTAGCACTAAAAGAATAACAAGAAGAGTTGCAAGAGTTCTTGCCATGTTAATCAACAACTTTGACAGTGGTTTTTATATTGCCTGCTGAAGCACGACTTGCTAATGAAGGACTTTTGCATTGTTGTCAAGCTTTTTCCTACTCTTTTCTTTAATTTTGGCCCGTAAACTTAAGCTGCCTCTTCCATACCTGGCCTGTTGGTACAATCTCAAGACACACTCCTGACACACAGCATTTACTAAAGAGACTGTAAAGTCAATAAATTATGAGATGAGTAACTGAAAATTTTATTATAAAAATCAAACAAAAGCATTTACACATGGTTTCAAATCTGCAGCAGGTAAAACTTCCAGTGGTCAATAGGACAAGTGCTTACAAACATTTATTTGTCCTTATAGTAATGTCACTTGTCCCAAAATTGAACAACACCCCAAGTTTTCTTTGGAATTCAAATCTGAAGCAAATTTATGGCACTATTGTCACATTAAGAGCATGTACGGGTGTCTCATATAAGGTCCTGACAAATATTTGAATATCTGGATTGTGGCTTTCGTCTCTCTGAAACAAAGATGCCCACGGGCCTAATGCTCTGTCGACATATATAATCTGATGACCAGCACCAAAATGCATTTCCTGAAATACATTCCCTCCATGACCCTAAGAAAATAGTCAAGGTCATTATTAAGATGCAGCATCAAACTTCCACGTGAACACACATTTGTGGTACATTTGGTATCATTCTCCTTATTCTTTGTCAAATATATTGAATTAAATGTCCTTTTCTTGCAGTTCCATCTTATTTTTAATGCCATGAGCAAACACAACAGAATCATTTCATGATGCTTTCCTCCATGACCTTGAGAAAGTAGGTCAGGGTCACCCATATTATGCAATATCAAGCTTCTGTATGTGATACACATTTGTGGTACATTCAGTATTGTTAAGTCTTCTTATTTCTCAACATGTCAAATTTAGTGTCCTTCGCTACACCTATACTGACCTTGATAAACAGGTCATGGTCATCCAAAATGTTAGATAATTTGATCACTGGCCTGACACATAATCGGTGTGAACTTATAGGTTCCATCTCAATTTATAATCAAAATAGCGACTTTAATGTACTTTTGATGCCTTTGATACTGGTACAACTAATACAATCAGTGGTACCACCATTACTCTACACATCCGCGATTTTTGTCTGTACAGTGGTACCTGTCTTGAGAGACCCCTCCAATGAGAGAGAGCATATCTTTTTAAGACTGCTCTCTCAGAACACTGTGCTATCTCATCCATGTTATTATACCTCTAATGAAAGACCACCTGTTTTGAGAGACCACATTTTGACCTGCCCTAGGGGCAGTCTCTCAAGACAGGAACCACTGTATAATATTCTTGTAATGGTATATTGATACACGTGCACAACTTCAGGTCTAATGGCCATAACAAAAAAATCAAAATCTGAAATGTATTCACTATATGATCTTGAGAAAGTAGGTCATGGTCATCCATATTGTGTAACATAAAACTGTTATATGTGTGACAAATTTGGAATCATTTTCCTTATCCTTTCTCACTATATTGGATTAAATGTCTTCTGGTCCACATCTCTTGCAATGCTGTAGGTGGCACCATCCAGTGTCAACATGTTTTTGTTTGTTTTCTTTTTTGTCTTGTCTGATTGACATCTCGACCAAATATCGTGATGATTCATCAGAAACTCTTCAAAAAAAACAGCATTCTCAGTATTTTCATTTTGTGGCCTAAACATTACATAATACTATATAATTAGTGCCACCAATATCAAAATCAACCTAGATTTTCATACACTTGCTAACTCCTAAAAGTTATATGGGACTATCATGAAAACTGTGAAGTGTATCGCATTCACAAGCAGAACGTTTACAGATAAACCAACATGAATGATCACATATCTCTGCATCCTACGGCCATACGAGTTGAAAAACATTTTCTGGCTTCCATACAGTAGGTGATGTTGGAAAGTTATTTGTCCTCACGAAGATTTCACTTGCTCTGGATTATGGAAGCATATGAATTGTCCTGCCCTGATAGACAAATCTACTGAAAACTAGTCAATTCTATGTACAGAGATAGAGGTTTACATGATATTCCACCTAGTTTCATCCATGTATGTAATTTGGCTAATGCCTCAGCTGTTTTCAGTGCTTTCAGGTGTCGCATATTTTCATGAAAACATCCATACTTCATAAAAAAATCAACTTTTCTTACAGATATTATTATATGAGTTGAAACAGCATATCCTTGAAAGTTATGCAGTCTGTTTCCACTACAAAACAATCATTTCCACAAAGTATGTCAATTACAAATCAAGAAACATGAACCATGATTTGAATGACAATATACACTGTGTATGGACATATGTTAAAAGTATTCTGCCAATCAGGTTGACGCTGGGAAAACAAAAATGCAGGTAGTTGTAAATCTATACAAGTGTTCTTCAATCTGTTGTGGTATTGGCCATACCAACAATTCAGCCATTTGTTGGCAATTTAAAATTTTGATATGTGGGCAGATGCATTTATCATCAGAATATTATCTATCCATCTTTAGTTTTTCCGTATTTCAAGTTCAGTAGTCCAATGATCTGACAGATAAAATATCTCACATTTACCAAGAATCATTTCCATGTATTATATGGAACATGTTTTGCATTTGTAGCATAGGATCCTCTTTACTAAATGCACTGATCCTACTGCTGGATATGACTGAACATTTCCATCCATAAACTGAAACCAAAATATTACCTTTCCACAGAATCAAAAAAAAAAAATAATAATAATAATAATAATAATAATAAAATTTTAAAAATGCCTGATATGTAATATACAAATAAAAAAATAAATTAAAAACAAAAAATGCTACGAGAAACTGCGTGTACCAAAGCTAATCTACATTAGATATGCTCATTCTGTTCACGAGGCATATAGCATTTGGCCACACAGGTGTTCAAGGTCTGCCTTTATATATCAGTCTGTTTATGCAGATGTCTCATGTGGCGTCGCAGACTTCCGACTCGGGTGAAACTCATGTTGCACAGAGTGCATGGATAACGGATCTTGTAATGCACACTCTGCTGGTGGACCTGCAGATTCTGGCGACAAGAAAATTTCTTGTTGCATAACTCACAACAATAGCATTCCCTGCTGGCTTTTCTATCCAAGTTTAAATTGCAGGCTGACAATATGGGTGCACCAGCACATTGCAGCCCCTGAGTACCCCTGTTATCGCTCACTCCCACTTGGGAGTGCAGTCTCACTTCGGGAATATTTTGTGGCTGCAATGCAAATCCAGTGTCCTGGTTTGACAGGCGTGGCACTCCTAGCCCAGGAATATCACATGCACCCTGCTGGGAGTCTGAGTCCGTGCATGCTGCTGCCAGCTGCCATTTTTGTGCCCATTGCAATCCAGGTGGCGCTGCTGTTGACCCATCCTAACAA
The DNA here is from genome assembly GCA_964020975.1 of Hermodice carunculata. Classification (NCBI taxonomy): domain Eukaryota; kingdom Metazoa; phylum Annelida; class Polychaeta; order Eunicida; family Amphinomidae; genus Hermodice; species Hermodice carunculata. The sequence continues at coordinate 94,848,854 of OZ026617.1, forward strand.
CAGATGAACAGGAGTGGTGTCATCAATAGTCCACAAAGTTAGGTTAATGCCCCGAACCACATACAGCCCTGTTTTACGACATATACCAAATGCCTTTATCAACTGTCAGTCAAAATAACCACAAGAGAATTATACCATACATGCTGGGTGTATTTCCAGTACCTGTGCATACTGGTTTAAACATGTTGGGAAACTCCAAGCAAACACACTTCCAGCTGTCTAGACAATGAATGCATGATAAGCTTTTCCATTGTGCACACATGTACACCAACTATTTACCATTTAGCAGAGTCTTCTCACCACATTTCCCAGCTTGATAAAACACTTCATGGATCAATATTTGTATACATCTGTCACCTGTGCTGACTCTATCAACTCCACTGTGGACTATATGTCTTGACTATTTTAAAACAAGCCAGTTCTCTGGTTGGTTTGGCAACAACTGAATACAGCTAGTTTTATCATGATATATCATTCCATTTATTCCAGTTTTTCTCTCTTTTTTTTGTTTTTGTTTTTGTTTTTGTTTTTGATTTGTTTTGTTTTTGTTTTTGTTTTTTGTTGTTGCTTCAAACTAAACAACAGCCACAATTGTGTATGTCTAGTCCTGTATTAAGTATGCAAGGAGTCCCTCTATTCTGGACCTCTGTCTAAACACAGTTACCATGGATACACATGGGCAGCACCATGTGAAGATTGCCATTACATTTGCCTGCAGCACCAGCCTTCACACCTATGAAGATCACACAGACAGCACGAGATTGCAACTGCTTTAACCTGCAGCACTGACCTTGTCTACATGGGGATATGTCTATGTGGGTATAAGTGGGCTTTCAGTCTTGATATGTGGCAGCACCCACCTGGTCTATATGGCCATTTAGTTCTCACATGTCTGCAACACTAGCTTTGTCTAGATGGGTATATGGGGGTGTTTTGTTCTCATGTGTCTTCGCAGACTGCCAGTCTGTGTGAAGGAAACCTTACACACGCGGCAAGTATAGCGCACATTAAAGTGGATGCTCTTCCTGTGAACATTCAGGTTCTGCATACATATGAACCCTTTGCCACACACTTCACACCAGTAGTACTTCCTGCCTCCACCAGGTAGCGCTACGTGTCTCCTACGCCCAGCAGTGTGGAAGAATGTGGAGGGAGGGTGCCGGATGCCCACTCGTGGTGCCTGGGCCAGTTGGGCCATTCCCTGCAGTGCCTGGCTCGTGCCTGGGTGCCTGTGGAGGGCTGAGCGTGGGAAAGCCATCACCGTTGCCTGTCCAGCCAGCACCCCCTGGCAACAGATACAGGAAGGGGCTTTAAGTCACCATGCCATCATATATTCAGTAAAGTATTTATCATGTCAAGTAACCGGTTATCATTCTTCATTGTAAGTTGTAATTGTGTGTCCTGGCTTGAGATCAAGCCGTCAACAAGCATCATCAATATACAAGTACATCCAATTATCAACACCTATCTCACACGAAGTCCTATGTGCAAACTTTCAAGGCATATGGGTTTATACGAACATATTCTTCTTTCCATGTTTCACGACAAAGAAATTCTCATAGTGTAAATACCTTATCCCACACACCACAATGGCAAGCTAGAACTCACATGAAAATTGGCACTCAAGTGCATTAAATCTCTGTGTTTTCACGGTCAGTCACCTGAAAAAACAAAGTTGCTTGTTTTTTTATGTGTCTACCAACACTGATGTGCATGTAGCAAGTGTGAGGTCAAACCTAAGTTTCAGGTCATGTAACAGTACTTGTGTCTTTAAACTCGTCAAGACCCATGTTTTTCACTCGTGGATACAGCCACAGACTTTTGCTGACGTGTTCTTTGTGTTGTGCGTGGGTTTGGGGGTTTTTTTTGTCTTTGTTTTTCTTTTTGTTTTGTTTTGTTTTCATGTTCAAATTATGGACTTTCCTCAAAAGTCTATGTTTGTTTGACATTAGTACTGAGGACGTCCGGGTGCCGTGTCTTCATGTGTCTTGCCAGGCTACCTGTCTGTGTGAAGGAATGGTAACACACAGTACAGGGATAGCGCACTTTGAAGTGGACACTCTGCCGGTGAATTTGCAGAACGGACGTGCGCGAGAACACCTTGCCACAAAACTCGCACGAGAGCTTCCTCTTGATGAAGTCGGCCGCAGTCTCCTGCTCGTGAGTCGCATCCGTCCCCTCTGTAAGATACCCCTGCGGCAGGGCCAGGCCACTGTTTGGATTGGCTCCCACAGAATTTGGATCTGCCCCCGTAAAGTATGATGGCCAATGCTGTGCCCAGTCCTTGCCCAGAGCAGCCAATGCTATGCCTTGCGGAGCCATGGAAGCCTGCCAACAGAGGAACAGGTAGCTGTAGTCTCAGCCTCTGTTACACATGTACATCACAGCGGTTACACTACACTTCAGGTGGTGGTTACCGCATCAGCCTAGTGGTCACAGTCTCCTAACAACACAGGGACCCTCCCGCTACGTACTACCACAGCTGAAGATATATCTACGGCCACAGTTTATCTTTCCAACATGAACTCCACTGCTATTCAAAGCAAGCCTCTTTTATCCCAGGTTCACTGTCCTGTTTACCTCCCACGCACAGAATCTGCTATCTGATACAACAGTTACATAGTACACTGACAAAGCTGCCTTGTCTGTTAAGCATACATGGCTTCCCAGCACATCATATCGTGTGATACACTTCCCCAATATACTTATCTGACACTGCACCTGTGTTACTTCTGCGCGCAGCATGTACAGTTCGTTTGCCTTCCATGCAATGCTTGTATCATACATTGCTACCGTCCATACCACCTTTCACAAACTGCAAATGCCATCGCCTTGCACATACAGCACACATTATACCACTGCCTTCCATACTCTGCACATATACCATTAACCTCTTCCTTGCCTCCCATGTACTCCACCAGTCATTATCTTACATACACTGCTTATATCATTCCATTGCCTTCCGTATATTGGACCCGTTTACTGTGACCAGAACTTAAGTTCAGCGGACGGGCTTCACATGTCAGTGCAGACCAACAGTATTCTGGGTGAATGACTGCTTCACCAAATTACCTAGAGTACCAGATATGGAAATGAACGCTCTGTTTATAAACTTGCAAGTTCAGACCTATGAAGTCTCACTCATTGAGCGTGTTCTCTTCGCATTCCAGTGTCATGTCACGCTCTCACGCCAAGACATAAAATTCTCATGCATTTAAACATATTTGTTCCCTCCCGTATTCCCAAAACACTTCTTTGCTTACAAAACACGCTAACCTAGCATATGGATCCCTGATGGTATCTTTTTGGCCCCGTAATATGAATTCAGGAAAAATGTGGAATAAGGGCCCTAAAATACATCAGATTGCACCATTTCACTTCGCATTTTTCAAAATTTTCCCGGGGTCATGCCCCCGGACCCCCCTAGCAATCAAATCTCACTCTTTGCAGTTCTCCATACTTGAGACCTCTGCAAGTTCCAGATTTGAGCAAAAGCTTCCACGATCAAGTTCACATCACACCACCTCACTCGTAGACGTGTCTTGCCAGTGAGAGCACCTTGGGTTTTCTGGGTTTCTACAGACAAGTTTGCATCTTATCAGATCTGCACTTTCACTTTTGTTTTCTTGCATTCCAGAGTCAAATTCCAACCAGCATTATATAAATTCTACAAAGGTGTCGGGACATTGAACAAAGCGTGCTGGCCATCTCTCTATGCCTTGTGCCCCTCACTTGCCTGCACAACCATCCTACCAACAGCCAACTATCTCATCTGGTGTATACCTCATATGTACAATGCAGTATGTTGTTCAAGGTTCAACACAACCTATGCATTTCACCTATATAAATTTCCACACATTTTTTTAACGTCATTACCACTCTTACCTCTCTACTTGGAATGTAATTTATATTGGGTCCAAACCCATCTTCATTTCATAGTCAGCTTATTACGTTCATTGTTGGGATAAAAAAATCCCATATATAGATCTACATAATCAACATTCTGAGGTCTTGTCCCTATTGCTTGCATGCCTTGTGTACACATGTATTGGGGGGGGGGGGAATGCATTGGTTGCAGTTCTAGTGCTGACTTGTGAAGTTTTATCAACCCTCCACCAACAGATCACTCCCACTTGACATTGTGAGCTCCTGTCTATGTGTATAAAAGTCTTCAATCAAAAACATTGACAAGATCAACTATGGTATATGTTTATCCAACTTTATTCACAATCTACTTTCCATCCATGATATATACATCAACAGCCTCATTAACACTGTGCTAGACTTAGTCTACAAAGTGAGAGTAAATCGAAAGAAAAAAAAAAGAACATGGGCTCACACACAATGATCTAATCCTTCTGATATTAACTATTTTTTTTACAACGAGGTGGTGTTTAAAGAAAAGTCACAGAAATCAGCCTGCAATGAATCATAATTTCAATGGCTTCTTGCCTTTTTTTATTTGAAGCTAACTTTCCCATAATTGTCCTATATTCCATAATGTTTATTTGCTTCCCAAGGGCTTTCAGCCAATGGAGATCAGGATAGCAGATCATTATCAGATATCCACAACCTGGAATTTCATCAACCACCTCGTTGAATAGTTTATGTCTGCCTGCAGCTTTCCTAGCCCAGGAAATTTCATCCCAATAAGTAAAATTGTGAGAAAATTCCCACAGAACATCACAGAAGACTTTCTACTCATCCACAAGTCATTGCAGGTGCATCAACAGCCCTTGGATTATCCTTGACCTCAGCCTAATGGCTTCAGTCCAGGTACAGCCCTTGGATTGCCCTTGACCCCAGCCTAATGGCTTCAGTCAAGGAGTAGCCCCCGGACTGCCCTTGACCCCAGCCTAATGGCTTCAGTCCAGGGGCAGCCCTTGGATTGCCGTTGACCTCAGCCTGACCGCTTCAGTCCATAAGGCATGCCTTGGATTGCCCTTGACCCTAGCCTAACAGCTTCAGTCCAGAAGGCAGGCCTTGGATTGCCCTTGACCCTAGCCTAACAGCTTCAGTCCAGAAGGCAGGCCTTGGATTGCCCTTGACCCTAGCCGAACACCTTCAGTCCAGGAGGCAGGCCTTGGATTGCCCTTGACCTCAGCCTAACAGCTTCAGTCCAGCAGCAGCCCTAGATCCAGGAATGTTTCTCTTGGACAAGTCGTTAAGTCTATACTATACACAAAACCTGCAACACTTGTCTTGCTTCACCTTTGCATGTAGCTCTAATCTCAATTACAGGTAATAGGCATGCTTTGAAACTTTAAACTCTTGTTTTTGGAAGACTTCATGTGTGGGCTCAACTTCATGTAGAACATCGCCATCTGTTTGGCAACACATTTACGTAGTCCATGCATCACAAGTGAGAATTTTAAGGGATTCATATAAGTGACAAAGGCTTAGCACATTTGCAAGGCTGTTCTCACCTGTACACATTAAAAAGCTGATGAAATAAACATAACAAGTTTATTGAAATCCTGATAGATAAAGACTTAGTAGTACAAGCCAAGCATTAAAGGAGCCCTGTCTTTCTACCTGGACCCTGGATCAAGGTAATAGTAAATCTGGCACAAAGGGCTACCCATCATGCTGTTCCCATCTTAAAACTATGCCTGGTGACTCATGCAGTGTGCTACATTGGCCAGAAACAAGTGGCACATGGTATATGGTTCCTCTGTTCCAACAGTGTTCAGTGAGAGATACAAGGTTCATAAGACAATGATTATATGGGCAGAAGCAGATAGTGAAATACCCCTCCATATTTTTGCAAACATATTCTACAACTTCCAAATTATTTTGCTTCACTTTCCTTTCATATGCCATCATTTTCTTACTTACGGTACATCTAATACTTAAAAGTGCAGAAACATTTCAAAAGCAAAAATAAAATGTGCTACTTTTGTTGAAGAATCCATGCCATGAAAAATCACATTTTCCCTTTTAATGTTTACGGTTTCAATATGCAAGAACCTTTTTTTTTTCACCCCACCCTTTCAGTTCAACAGTAAATTCAAGTCAGAAACATACAATGTGTTTCCAATCCTATGACCCTAGCACTGGCTGGGTCTTACATGTCTATCATGTAATTCCACACGCTGCACTCAAAATGCTGGCTGTCAGTCATTGGAAGAATCAGTATGCATCTTGCTGTCCCTTTCGTCATCAACAACGTCTGATGTTCTATGAGTATCGTCAGTTTGCTCCTGCTCAGCAACACCGGCCGACTCCGGCATCTCTGGACCCGCTGCCATTGCCGAGTTGCGAATGGCACGATGTCGCTGTCGCTCATTACTGAAAAAGGTCCTGATGACCCTCGACGAGAGCCCAGTCTGTGCACTCAGGAGCTCCAGCTCATCTTTGCCGGCGTAGGCCGACACTGTCTCCATGTACCTTTTCAAGATGGCCGCCATTTCACGTGGTATTTTGGTGTAGCAGCGCACATGGCACTGGTTGATGCGAGCAGATACATCCTGCAAGCAAAATGATGACCCACTCACTTCCAATCTCACAGCTCTTAAAAGGCTCATTACAAACTCTCTCAAAATTTATTTGGTGGACTAACAATTCTCTAAATATGTTAATGGCCACAATAGTCTGTTTCTACAATAAGCTGGGTACCAGATCCAATGTCAACTTCTGTTACTGACACTTTAGTGGATATCTTGTGAAATGGGGGGGGGGGGGGGAAGAGAGCAAATGTAATCTGCAAATATGAGATTTAGTTGGTCAATAAAACAATCAAATACGATGGATTGACTGTGCTGACTCATCAAGTTGCCAAGAATTTATATGCATCAAGTTGATAGTTTTTACCAAATACTTTTCTTCAGTATATCGACAAACTTTTTATGTCCTGAAAGTCCAACACAGTTCAGGTACCTTTAATTGAGTAAAACTATGTGCTTTTATTTATTGATGAGGCAGTTACCAAAATGAAAAAATAGCAGAGATTTCTCTATTTTCAATGTGACACACTAACTTATGTATATTTGTTGGCACAAAAACATTACGAACAGCAAAAGGCAAGAAAGTGCAAGTTTGATCTTTTCAAATCATATACACCTTCAGAAGGCAAGATTTTCTACAAATCTAATTTGTGCAAAAGTTTTGAAAACATACCAGAATATACAAAGGTAAACATAATATTTTAAACGCCATAAACTATTCAAGAGACTTTTCCAGAGCAGACGATAACACGCATACACATAAAAGCACCTACCGCAGTGCCACGTGCCTGACTGATGCGATCCTTCTGTGCTTGGTAAAGCCTGTCTCGCTGCTCGACAGGCAACTGCAGGAAAGTCATCAGATCTTGCAGACTGGCGCGTACTCCTGGAGGGTATGTCTCCTCGGGCTGGTCCTCGTAGCTCAGAAGCTGGCTCAGCCACACCTGAGAGCGATTAGCCGCTGCTTTGGCGAAAACTGTCTGCGTCACATTTGCCCTTATCCTTTCTTCCTGAATTCCTCGTATTATCTCTCGGTAACTCCATAGCTGTAGATCCGCGAAGTTCTGCAATGCTTGGCGGGTTCTGAGGATGCCTGCAGGACTGGCCTGAAAGGAACGTTCCTATGTGGCACACCATTACTATATTCTGCATGGGAGGTCAACTATGGAGGTACACACATACACCTGCTGCTACAGCGCCATCTACATTCCTGCTCAGAACTGCTCGGACACAAAATATCATGTTTTTCGACACTTAATCTTAAAGCATGAAATTATAGATGAAGGTTTTAGAAATCTCATAGGTCTGGGACACACCACATTTTGACACCAATTTACAGTTATACTTAGGATGACCCCAAGTCAACAGCTTTGCTTGGCACACGTTGGGCAAGGAAAGCTGTTGACACACACTGTAAATATTCTAACTAGTAAAGGGTTATGCTGCATTCTTCTTGTTTTGTTACACCCCCGCTTCTCCATCTCATCGTTTCCTTCTCAATATGGGATAACATATAAACAAAACAACAACATCCCATTCATACTTTAATTTTCGCTCCAACAAGTCGGTGTTACATTGAATTTCAATAAGGAGTAAACCATGCATTCACAATCTCCATTTATTCAGACTTTAAACACAGATTGCTAATGTACATGTATACTTCAACCCTGGGACCTCAAGTAGAACCAGCACGCCTTCACCCATTGGGTAAAAAGAAAGTGTGTTCTGAGCCCCAGATCCTTCACCTTAAGGGTTAAAACAAAGTATGTTTAGAGTCATAGCTCCCTCACCTTTAGAGTAAAAACCAACTATGCTTGGAGCTGTAGCTCCTCACCTTTAGGGTAAAGGTAAAGATGTTTAGAGCTGTAGCTCCTTCATCTTTAGGGTAAAAACAAAGTATATTTAGAAACCAAGCCCCTTCATCCATCTTGTAAGTATGTTTCAAGCCCAGGCTCCTTCAGCCATAGGGTAAAAACACAGCATGTGTCATTTTGAACTCACACCTGGTTCATTTCAGGATGTAAAATTCACATCCGTTAAATATTCTTATGCTGTCCCACTGAGATAAACCAGGTACTTGCTGCCAAATTCAATTGCATTCCAGCTGCCAAATGTCCAAGGAAGGTTTGAGACTGGCCATTGAATAGATTTGTAAAATACAGCTTAGCAACAACAAAAAAAGACATTATAAATAGCATTTATATTAAATGCACATACCATATACATCCTGCTGAATGTTCCAAGCACTTGCAAAATTGATTTTCAAAAAAATCAATCAATTGCATGGACTTTTTTTGAGACATGTAGCTGTAACAATCTGAAAATCACGCTAAATTGTAACACTATTTGCACTTATTAAGGTTGCTATTGTCCCACGGACAGGGAGTTTTATCACAGCATGGGCCTTCATTAGGATGACTATGCTATTTGCTTTCTTGTGGACCTGCTAAAAATGCCCAGGTGTGTAATGCAGGGCCAGAATTTCGCAAAATTTTGCGAGAATCTATTGGGATTTTTGTCAATTAGGTTTCTTTTTAAAGAAAGAGAAGTCTAGGAGAATCTTTCCGAGAATGGATTCTCGCCAAAATTCTAGCCCTGTAATGCCATGTACGTCATTGTTTTAACTCAACTTCTCATTTATGGAAGCCGTTCTGTATGGGAATCACAGAACAGACAATAATATATGCCCAGGTCAACAACTTTCCTTTACACAGACTGGGGACATAGTGCCCAACCTACATCAAGGAAAGCTGTTAACCAAACCACCCCCCCCCCCCCGGAAAGTTTGAAGTGTGCTGCTATTGTGACCTTTCAGCAATAATGACATTTAATTTTGCTCTGATAGCATGCAGAGTTTGACATTACGGCAGGCCCTATTTTCGGAGACAAGTAAATTTTCAGACAGGGAAAGTCACAATTCTCAGCTAAATCGAGACTCCACCTGCCACTTGTCCAAAATTTCAGACAAAATATGCCATGAGCCAAGTTGCCGACAAATCCTGAATGTCAAGCCTTCGTGTGTCTTCACTTTTCAAACAATCAACACAAAATGCCTCAGGAGCAGAAAAATGACACCAGAGAAGACTGTTGTATGCAGGAAATCAGGTGCAATGTACAAGACACGTTTTCTATAGAAAGTTCCCCTATACCCTCGGCAAATTTATTCCAAAAAAGTATGCAAACTAAATAGCATATAACAGCATCCACCCCCAATCCCACACGGATGCCAACATAGATGTCCCTATGCCCCATAGAACTGTGTTTCAAGTTTACCACCTGTATCCGACAACTGCTTGCTTCCGTTATTCCAAGAAGGCAGTCTACATAGCAACCCAAGTATTCAATGTAGAGTGATAATATCTAAGCTGTTCCTGCCTCACAGATTCCTTGTTAGCTTTTATTTTCATGCATGCACACCACCACCACCAATAACTTTTTCAATATTGACCACAACCAAAGTCATGCTCCGCTGAATTACTAAAATGATCCCCGATTCAAATTCCTCACGCCCAGACCTCTCATTCAAGTACCAGCATGCCAGTAGTTGCCCAGACGGTCGTAGTGGCCCGAGTCAACAGCTTTCCTCAGCATGCTTTGAGCACATTGCAAAAAGCATGCCGAGGAAAGCTGTTTACTCACCCCCCCCCCCCCCCAGCATTAAACAGGTTAATATAAAAATATCAAAACACAGTCAACATTTTTTTTTTGGTCTGATCCAGCAATGTTTATGTGGAGCAAATGTAAGCTGAAGAGTTTGTCAAGGATCTTTCTGACTGTAAGTAATGTTGCTAAGTGCAGCAGGCAAACAGTTCAATATCACAGTTTTTCAGTGAGAATTTTACTTGTGTTATGCAGCTTCAGGTGCTTATAAATATAGTCCTTCCTCATAAAGGACTTTCCACACAGAGGACATGTGTAAGACACTTTTTTAAGATGCACACTCAGAACATGTCTGTTTAAGGTTCCTGACTGCGTGAATAGCTTTCGGCAGTATTTACAGGCAAATTTGGTGCCTTCGTCACTGGTCACAATATAGAAGGCCTTGCCATCCAAGCCCATATCAGCCTCATCCGGCCGGCCAATCACATGGCTTGTTAGCCCCACTGTGTCTGCCCCTGCGCCACTATATTCAACTTGGGACTCGGCTGGATCATGCAAGATTTCTCCCATCCTGGCCGAGTCACTGACCACTGATGGATCACTCCTGCCCCGCCCTGAAATCTGCAGCCCCTCCTGGTTTGACTCCAAGTAACTACGGCTGCTGAAGGGACTTGGTGCCCCCTGGTGGCCAAGAGAATGTGCTGCCCCCTGGAGTTGTCGGTTGATAACCTGATAGTAAGACACCAACATAACCATTTGTTAGATAGCACAACAAAGAATGCAGTGTTTTCCGGAAGACCAAGCTGTCAGCGATTTTCAATGGCCCTCACTTTGTAAACTGTTGGCTACTTCACTTGTGTTTCTACACAACTGTATAGGATTAAATGTAGAAGCACAAAAATTACAAAAAAAGGCCCATGAGCCTAATGCTCTGCTGACATATAATCTGTTGACCAGCACCAAAAATGCATTTCCTTAAATGCATTCCCTCCATGACCTTGAGACATTTGTTAAGGTCATCCATATGTTTGCCACATCAAACTTTCACATAAACACACATTTTTCGTACATTTGGTGTTTGTATCATTCCCTTTATTCTTTATTAACATACTGACTTTAGTGTCCTTTGAAGGCTTAATGACCTTTAAAAAATCGGTCAAGGTCACACAAGATAAGACAAAATTTGACCATTAAGCTAATGCACATTTAGTGTAAGTTTTGAAGTTCCATGTCAATTTCAAAATAATGAATTTAATGTTCTTTTAATACCCATAATGTTCCACTTGATACCACCAGTGGCTCCACCATGACTCCCACACATCATGGATTTTGTTTTTATAATATTCCTGCAATGACATATGGATACATGTGTACAAGTTCAGATGCAATGACCATAAAGAAAAATTCATTTCCTCAAAAAAATATCTGTGACTTTGTGAAGGTAGGTCAATGTCACTTGTATTACATAATATTGAATTTCTATATGATACCCATTTGTGGTACATTTGGTATTGTTAGCCTTCTTATTTCTCAACATGTTGAATTTAGTGTCCTTCACTGTGTCGTTAATGACACTGAAAAATACTTCAGTCACCCAAAATTTTCACAAAATTTGGTCATTGGTGTAATGCAGATTTTATAACGCTCCTTCTTCCACTACATGCATGACAATGACAAGGAGGCATAGATGTGCATAGGATTATGTAATATTATCATGCAGTGCAATCTATGAGTTCCAACTTGAGGCCAACTGCGGAACTCCCTGAGTGGGCTTAAGCATACTTTATAGGCCAAACTCTTGCCTTCACCATAAACAGCAGTTGCAGGATATCATTGCAAACCTGATACATATCATTTAGGCATATTGTAACTAGTGAAGATTTCCCCCCCCCCCCCCCCCCCCGGCATATGATGATGCCTCTGAAAAAGCATTTTTGTATCGATTTTTGTATTTTGACATTACTGTATTGGACAGACAGAGTGATTGCATTGGCTCTCTGACCTGTGGTCAGCAGAGCTAAAAAACAACACCTGCTTAGTTAAAAAACAACCTGCCTGGAGAACTGTGAAAACAGTAAATGCAACCCATCCAGCCCAGCCCACTTTCACAATCCAATAATTTTCTATCTGCCCTCTTGATATTTATGCATTCTCATCCTTTACCCACTCCCACTCCCACCCCCACCCCCAAAAGTAACTTGCTGTGATTTCATCATCCAGCACTTCTTACCGCTTGACATACTCCACGATTTCAATGCTAGTCTTCAATATACCTGTCACTCTACACACACTCTCCTACTGGTGAACAACCAACATGGACAGATTTTGCAACTTTCACAGAGATAGCAACAGAATTGGCCACAATCTTTCCTTGGCCACAAAGGGCAAACCAACACAGTGCCAGCTCTCACGACCATCTTGTGGTCGCCTTGAACAACTGAATCCCCAGAAAATACTGAGAGATGTTACGAGCCATGCCCAGGGGTATGGCGATATGGTGCATTATTCTCCATGCATCATACCCTACCCAAGTCATACACAAAATCAAAATTCAGAAAAATTATTCATAAATAATGAAAATTTGTTTTGGTTCTTGTTGCTGTAACAATAAATTTCATTTCAATGCATGGTTTTAACCCTGAGAGTCCTAGCATCAGCATGCAACTTTCTCCCATTAAGAAATCACCAGCAAGCCTCAGATGCCATAAATGTTGTCTGCTTTCTTTCTGTCTTCAAAGAATAGTAGGCCATCAGTTAACAGTCCCTTAACCCTTTGAGTGCCAGTCACGGCATAAGCTGTGCTGATGAAGCTGGATTACTGTAATGATTCCAGATTCATATTCCTCATTAAAAGACCTTTCATTCAAGTACCAGCATGCCTATGTTCCCAGTGAAAAATTTGGTCCAGGTCAACAGCTTTCCTTGGGGCACTTTCCGCGCAACGCGCAGAAAGTGCCCCAAGGAAAGCTGTTGACTCAGTCTCTAAACTGGCTCTATAAGAGTTAATAAGCCTCAAAACTAGCTTGTTAAAAACTTCGTCAGGTTAGCGTGGTACCAGACTACACATCTCTCCGGTACCAGGCTCAGCATCTCCCCATAGAGGGCTCTCATTGTTGCTGTCCATGCCCTCCAGCATAAGCTCAGTTGGACGGAGAGGCCACAAGAGTCCCAGCAAAGCCCGATTTCTCTCCAGTCCCACTGGATTCAATACTACTTGACAGGAACGCTGATTGTTCTGATTTTCTGCAGACATAACCCACCAGGAAGTACACTACTTGTGTCTGACCACACTCCAATAATTCAAAGTGACATGCCCACTGGCCACATGCTGAGCACCGACTTTTAAGGTCACGGTTGGGGCAGAACTAGGATATTTGCCTGCTTTGCACACAGCAGGTCTGACACTTAATTGCAGTGAAACCTGTTTTGGGAGACCACCCCAAGGGCAGGCCAAAAAGTGGTCACATAAGGCAGGTGGTCTGTCAATGGAGGTGGAATAACATGGGAGAGATAGGAAAAAAGGACTTTGGAAATATGGTCTTACAAGGCAGGTGGTCTTTCATTACAGTGGTCTCTCAAAACAGGTTCCACTGTATATGCTATTTTGCAGAGCTATGCCAATGATACCATCAAATCCTGTTAAATGGCGGCACATAGGTATTAACGTCCTAAATATGGCTGAAGCAAAAAGACTGTTTGCATGGGAGTGCCCTGATTTAAATTGGTTCTCCTAACCTCCTGATAAGGTTTTCAGTTAACCCTAAATCTATTTAATTTTACACAAATTCTTTTATTCCTTTCTCCCCCCCCCCCATGCAAGGAGTAAAAAAATATATAGAGAGCCAGCATATTTCAAGTCCATGCATACAGTGAAAGGAAACAGAGAACACATCTGACCCCATGCAATAAAACTATATTTAACTGGACCATTGATTTTGCACTGGTGTGCCACACATATTCTTGAAAAGTCTCCACCGTAGGCATAAAAATGCAACACATGCACTGAAAAGTACAACAGGGCACTCTGCGACATAGTGCGACAAAATGAAAAAAAAAAATGAAAAAATTTTGAATGATCTTTGAACTTCATATACGTTGGCGTCACCTGGTGTTCAAAGTGTGAACCTGTTGGAAAACACTTCTGCACATGCTAAGAGTAACTGGAAATGGCTTGCCTGTTGATTTATGAAACACGTGAACAGATGGAACACTGTTGCCGAGCAACAGGCCTTGCCGCTGTAATGAATTTGATAAGCAGACCAGAGTCAAATGATAATCATCTTTACAAGACTTCCTTTTTTTAAATTCTATTTCTAGTTCTGGTCTATGTTTTGTGAAAAATGAAATACAGTGAAACCTCCCTATATCGAACATCCTTGGGACCGGAAAAAAGTGTTCAGCACAGTGAGGTGTTTGGTTTCAGGAGATTTGACAGCATTGAAAGAATGTACTTGGGACCGAGAAATGGTGTTCAGTAAAGAGAGGTATTCAGAAAGAGAGGTTTTACTGCATGGGACTTTTTTTCAGAATACAAAGTGCTCTTGTGCAGATAAAATGAATCAGATGTCTGGTTATTTCAATTTCTACATGTAGGCTATTTTTTGTGAAAAATTAAATATAACTTTTTCAGATCATATGGTCCTCTCGTATAGATATAATGATAATGAGTCCACCGTAAGTTTATTTCTTGTTCTAATTTTTTTTCTGGAAAAAGATATACATGTATAACATGTCACAGTATGCAGCTTTTGTCTTAACACAATTTACTCATGTGTAAATATATAGTGAGTTCACTCTCTCTTTATTGGTTATTTTAGGTAGTCATTGAAAACATACCAGGCTTAGTTTTGGTATCACTGCCAGTGCACTGTTCATTTATATTCAAGTTTGACAGTGCAAGTCAATGACCTTGGTAATGTGCATCTTCATTGACCCAGTCAGCTGTATGTGATAGGAACTGTATTCCCTGAGCTGGGAGGCAGCAGAAGGCAACTGAAACTGAATTCAGTCTGCTCTTTAATCATGTAACTCAACATTTTTATTCATAAGCTTGACAAGTCCATATATAATTATTTGATACAACAGTTTTTTTTTGGGGGGGGGGAGTGTTTTGTTTTTGTTTTTTCTTCTTTTTTTTTCATTGTTTAATTATTTTTTGAATGCTAGTTTTCATTGTCAACTGACTGAACATCTTTTTCTAACAAATGTGATTCGAGTCCATACTATGAGAGATCATTATTTCATGCAGGACTAAACTTTTTATGCGATGATCATGTCTCTGCAATATCTTATCAGTGTGTATACTGTTTTTTGTTTTTTTTACAGATGAACACTCCAATTCAAAAAAAAAGAAAAAAAAAAATGCCAAAAGCAAATGTCCACAATTTGTACAATTCTTAATATGGTGCCAGTTTTATATGCGTGAAAATGGGACATGAACATAGTCTGAGGCCACGTCTCAATGTCATTTATTCACTTAGTGGTCTGCAGTCACCTAGTCAATAAATCCTACAATATAGTGTTTACAACTCCTCAGTTGTTTGTAAACCTAGGTTGAATTTGCAAGATCCTCTAAAATGCTATTTTAACATCAAAAGAAGATTTGCACTTGAACAGTAATAAAAATATGCAAACATTCATAGACAACATATGTTGCAGTTGGGGGGGGGGCTTTTTTTTCAGTCTGAAATTCTTTTATGCTCACTTGAAAAAAAATCAGGATTTGAGGATGCCAATGGTGCAGCGCACAGACATACAGTGGGAGAATCAGGACACTGTGACATTTTGTCTCAACCTGCTGCATCTCTTCTCGACCAATGCTTGTGTAAATTAGAAAAATTCAAAGCTCATAAGTTACAGAAAAAGGCTAACTTAGTTGACAAACTGGTCCATAGTTTTTCTTTTTTCTTTGGTGGGGTGGAGGAGGGGGTGGGGTATATAAAAATATCAAAAGTAGATAATCCAAGTGCCTCCCTTTTGATTACAGTGCAAACAGGTCCAGGTTTTATGCACTGACCTCATTTTGCACATCTAGGCCCTACGTAAAAACCCAAACAATGGACATCTTCCATACACGCCGTGGATTTTTGCATCACAATTCTGTCTGCAGACTGCGCAAATTGTAATCAATTGTCTACAGATACAAAAACAAAAAAACACGATGTTAAGTTCAACAAATAAAAACAGCATCGTGGCATGTATATATGGTGTGTCAGAAACACCAGGACATTGACATTACAAAGGAGCAGACTGTTGTGTCTGCTGTCCTGATTTATGAGGTCTACAAGCTGTTGCCTCTCTGGGATGCTGCATACAGGAGGTATACAGTGTACAGTGAAACCAAGCTCGAACGACTACCTCCACAAATGATATACCTGGAGTCTCCAAATACTATGCTATCTGACTGACTGCAATGTACATGTTCATGTGTGCACATCCAGGGCAGGAAAATGAGCTCTACGATAGCGTTAACCTGTGCAGAAAGCCAAGTGTATATGATTCACATGTCATTTGTGAAGACCACTTTTTGTTTTCATGGATGCCTTTACATTTCTACAAGCAAAACACTTTTAACTCTTTCAGTGCCAATCACATGTGAAGTCCATCTACTAAAGTTGGATAAGTCTGAACTATCATGAGGACCCCAGATTCGTATTCTACATAAAAAGCCCTTTCATTCAAATACCAGTATGCCTATAGTTCCAGAGAGAATACACCAGGTCAACAGCTGTTCTCAGCGTGCATTCAGCACATTGACCCAATGCGCGCCAAAAAAAACTGTTGACTCAGTCCAAAATTTAGCACTGAATGGGTTAATTATACATGCTCCATTAATCTGAAAACATGTAACTGGGCAGGTACCGTTCTGCATTTACCAACATTTGGAAATACTAAATACCATATAATCATTTACATTGCTGTGCATCTGATTTCCCAAATTGACGACAAAAAGAATTTCCTAAGTTTTATTTTTTTTTTAAGTCACTAGTGAATTTGCCATCCATAAAGAAAAAAATATCAGTCAAATATTCCCAAATATATTTTGCTTGACCAAATTAACATGTGAAGGCCTTCACTCATTAACAGCAGCATGAAAAATAATGGCTGGAACAACTTTAAGATGACCTCAGCCGGGATAAAAATATGACTCCTCATGACCTTGAAAATAGATCAAGGTTGCTGAATGTTAACCCTTAAAGTGCTAATCACTGCTATAGTTGCTTTTTCATTACCATTAAACACACAATGGTTAAAAGATTCAAATTCCTCATGAAGATACCTTTCATTCAAATACCAGCAAGCCTTGTCTGAAGCAAAAAGTAGTCTTAGTCAACAGCTTTCCTGGGGGCACTTTGCACGCAATGCGTGCAAAGTGTCCCGAGGAAAGCTGTTGACTCAATCTTAAATCAGCACTTGAAGGGTTAAACTCTGCCAAGCTTCAAATGAGATGTACTGTGCAAGCTTCATAACAGTGGCTCAATTTGTTCAAAAGTTACTGTATCCACATCAGTAAAAATATGCCCCCCCCCCCCCCATGATGACCTTGAAAATAGTTGAAGGTCACTGAATATCAAATCAGCAACTGTTCTAAGATGCTTCTGTAGCACAAGTTTCGTGACCGTAGCTCAATTTGTTCCAAACTTATTGCATCTGCAAGGGTAAACATGACCCCTGGTGACCTTCAAAATAGGTCGAGACACCAAATGTCAAACTTAGTCAAGTTTCCAATAATATGCTTCTAGAATACAAGTTTTGAGACAGTAGCTTTTAACTTTTCACAGTTATTGCATCTGCTAGGGTTACGCATGCACACCGGACTTGGGACCCGAAAAACAAACACTACGATTATCAATAATGCATGGCTTTCTTTATTTGATGCCTCTGTCAACCACTTGATATGCAAATCATATTTGTATTTATACAATTCAGATTTTAAACGGTTTTGCAAAGTTTGTCTCAAAATTCAAAGATTTTGAAAGTCTTCAACCGAGTTTGATTTTCATTTCTTCTGCTGTCTGTGTAGAACTACATGTACACATTCAGATAACATTAATAGAGCTGTTGTCAAGTGTAGGTAAGCCTGCCACTTACACATGTTAACAGAATGGTATGAAGTGGACGTACTCATGGGACTTCACACGTTAATAAAACTGTGTAAAGTGGAAGTTATCATGTTAATAGAGCTTTGTAAAGTGTAGGTAATCACGTGACTTTTACATGTTAATAAAGCTCTGTAAAGTGTAGATAATCATGAGACTTCCATACATGTTAATAGAGCTTTGTAAAGTGTAGATAATCATGTGACTTCCATACATGTTAACAGAGCTTTGTAAAGTGTTGATAATCATGAGACTTCCATACAAGTTAATGGATCTTTGTAAAGTGTAGATGTATATGGAATTTAGTTAAAAAATTTTCAGTTTTCACCCAGTGTGCTTCGCTAAAAAAAAATAAATTAAAATCCAACGCCTCATGTCACAATCATCAACTGCTAATAAATGCTGCATTCACCGTATCTGCGGTGTAACTCATATTTGTCCTCAAACGTTACATTGAGAGTGAGACAACACAAACACCTAGTCACTTAATGGATGCTTTATTCAGATCACCTTTTATCCTTTGTATACAACACATTAGGACTGTGTGACACTCAGTTTCCTTCATGTCTATTTCAATGGGCCTCCAGTATATAATTATATAAGAGTTGGGCCTCACAGAATAATAGGTTTGCTTGTAATTTTCTGGAGAGAAAAAAAAAAGGTAACTTTTACACTTGTTTGTGGTCCAGAAGGAAGTGTTCCCATTTTGTGTCACAGTAGTACTTGCTATTTAAGACCACCCTAGCTGCCACAAAAAAATGGTCTTATATTGCTGGTGGTCTTAACATAGAGGTAAAATTATTAGAGAAACTGACTGTAGTGTCATGAAACATTTGCAGCCTCTCATGACAGGAAGCATTTATAGCAGGTACAACTCCTGTAAGTCAATAGTTTGTCGCACCTGAAGATGCACTCTCGTTAACCCTCTTCCCTACGCTATGAGCTACCTAGATGCCACCTCAAATGCTGGTGGTACAGATCTTTCCGTGTGAATGTTTTTGTACAAATCCCACAAGCGTAGATCTTCTTCTCATGCACAGACTGGACATGTCTGCGCAGACTGCCTGGCTGAGTGAACGCTGCAGAGCAGAGCTTGCAGGGATAGCGAATGCGTAGATGTGCGCTCTCCATGTGTACCTTCAGACTCTGTTCTCGCTGGAATGGCCGCCCACAGTGGGAGCAGTGGAAGGGATTGCGAGACGAGTCTTGGTGCATCCCATCACTTCTGGCCGGGCTGCCTGTCAGCTGTGTTAGCTGGGTCACTGTGGTTGCAGCAAGATTAACGCCTAAATGTGCCATGCCAAATGCCTCACTCGGAAAATCTACCTCCTCTCCAAACTTTGTGTTATTCTCATCTGTATCTGTCTGATTCGGGCTCTCCTGGTCACTATTGTCAACTTGAACCTGCAGCCTCCGTGGGTTTGGCAGCATGCACCAGGACGGTAACTGACCCTATCAATAAGAGATTAACACCAGCTTTACTCAAAAGTCAAGAGATTAACGCTACCTTTATTCAGTAGTGTGTCACCAGGCTCTACCAGCAGCTGAAGCTTCACTGCAAAATGATACATTTGTTCACTTAGTGCATCTTTTGAAGAAAATTTCAATAAGATATTTGCACCAGACACTAAGAAAAAGAAAAAACCTTTGGGGTGGAGGTGTGCCACACATCACATTTTGTCAAAACACTTCAGAAGAACAAGAAAGATGTATCCACCCTTCCCCATGTGCATGTCATGTTTGTGAGGCCAAGACTGAAAATTTAAAACCGATTCAAATCATAATAATTTACACTTCGGACTAGCAAAGCCTACTCTAAAACAAACTGCACCTGTCTGCATGAACATCCATGACCCTGTGCCAATGATCAATTTGGGCTTTATACCATTATTGTAAGTTGAGAGGTCGGCCCTGTTGTGGCTCTGTGATCTCAAGGTGGACCTTTATCCTGTGCCAAACAAGCTTTGGCTTTACCCTGCCCCTACAGCCAGGCTCTCCCAGCTTGTGCCCAGAAGCCAGTTTGAAAGACTTCCCTGTGCACCGAGCCATAGACTCCTTTTAGCCTTAAGCCTGTCTGGGGTGGCCGGTGTTTTATCCTGTATCAAGACCTGTCCAGCCTTGATATGCGCCTAGGGATCGGCATGACCTTTGACCTGTTGCCTCAAGTTCAACCAGACTTTAGTCACGTACTAACATGGCACCTCGCCCTCGCCCCTAAATGCACAAGTCACCTTGGCATGTTGGGCAACCAGTCCCGCTTGTGAAGCCAATATTTCTTGTAACAAGGGTCCAGAATTATATAAATTTGACAAACGGAAGCCATACGGCATGATCTACGTTTGGACTAATCTGGAATATTGTGTCTTTTGTACCAAAGCCACAGAAAGATTGTAATTTTAGTAAAACTGAAAAATCTGATTCATGTTGCTTCAGATGACAACAGATATTCCTCATTTTCATAGTACTTAAACTTTTTATTCTGTTGATACAACAGTCCAAAAGCATGAAAGTGAATCAAAAACTTAAATTTCACAACGAGAGGGATCCTTTTGTACACTAAATTTGATTCCTGGTTATCTTACTTAGTGCACAGACAGTTATTGATGTGGCAAGTTATGAACAGCTGATGACTGGTAATGCAAATATGCACATACCATGATCCGTCACTACCGTTTTTATCATATACTTTATTGACTCAGACAATCGGCACATAGGATTCCCGGTACAACGCATGATTTCATTACAATAAAAACATGATGCATGTACTTCCCAACTGGCTGCATAATAGAGTACCTCCTCTCTCTGAAGCTGGAAGTGAGGTATAAACAGGCAGATTGTTTTCTAGCATAGCGATCCTATTTATAAAGCGGAGTAGTTTTCACCTCAAGTAATTTTTAAAGTAATTACTTGGGGGGGGGGGGGGGGGGGGGGGGGGGGGAAACCTGGACTCACATGGTCCTATCAAAATCAACTTTGTCATTGGGACTTTGTATAACCAGACAGCACTGTCTCACAGCCTGCAAAAACAACAGCCGCCCCTCACCTCACCCCCCCCCCCAACTACCGAGTTAGTGTGTTGAACTATGAAATTACTGGGAAGACATGAGAATCTGAAGTCCTGCCCGCATTGCGTTTCCTAAGAGAATGACACTTTTTAACTGCAGCTGTAGTTACCACTGCCTTATCTGACGTTACAACCATGCTACAAAAAAGGTAACATACAAAGAACCTGCTTTCTCTTTCCAACCAGCCTGTTGAATGTGCACTGCATGTTCCAGTTTTTTTTTTTTTCATCATGAGAGCATCCGGTTTCTTTTCAAATGATTAAAAACAATATCTGCTTGTCCTTTTTAATTTTGAAATGCCATTCGCATGTTTTTTAATATTTGATGCACAGACATAAAGTGCAGTGCCAAAGACACACAGCTGAACACGTGGTATCCTCTGCTGAAGTCAAATTCAATGCACATGTACTGGAAGTCTCTTACATGCTCGTGAATTTTGTGTCTGCTGTGGTGAACCACTGCTTTCTGTCATACTTCAATTGTTTACAAAATATTTTTTTTTCTCTTTACCATGAACAATTTCGGTACTTTTTCTCATGATTCTCTATTCACTTGATTTTCATGTTTTTTTGTTTTTTTTGTAAATTCCAAGCAAAAATCAAAATGTTACACATTTTGTCGTTCGCACAATTGGTACTGTTCTCCTGGGTGTACCTCTGCTGTGCTTTGTTGTTAATGGTCCCCAGTACCATGTGCCTTGACGTGCTGATAGAACATGTCCCTGCGTCGAAACTCCTTGGCACAAATATTACAAGTATAGGTCATCTTCTCGTGCACAGACTGTATGTGCCTACGTAGACTGCCCACCTGTGAGAACGTTTGCGTACAGTGAGGGCAGCGGTGGCGTACATTCATGTGCACACTTTTAATATGCAGTTTAATGCTCTGGTAATGGAACCACTTGAAGCAAAATTTACAGAGTCGCCTTGGAGCGGTCATGGGGGCATCTCCCGTGGAATGACTGTTTGAGGCCTCCATAGTGTCTCGAAATTCTGGCAAAGAATCACTGGTGAGTGCTGGCAGGTTTACACCCTGGAACAGCCCAGGGTAGCCTTCCCCCCGCGTGTTGACGCTGCGAGCCTGTGGGTCATCTACTTGTGGGCTACCCTTCTTGACTGCCGGGGACCACCACGCCTGCCTCAATCCCTACCAACGAAATAGACACAAAATCTAGCTTAGTCTTCATAACAGAGACACAACCTATCTTATTGACTGGCACACAGAAATCTACTATGTATTCAGAATTGATAACTGAGAAACCAAACTTGCGTGTTCATGCTTCGCTTTACTGATCCCACACGGGAATGTCCTACATGAAGGATTTCATAATGAAGGTTACTGGGTGCAGTATTTTTCACAAATTCAGACAGGAAACAAGTTCTTATCAGTTGACAGTTAACAGCTGCAGGTAGTATTTTTGCACATGGCAATGCTCTCTAGATAAGTCCACCTGTTATGACAGCGTTTGCACATCTGTAATATATGTACATTGCAGTAAATCGTATCTTCTGTCAATAAAGCAAGTTTAAACGTACACTTGCTGCATACATCTTCTGTGGTCGTGAGTCATACAAATCGTGAAGCTAGTCACAATCCTCATAATCACCTCTTTTTCTCAGCTCACTAAACAGGCAGTATTTAGTCACAAGAAATAAATCACATGAGGAACATAATTTACAGGTCTTACAGATACAGCCTATGTCAAAATTTTACAGAGGAACGTGGGCAATATAGACAATAGTAATTCCATATATATACAGGTTAGACAGGGACAGGTTAGCTTATGGAGAGTAAAGAGTTCGAACTGCGGAATAGGATATTGACTACTAGGAAGTGGTTCTGGGCAAAAAGACACAAATACAATAAGTTTAAGTTGCACAGAATACTGTATAAGTACAAATTTTCCCAAGTTGTGCCATTCGGGAAAATAAAAACCGGGAAAAAAACAAAACATTCAATGCGTACATGACATTGTCTGGACCTTTGCATTACCGGTCGGCAATTTGGGAAAATAAAAACGGAAATTTTGAATTGTTGTCAATCCAGGGAAATTAATGTTCTGGAAAATTTGTACTTATACAGTAGGAGAGATACCGCATTGGCAAGCACAGCGGGTTTCATGACAACCCCTTCAGCTCTGTTTCTGGTGGTTATATCATTTACTTGCCAGCCCTATGGTATCTAACACATTATGGGCACTAAATTTTTTGTATCTTCCAAGGTAGCTGGCCTTGCCATTTAAGGGGAGTGATCACTCGTACTCCCCTCCCCATACACCCGAAACACTTCACGAGAGCTGTGGACAACTCACCTGGACAGCAGACTTTACAAGTGAGTTTGTATAAGCAGCTCTCAGAAAGCTCTCCGGAGAGCTATTTGCAGCTCGCCAGGGATTTATTCATGGAAAAGCCCAAGGCATGCAGATAAATGTACAGGTTTATGGTTTAGTTTGCAAAAAAGTCCTGCCTCAAGGTGGTAAGACGCAAGTAAGACTTGTCTGTTGATGTAACCCTACTTGCTTCAAACACAGTAAAAAATAACATCTCCTCATATGTACAAATGTATATTCATCGAGTCATATGACCATCCCCCACCTGACGTTTCCCCCAGTTTCTGCTGAATGTCCAAGTTAAAAGGCACCAAGGTTAACAGCTTCACAGGAAATCATATCTTGCATGTATATTTCTATAGTGTTCTGATAAATGATCTTTTCTGGTAAACAGTTTCTGGCACAAATTGCACTTGTACTTTCTTTTCTCATGCAAGGACTCGACATGTCGACGCAGGTTGCCAGGACGCGTGAAGGTGAGATGACAGAAGTCGCACGCGTAGCGCACATCCGAGTGGGTCTCCCTGTGCAGCCTCATGCTATAATGACTGACCCACTTGCCACAGACCTCACACTGTTCTCTAGCTTCTCCCGTGCTAGGTTTCTTCTCTGTACCACTAGCTGGCTGCCTGTACCCAGGGCTTCTCTCAGTGCCGCTGGGCGGCACGGCAAGGGTCAAACTGGCTTGACTTGCTGTTGCAAGAGTGAACATGGCCACAGCTGAATCTAACACACTTGGTGCTTCTAATCGTGCCTGTGTTTGGTTGGCCGCAAGCAAGGGGTCGTCACTTCCACCAAAATGAGGTTTCCATGTGGATACTCCCTACCAACGAAATTAACAAAAGCTTAAATCTCAGTTATCATTGGCCATACTTAATGCAACAGACAGGTGCAAGCTCATACATAATAGCTGTAACGAAGTACAGAAACCAGAAACATCAATTATTGTCCCACCCGGCTATCCCATCCATTATGGACGAAACTTTTGTCCATTGTTTGAGGCAGACCACTGTTCAGTCGCCAATCTTCAGCTTCAGTATTTCAAATTCACCAGAATCAAGTCAAAATCATCTGCCATTTCCTGTATTCTTTTCATTCTTCTAAACCTGTATAGTTTGTACATATTTGAATGAAAATTAGGACACTTGTAAATGCCAACAAAACCAGATTACCATGATATGAAACTTAGATGGTGTCAAGATTTATTTTCAACTGAACAAATTTAAGGTTGATCAACGTGACCTGTCGGCACATACAGCATTAATGTTCTTGGGCATCAAGACCTTGAGTCCCCTTGTGATTATCCCACATTTGTACTGACGACAGCCAGGTGTCAAATGATTCAAAAGTACAGGGATGCATCAGGAATAAATGGTGTATGGTTTGATACATGATACAAAGGATGTTGGTACCCTACAATATCTCTAAAAACAAGAGAACAAAAAAAAAACTCTTCAATCCGGAACTGAAAGGGATGATGATTTATACACTATTTTGCTGTCGAGTCCCTTAATTTCAAAGCAGAAATCAAATTTGTTATGCGCATCATTGTGACAGCTTGTCAGGCTATCTCTTTTAATCCTGACCAAGAGTGATGTTTTATGGGGCTTTTCCCCCCACATGAAAATTAAGGCATCTCTCCACATCAGGAGATAAACTATATGTCACTGACTAGGCCACACTTCATGCTGTCAAACATCACATGTTCAGCAATGCATCAACAACATGGAAAAAGATGTGGGATATTAATACTGTTCATGCGTTGTAACTTCAAGAGGATCCTGGAATATATCATACGGTCTCCTTTTTATTGACAAATGCACTGTTTCATGGCATCAGTATTATCCTTCCATACCTAGCAGACTCACAAGGGCAACAATGTATAGCAAGCTCGTTCTAAATCAATACATGTACGTAACTGTATCATTTTCTTTTCCCTGCAACAAATGTCATTTTTTCTACCAGGCACGCAACAATGTCATTCTTCATCAATTGGCAGCATTACCATTACTCCTTCAATTGTGTTTGTATCTACAGTGTCTAGAAAAATGATCCTGTCTGTTAAACACCTTGCCACATATTTGACACTTGTATCTTGTGCTACTGTGCAGGGACCTGACATGTCTGTTCAGGTTGTTTAGGCGTGTGAACTTTGCCTGACAAACGTTACAAGTATGACACCCGTGAGGCTCTTTTTGTGGGGTGGGTGGGGCCCCAACTGAACCTCTCGGTGGATCACTACGGTACTGAGCGATGGTCACACCACTCTTTGTGCTTTCAGAGAGTACAGAAACGGCCACATTGGTCTCTGAAGCACCAGATGGTGGTGCGGTGGCCACACTGTTCTCAGTGTTGGTCAACGGTGGAGCCGCTGCTAGGCCAGCTTGGCTGACGGCCACAACAGTGTAGACAACTCCAGCCGTATTTTGCTCACTTGGCTCTTGGGTGGCTGTGAGCAAGGAGCTATCTTTCCCCACGAAGTTCTCTTCCCACACACGTGCTGCCGCCCAAGTGGACACTCCCTACCAATGAAATTAACAAAAGCTTTCTGAGTATCAAAGATCACACTTGAATCAACAGGCAGGTAAGCGCTGGTGAAGCATACCATCAGGCGAAAGAAACCACAGGAGTTTTCTTACGGTCATCAAAATGTTAAATCTGCTTTCATGTATCTCCATCCATGGTCGGTCAAATAAGCATCAGATTTACATCTGCTGATACTACCACCTATTAAAACCTCCCTCAGTTTACCATAACTGTTAACACTGAATATTGCCTTCTTTCAAGTCTCATCATTACCAGCTCAACAAAGTGACAAATATTTTGTGCGAGAATTGCTGGCATTTCAGAATAGCATGCCCCCAAGTGAACAGCCTTTCTTGTTATAGGTTTGACACTTAGATCCCTAATTGAAGAAAAAGTTGAAATCAGTATTTACTGCAGAGGAGATATTTAGCTGCTCTTTGTTTAATTTTATGTTTCATTTTTCTAATTGTGTATCAATAAATGATCTTTGAAATGTGCATGATCTCCAAAATTACGTGGTCACATTTATATCTGGTTATTGGTTACAGCGGTCTGGTTTGTTACGGAGTTGTCTTTCTGGCATTAGAAAAGCAAAAATGAGCCAGAGAATCAAACACCTTCTTGGTGCGGGTCAACTTCTTCCTGAGAGGAATTTAGGCCAACCTTAAATTTTGGGTTTGCACTAAAATTACCATTTAGATTTTTCAGGTTTGGTAGTCAGGACCAAATTATCATAAACCAAAACTTCGACCAAAAAAACAGAAGAGGAGCAATATGGAGATTTCATTTCCCTTTGAGAAAAATCAAGAGTAGATTGATTTTGCTGGGTTGGTACGGTTATCTAAAACAATTATTTGAGGGTGGCCATAAAATGACCCCTTTTTTTTGTTCTTTTTTTTGGCCTATTGGTACCATCCTGGATTCAGTAAGCAACAGTAACAAAATTCATGATTCGTCTCTTTTATTTCTACAGTAAAAAGCTGTACATTTGTCATTTATAGGATCAATATGCAGAAGTCAACTCTCCTTTTCAAGGCACACAGCCATTCACAATAATTCCTTGTGCCACCAATGCTCAGTTTGTTCACGCAGAACGCAGCAATCACAATTAAAGACAGACATAACTAAGCCTAGTTTAGACCAACAGTTTAAGGGAAAAGTTGAAATCTACAAATGCAATTAATTGCTCTTCAAGATGAAACCCAGAGAAAGAAAGTCGTGTACAATACTTCAAACCGTTCAGTATCTCCACTTGTGTTTCATGTATTTTTTATTCAAGAATATGTTAAGCTATTTTGTCTGAATATATATTTTCTTCTCAGCCTTAGAGACGCACAGCCATGATGTATATCAAGATATCTATGTGTTCGTCCCTGGTGACACCTGTTATCTTAACTTCAAATGTGGCTGCAATGCCATTGGAACAAAAATTAACTGTTCAAAATTATCTGATGCTGAGTCAAGCATCCACATAACCTGGACCTCAATCACAGTATTAGCCAACTAGCACACAGTTTACACAAACTCTATACTTTCGATATTTGTACCGGGACATGTACCAAAAATAAATATAAATTTTTTAAAAAAATAATAATAATAATAATAATACAGTAGTACCTGCTGTATGTGACCACCCCTTCTGACAAGAAAGAGGTCACATACAAAAGGTGATCATTCACCACAGGTACATTTGCAAAGAAATTTACTCCTGCGGTCCTAGAAATGTGACCACAAGCAACAGGTGGTCACTCTCCGCAGTGGTCACATACAGCAGGTATCCCTGTAATAATCAAGTGAAAAGAAACGCGCAAAGGTAAAACTGCTGTGAGCATACACTTGGTGTCATTAGATCATCTTTTCATAAAAAAAAAAAGAATCAGCTGATGCACATGCAGCACTTCACCACAGACACTGTCCATCTTGGTGGCTACTAGCTCGATGTAGCCATACGGCTACTAGCTCGATGTAGCCATACACAAAAGTGCTCCCATGTTTCTGTCTAAAAATGTAAGTTGCTGATGAATCCGCAGAAGTATTTCTGCATTTCTTTGTGCCTTACTAAATGATGAATTTGGCCCATTCAGATCATGTTTGCAAGTAAAGTAGGCAAGAAAAGCACAGGTGGGTGAAGTGAAGCCCAGCTGTGACTTAGCTACGTTTCCCAGAATGGCATGTTTTCATGTGTCTGTTCAGACTGCCTCTGCGCGTAAACGTCCGGTCGCACTGTGAGCACGAGTAGCGGATCATGAAGTGGACACTCTCCTGGTGATTCTTGAGACTCTGGAAGTGGAACCACTTGCCGCAATACTCACACCACTTTTTAGCACGGCTGCTGCCGGCCAGCCTTTCTGACAGCGACTGAGCTCCTTGCGAACTGCCAAAGGTATCAGGTGCTGCCAAGTCCTGTAGCCCCGGTTGGCCGGACTGCCAATGGGGTGCTGCGTGCGGGGTCCCCTGGGTGGGGCCTGTGGACTCGCCCTGCCAAGAGAGGAACAGCAGCCTAGTGTTACTTCTTATGCACCCTTCACAATGTGAAATGCAGGAGATTGCATGTCAAAGGTTCAATGTTCTATTATGCATGTTTAGTATGTAGTCCTATGTCCAGGCATAAATGGAAAAGTTAATGTGGAAGACTGCATTTTAGGACTGCTGTATCTCAAAAATGAGACAAAAAAGGACACACATCATTGACTACACTCCGTAACGCAGGGCTTACTTTGGGGGGGGGGGGACCTGCTGACCATGTTTCCCTGGATTGCATTCAGGAAATATGTTTATGAACATTCTTACAGTAAAAGAACCAAAAAAAAAGAAGGAAAACGAGAAATAGGTTATCCAATATTTAGCAACAATCTGAAACATCACATAAAGTTTAACCCAGTTATCTGTCTTCTATGACCCCCCTCCCCCCCCCCCAAAAAAAGAAAGAAAAAAATATGTAAAGATGTTTATCTGAATCACAAGATCACCATAAATGTTATGCACACGCAGTATGCTTGGTAGTACCTCGTATATGCTTGAAAAATCCACTGTTACTATGTATAAAACAGATTACTGTACAACTATTAATGTTCCCAAGCATTTAATTTCCCAATTTGACAGGCCAACCCTTCCCACCCCCACCCACCATAAACAGAATTTTTCAAGTTTTATTTTCCTGCATTGATTCTGAAGTGGGTTTAGTGTCTACACATAGCAAACAATTAAAAAAACCTACAATCAGCAACATATCCCTCTGGAGAGATTAGAATTACATAGTGTATCTACAAAGTCTGCAACTCCAGTGCTCTGCATTATTCTATTGTATCCCAGACTTTCGGGCTATGTGGGTCTTCAGGTGTAGATGATATTGGTCTTTTCGCTTAAAAACTTTTCCACAGAGAGAACAGGTGAATGTCTGCTTTTCATGCACCGACTGGACATGTCTTTTAAGCGAGGCTGGCTGCGCAAAGGTGGCAGAACAAAAAGAGCATGAGTAGCGTATGTTGTAATGAACCGACTCCATGTGCACCTTGATACTGTGACCTTTCCGGAACCACTTGTCACAGTATTCACACTTGTGTTTAAGTGTCAAAAAGAAATCGCTTTCTTTATCTCCCAAAGCTTCCGCTGATGACTCTGATGACAACATTGCGGCATGCCGAACAGATGGTGCACCTGGCCTGGTCCGCCAGGTGGCAAAGTCTTTCCCCACCTTGCTTTGAACTAATCCCTCGCTATCAGATGGATTTGGTAAATTTGTAACCTCCCTAATCTGGGCGTACGTCCACTGGGCAAGAGCATCGGACTCGCTGGCAAGCTGGTTCAGAACCCACTCCTGGCAACGAGAGATGAAGACAACTTAAGCCTCGGCAACAAGGTGCATGAAGGTTGTGGACAATTTCATATTGCAATGCGGTGGTATCAAATCAAAACACAAAAACTTATCGTCTGCCTTTCTTGACAAACTGGTACACGAGTACAAAATGACATCAGTGTCTGGTCAGTGACAACAGGACACCTAGCAGTCCTGTAAAAATGATACATTTATGGCGAACTAAAATGTATAAAGACGATTTCCGTGTTTCGAAAAAACATCAACCTCCCTGGTCTTCTCCCTGCCCTACTGTGGGTCTTACTGACATTCAAGTCTACACAGAAATTGTTCATACTGTGTGAAGGCAGTATGTACTGACCGTCATGCTGAATTTGTATCTCAACAAAAATATTCACTTCAGAATTACTTATTCCAGCGATAACCATTTCCTTTATTCCTACCATTTGTCAAAATCTAAGCATGGATGAGTACATAATATTGACTTGCTCTGTAAATTAATGTCTCCACAAATTCTACTTGGAAAATCTACCGCACCACAGTCTGACTGTGTACATCTCTTGCTGCATATACCCAAAAGTTGCCTAATGACTGTGTCTGGTGAACTGAGGATACCATATTTGGGCTAACGACACAGTGAATGTTCCATATTGTGCTCATCTCATCATTGTAATTTTTATGGATCACTGTTAAAGACAACAAGAGGGAAACTTCTAAAAGCTAGCAAGATTATGAGTATCAAAATGTTTAGACTGATCCTTTGTAGGTCATTTTTTTCACATGGAAATGCAGGCGTGTCCCTCATCCAATATTTCTAAAGCGTTTGAGTTACCCTTCACGTGCCATGACTATTTTAGTTACCATTCACGTTCAATGACTCATCATTAAGTAGTCCTACACATGCAAAGAGTGTTTCATGTAAAACATGAAGAGTGTCGCATATAACACACTACGCATCAAGTAACTGATTCTTCACGAGTCATACAAATACAAACGCTCCAAGGGCTGATGCTTCACAGACCATACAAACACAAACTGTTTTCATGGGTTGGTCCTCTATGGCCGACGCACGTCCTGCAAATGCAGGACCTGTTCCTGTACAGGACACACTAAAAATGTTCACGTTTTTCTTTATTCTGCATGCGTCTTTAGATGCAAATGGTAATGGTCTTTCCTTTTAAAGCATTTCTGGCAATAGCAGCAGGTGAAGGTCCGTTTCTCGTGGAGGGACTGCACGTGTCTGCGGAGAGTGGCCACCTGGGAGAAAGTGGCGGAGCACTGGGCGCAGTAATAGCGAATGTTGTGGTGGACACTCTCAACGTGCTGCTTCAGCTTCTGCTTGTAGCTGAACCCTTTGTTGCAACAGGTGCATCTGTACCTGCCGGACGTTCGTACATTTTCAACCTCATTGACTGCTTCCGATTCCCTGGCTGGGCCCCCATCAAATACCGACTTTCCTTCCTCGTTCGGCCATAGTGGCCTGCCCTCCGCATCTGTCAATTGCATTCCCGACAGCCCCCCTGAGGGCCCCTCAATGCCTGATCTTTCTTGAACCATGACTGGTTGAAGGGATGCCAGGTTGGTGGACAGGGCCAAGTTGTCCCAGGAGGTTCCCATAGCGACTGCTTCAGGCCACTCCTAGCAACAAGACAGTAACAGCACCAACCTTAGAGATGTATCGCCAAAAACAACACTTATTAACCTTTATGATGTCTGAACTCAGAAATGATAATCAATTGCATTAAAGCTGACAAAACGAGGTCTGAATCACACAATTTGCATGTATTGAAGGACAAAACAAACCAATCAAGAGTCAATCAGATCATCAAAACTACATCACATCCGTAAGCGACGGATTCTATGGCTCAACCATACAAGAAACTTCTTAAACATGGTACCTAAATGCCTTAATCCACACTAAGGCCATACGAGTAAAGTTTAGTGACAATGTGCTGACTAAAATGTGTGTGTGTGGCTGCATCAAATGAACATATAGCTGGACAGTTACATGTGACTAGCTCTAGGAAACACACTGCCACTTGCATTCATCAAACAACAAAAAAAAGCTGGACACTACTTCATATCTTATATGGTGTTGTAAAATGTGTAAGCGTTATTCTGTATCATACTCCTGGTGTCCTAAAGTGTGTCAGTATTAAACACTTGTGTACCTATCTTGGGTCTGGTCATGGAATTCTGAAGAGGCTAGTTCCCTACAACTGTTGAGCAAGCTCCCAGCTAAAGGGTAGCTTCATAGTTTGATTCAAGTATCATACCTGTGAAGGAACATCAAGGCTCTCATCAAGGATGAGGTCACCATGATACAGTAGTAGGAAAATCGAGGATGCCACCTGCTAAACATACCTACATGGACAAGTCATGTCATGAAGCGTGAGACTTTTCACGCTGGGCCATCAAAATTATGTATGCCCACACTTGGCTATACATGTACATGTATTCAGTAACAAGAAATGATAAGTGCATAAACTGGGTTCAAACTGGTTCTGCAGCATGATGAATGAACGTACTCAGGTTCACATTTTGGAACACAGCGAGTTAAACACTGAACTACTATCTGGCATGAACCATGCTCACAACAGGGCATGCAGTCTCTCATATTGCAGCATTTATAGCTGAGCAGCATGGCCATCATTCAAGCATGTGAGTGGCCAGTTAGAAAAACATTGTAAAATTCCCCCCAAATTTAATATCGTAAAATTCCAAAAATCTATCTTAAACACCTAAAAATCATGTAAAAATAGAGGTTCACAAAATAAAAAGTGATATGAATATGAAGGAAGTGTATGATCAATTCACCTGAAATCGGGTGTTAAAATAACGGAAATCTGCCCAATATCTGAAATCTCACGTGCCTGAAAACATCTTTCAAGTGAGTTCTGGCTTACAAGTATGAATGCACATACTGGGCTTCTAAAACCTAAAGTGCAACAACTGAGCTACGACTTCTCAAAATGTGTCCAGTGTTTTCAGACAGCTGTGATGCTACACATATCCAACACAGGTAAAAGTTTGAAGACAGCGAGCCATGGGATAATGCCTCGGCTACAACCTGCCCAGCTGTTTTGATGGTATGAAGTTCATAAATATCAATGCTATCTTGTAATGCCCAAGGTGTGGAGGCAGCCACAGAGCTATGTCTGATGCAGTTTCAAGTGTATGTGATAATGGTCCTTTCTGCGGATTGCTTTGGAACACACAGGACATGTGAACGTTTGATTTTCATGCACCGATCTCACATGCCTCTTGAGCGTGGCTGCTTGGGCAAAGGTGGCGCTGCAGAGGGTGCAGGTGTAGCGTATGTGATAGTGAGCACTATCCATGTGGAGTCTCACTCCCTGCTCACTGGTGAAGGTCTTCTCGCATAACTTGCAACCCAGCCTGGAGCCAATGGCGGGTGGGGTCAGAGACTGATCGCTCGTCACACTGGTCTCAGCAGCAGCCTGGGCGGCGGCATCTTCTGCAACTCTGAAAACCACTGCTTTTGTGTATGATCCCTGATGATACTCGCTGGTCTGCCAGCACATTGGACCTGAAGACTGGTAGCTGGACTGATCATCTGATGACCCTTCCCTCTGAGATGACCCCTAGCAATGAGAGATGAAGACCACGAGTCAAACTCTGTCCAGGATACCACAGGTAGATAGCTACTACTGTGCAACATATATAATATCTCATGCAAAACACAAAGGGATAGTATTTGATTCTGCATGTTTTGACCAACAGAGAGAATGAGCCTCAACATCTCTTTGAGTGGCAAGTGGTTTTTTTTTGGGTTTTTTTGCAGGACAGATGGGGACATTGCTATTTGAGCATATGTTCAGGTGACTTCTCTAGATATGCAGCCAATTCCTAGCCTAATATATAGGAGCCTCAAACCTCGCAATTCCTCTCATCGCGATACTATCGTCTCATTATTTGCCTACAGCTTCTGACAATGTTTAATAAAAAGCTTTAATATGACAATATCCTCACCTCGATGGATGTATCTGCCATGTTTGACAGCACCACTAATAAACTGTCCATGCATCAGCTTGGCACCTGTTAGCTTTTTTCATCCACCATGCAATTTTTCCAAGATGCAAGCACTGTTGTACATGTACACATTTTAATGCATGTATGAACAATTCAACTCAGGCATACAGAATCAACACACCCTGCCATTGCATTCACATAAAAAATGCAAGTTACCAACATAGTACCAGCTTCGATTCATGACAGCTGAAACCAAGAATCACTACGAGAACATGGAATTCCAGGAATTGTTTATTGCCAAGAAGTCAAAAGAAATACACAACCATCCACACACACCCACAGAAGAACAGAGAGGTGTTCAGGAAACCAGATCTGCGACTTTTGTACCTCCACCTTACATCAAGAAAAACAAGATATCTGAGAGATCACTCATTGGAACTTGCATGAAAATATTGCCAAAGTTTCTATAAAATAACAGAGAACTTTTTTTAGATGCAGTAATAAAAGAAACCCCTACTATACTGTTGACAAAAATCACATTATCCACATAATTTTACTCTACGCTTATTTTATCAATCTTTGCTTCAACATATGAAAGACTAACATACACAGTTTTAAGACATACACACTTCTGGTCACTGGAACAAGAGGTCCATGGGCCTCATGCTCTGCTGACATATAATTTGATGACCATCACCAAAAAAGCATTTCCTGAAAAGCATGCCTTCCATGACTGAGAAATTCTGTTTAATCATAGTTTTCACAAGGGATAAATATACCTGAATTTTCCTGAGTAGATCCAATTCGGAAATACTAAACTCACAACAATTTTCGCAGAAACATATTTTACATATTCCTTTACTTAAAATTTAAAAAGAAACTTCCACACACAAATGGGAGGTCTTGATTGATATACCTTTTTTGGGTGGTGCCATTCGGGAAATTAAAATTCCCAAAAATCTCTTTTGAGGCCAATTCAGGAAATTTTATGCTCAGGAACATAAATGATTATGCAGTAATCAAGGCCATCCACATCACGCAAAATCAAACTTCCACATGCTACACAACTGTGGTAGATTTGGTAACATTTACCCTCTTCTTTATCCAGATGCTGAATTAGATGTCTTTTTCTTAAATGCTTAATGACCTTGAAAAAAGTTCCAAGGTCACACGATCACTGAGTCACAGTGACCTAAATAGTAGGTCCCCAAGTTGAGTTTTATGTAAAATGCACTCAAGTGCAATTTCGATCTGGAGGCTCAATTCTGTTTGCAAATGACGTCTAAGCTACAGCCAACCATTACAAAATACCACTTTCAACTTTACAGGACTGGTGACCAATCAAAATATATAAAGGCCACTGATATCATAAAACATATAAGCATTGGACATGACCTATATATCTTATAAATTCAGCATGTCTAATTCAACTGTGTTTTTAAGTTTGGAATTTTACATCTTTAAACATAATTTGGTTTGTAAATTCGGCCAAGTTCTAGGTGGTGCCACTAGTACCATAGCAACCGAGATTTTGGCCTCCTGCACAATCTCACTAAATTTCATGAACATCTATCAAACATTAAGAATGCTAGAGTGGTCACAAGTTTTTCAGATTTGGATCCATATATTACACAATACTGTAGGTGGCACCACCAATATCAAACTCAACCCGGATTTTCATTCACTGAATAAGTCCTGAAAGTTATGTGGGGCTATTTTGTAAACTGTGGAATGCATCATGCTCACACGCAGAAGTTTATGGGCACACAAAATGGACAAACAGAAAGACATAAGTGGTTGCATGAGCTCTGTGACCTATGGTCAGCAGAGCAAAAAAGATATGTCCAGCATCATCTATTTTACAGTTACTTAACCCTTTTACCCTTAAACTACTGCAAAACAGATGGCAGTCAAATCTTGTCAGCTTAAAGGATTTTGACTTATTTCCATTGTAATGAAAAACAACTTGAATGAGAATTTTAGATGGGACTTACCAACTTAACATACCCCAGATCAACCACTTTCGCTGGCATGGGTAGGGCACTCAGAGCCCAAACCACATCAGGAAAAGCTGTGACTTGGTCTGACAATCAGATTTAATTGAAAAGGGAATGGGTCAATCTTGTGGGTAAAAGGTATTTTCACTGAGAGCTATCGTCGAGATTATTTTATCAGATGAGTATTTCTAGATCAACAATGCCTGGTGCATGTAAAGCACTGAGCTGCCGCCTTCATGCCGAGAGACAAGTTGACACAGTAGTAACAGTTCGATACACATACAGTAAATGTATTCCTGGATATATATATATATGTACAACTTTAAATTAGATTTATGTCAATCAATATCATAATTTACCAAGTTAAATCAATTGTGTAAGTTCACCGGGTACTAAATACGGGCATCGCGAGCTATCGTACTGTTCCACATGCACAAAGCATGCATCAAATCCAACATCTTGCCCACCTGTCATCACATTCGCCTTAACTAAAGAAAACACCAAGTATAAAGAAAAAGTCAAATTGTCACACAACCATTTTCCCTCTTTATCTGTGTATTTGAAGTAAAACCAGTTAATATATTATACAAAAATATCTATTTTTGTTGCCTGAACACAAGTCACTGAACAAAATTCCTACCCCCCATGTCACACAAAAAAGTAAATATATCTATACTTGTCACCTTGCAACATCTTTCTCTTTTCATCCTTTTTTTTTGTCCCCCTCCCCCCCCCCCTTTTTTTCCCCAGACCAACGCATACATGACTGTCATATATTTTCTCCTCTTTTTCTAAGTAAGTTACAAGTGCACAGCAATATCAGTAAGGCAATCTGCTGCACCATGTAAGTAACTGGACTAATCATCTCATCTTCAAAGTAAAGTGCCTGCAGTGCCAACGACCCAGTAATGCTGAATGAATTCCTTGTACCTGCGTTTGCAAAACTGTTGCTGGGTCCCATGGGGTTATACTTAAACTACACTGTACAAAAAAAAGAGTAAGCCACCTCCCTTAAGCAGGGATGGGGGCATAACTTTTTTTTGTACAGTATATATGAAGAGATGGGCTGATCTTAGTCCCAAGCCAACATCAGAAACGTCTGACTACTTTTGAATACCAGCTGGTGCAAGTACATGTTAACTGGCAGAACATCGGATAGGTCTTCCAACTGTGCTCATCCAGGCAGCAGCCAAGGGCTGCTCTGGCCATGAGGCAAATAGCCAAATGCTACTGTTTCTTGAATTTGGCTTAAGAAATATACATAAAATATGTTAAAATGAATTTATTAAAGGACCATGAATGAATCTTTTTTACATATGCCTGCATGTCCAATCTTGCCTGTAATTTTTCAAAGCCTACATCTGTCCCTCTTGTGGTTGGGCAAAACGCCCTTTATCTCAGCAGCGCCCCCCACCCCACCCACCCACCTCCTCCGGGCGACATGTGTATTGCAAGACATTGCATATCATTAAACTGCTCAGCTGCTGGCTGATGCACAAATTAATATCAGTTTATCCTGATATATATGCATTTGTTCACCTGAATCAAGAACAATGACCACTTTCTTGTTCGTCTGAGATGGTTTTGTGAAGGCTGTGGGCACGCCTGATCAGAACAGGGTAAGAAAATTTGCAGTGGTGTCCACATGTCACGATAATGAGGTTGGGGTGTAAGCTCAGCTGACTCAAAAGTCAGCTGGGCTGAAAACCACCTACCACGAAGGATGTCACAAATTTTTAAGGCTACCATTCACTTTCAAAACACTGCACTCTGTCTCTATGTGACATTTATCCATGATGAAAGACCATCTTCTCTAGGAGACCACTTTTGGTCTTATTCGGTTAGCACTATCTGTTAGCCAAATAGCCAGTGGCTAAAAAGGGTGGGATTTGACTTGCAAAATTTTGTAAGCTTTAATTAAATTGGCCAATCATATTTCATAATTTATTCATTTGTTCACATATTCACAGTATTGATGTGTTGAGTTTCAAAAACGTAGAATTTTGCTCGCAGGTTTGGCTAACATAACCCAAATTTGGCTGACGAGATTAATGTTACTTTAGCCAAATTGATCCTAGCTGTAAAATTTCTAGTGCCAGTCCAGTTTTGAATGGCAGGTACTACTGTCCTTGTAAAGCTGGGGAAAAAAAAGCACTGGGGAAAAAAACTCCCAAGGCAGACAGTATGTTCCGTCAGTCAAGCCCACATTTTATTACAGGCCATATACAATGAACCCCCTTTTATGAGATACAGTGGTTCTTAACCTAGAAAAATGTTGCCAGAGACTTTGCTCTCGTCTGTGATTTTTGTGTTGTAAAATTTTTTCTTAAGTAACTCATCTTTTTACAGTGTTCCCCTAACAATAAGGCCATCCAATGTAAGGCAAAAGCTGTCTTGAAAGGAGGGGGGGGGGGGAAGGAGGAAAGATATCATAAATCCCATGATGAATATTTAAACTGTAAATGTTGACCAAAACAAGTGTACATGCACGATCAAAACTGAATCATGTTTAAACAGGAGCCCTATCAGTATAACTGAAGTCAGTGCAGTGGCCATTTTCAACCGATTAACCACTACAAAAGGTTTTTCACAGCAGTACAAATAAGGCTAGGATTTTTTTTTTTTTTTTTTTTTTTAAATTTTTGGTTTATAAGCAATATCTCTTTGCACCAAGGCAAAGGGTGTATTATCTTATTTTTAGGTTTATATGTAAGATCTTTATGCACACAAGTACGTAGATAGGGGAAAAATCATGTTGCCCCCATTTTGCCAAACTTGCCAATGCTATTCTAGGAGTCACATTCAACCCATTATTGCTGAGCATAATGCCCGCTTTGATTTGACCCTCCTAAAATTATTTGCCTCAACAAAATATGATGTTCTTTTGTTTGGAAGATGACAGTCAAAAATTAGTCTAAAAAAAGTAAGTGTTCTGTCAGAAGACATCAAGTATGACAGAAGGGAACACTATTGTGACCCAATACATGCGATCTCGCATCAAAAATTGACAATACTGCAGCTTATATGTCCTGATGTCATAGCATGTTCTCCACAATTCTCAAAAGTAATATTTCTCAACTTCAATTCAATTACAACATGAACAAATACTACATGACACCTGAAAGCAAACCTTCTACTGTAGTTCTAGAAATGTTCACGCGTGTTTAATTTTGCGTAAGCTCACTTTTTCTCAAATTACAGAATTTTTGCACATTTCAACTTCGAGCAATCCAATGCCATACAATGTAGTGAAATACAATGCAACTTATTTCCGTGTACTTTAATTTCGCGCTTTGAGTGGTAGTGTGAAAAGCATAAAATTAAATCGAGCGCAAAAATTTCCAGAACTACAGTGTTTGGTTTGTTTGTTTGTTTGTTTGCATCTTATTTGCATGACCAGGTTGTATGCAGTCTTTGTTGACCACACACCTATTCTGCCAATCTTTTTTTTTTTTTATAGTTATTCATGCTCTCACCCTGAATACCAACCAAACCAATGACATCCACGTGTACCACACAAAAACTTCCCTGAAATGACTGACTTCAGGTCCATACATTGTACTGTTATTAGTTGTTCCCTAACCAGCTGGTAGGAATTCTTTGATTACCATATACATGTATGTTTGTTGGTTTTTTTTTTTTTTTCTGGCAGCAGTTGTGTATTTTGCCTGCAAGGCAGACCCAAGCTCCTTTTTTGTCTACTCTGCAAGTGTAGTAGAGTTAATACAAAACTTGGGTCTGCTTTGCAGACAATTGTGCATCATCAGTACGCTGGTCCACTGTTGCATCACAAGTAAGACAACACCCAATATTAACTTTGTGAACCATGTAAGTCTTTGTTTAGAGGAGCATAGTTGCCGTTACATGTACTTATACATGATAAACTTTGCCCAGCAAAACACCTAGGTCATACAACTGATGCAGTTGAGAATTCCTGCCTAAGTATTCTGGATATTACAACCTCCAGCACCTGAGAAAATTTACCCAGATACCATCAGTTTTCATTTTCTTCTTGTATTATGGGTATTGTTAAGAAATACATAAATTGGGGGAGAAAAAAGAATGTGTTGTTACTTCGTTGTAAGTGAGAGTCCCAGTTTAAATTCAACTTTATTATAGTACACCTGAGCGGACTTTCACATAGGCATGTAATGTGTTTGGTAATGCTTTGTCAAGACATCTTTCCTGCAGAAATCTTTCATACACAGGTCACACCTGTAAGTTTTCTTTTCATGCACTGTTGCCACATGCCGTCTCAGTGTTCCCGACTGGGTGAAGGTGGCGCCACAGTGCTGGCATTTGTGGTGAATATTGAGGTGTATACTAGCAATATGGCGCTTCAAACTGCCATCAGAACTGAAGGCCTTGAGGCAGTGTCCACACTCTACAGTGCCCTTGCTGTCTGAGTGTGTCTGAGAAACGTTGCTACTGGCTTGTCCTGGCAGCCCACCATCTACATCCTCACCAATGTACACATCCTTTCGCTGCACACACGTACCCAAGGATACACTGTCTGCATAATTCCCCAAGTCCAAGACCTTGGTGGTCTGTAAGTAATGAGGTATGCTGGCCATGTGGGACTCTGGTAACTCTGGTAATCGGCACCCGTCTAATGCTGCCTATTAATGAATAGCAAGACCAATGTTCAGTGACATGTCCATGGCTAAGTAATAAATTCAAAACATCCTATCTGACTGGATAATCACAGTGCTTTGGGAACAATTGTAGTATGTATATATGTGTGTGTGTGTGTGTGTGTGTGTGTGTGTATGTATATATATAAAACATATATATACATACATACATACATACATACATACATACATATATATACACATAAATACCCACATACACAGGGGTCCAATTCCTACATGGTAATTTCCCATCGGTGTAAATCGATTTCTAATTTATGTGCATAATATTACAATCACATTCCCAACCATTCACTGGTCGGTACCTGTCCCTTTGTAAAATATGTAGAGCAATAAGGTGAAACCCTTCCACATATATCTAATTGTAAACATGACTGACAGTAACATTACAGGTATGTTTTATATGCATGAAGCTATGCCTTGTGGCTCCCTGCTGGTATTACCTGCAGTGTTCTGTGAGCTTAACAACGAAGACCTAAAATTTATTAACCATTTCCAACTCAAACTGCCGGTCAGTGGTTGGATGTAAACTGGTGCTGCCGTAATGTTTTAGCTCAAGTTTTATGCAAATAAAAATTTAAAAAAAATCTGAGAATCATGGATAAGACCTATAATGATGGTTGCCCAAGGTCAATAGCATTTCCAACCCAAACCAAGAACAGCTGTTGACCAGAAAAGGGTTTAATTATTTTGCAAGTGAATTGCATAAATAGCAGCAGATTTGTCCAGGGCTCAGCAATCCACGTGACACCTGACATGGCACATGCTCAATTCCAATCACAAAAAGTTTTTAAAAAAAAAAATTGAAGCCACTATGCCATCGTGGTTACCCAATATTTTGCTTTTATCAGTAAGATTTCAATGGATAACCCTGGGAGTTATGATAAGTACAAGCAAAACTTGAAAATGATTTGCCCTCAGGATTACAGCAGCAGAAATTGGTGAGCTCTGCCGACTGTGTTTGGCCAATGGCCAAATTTTGTTGAAGTTATATATACACAACCTTGAACAATATGTTCAAGGTCACCAGGTATGTTTTTTTTCCATGTAAAAGCAAACCATGGAAATCAATAAATAATTGAGTGCTCTGCTTTCTATGTCTGCAGGAAACGTGCTTCATCCTTGGAATTAACATGCCTCCCTATATTGACCATGTTAACCTACATTTCCATGTGACTAAGGATTAATTTATCCCTGGATTCAAGTAACATGTAAAACAAACAATGAAAGCAGAGCACCAGACCAACAGACATAATTAACTTTTATTTGTCTCTCCTCCCCTTTTCGCACAGAGGTGGTTTCTCATTCAACGGTAAGTTTTCTGGTAATGTTCATAAGAGTTTATTTTTCCTGCGGAATGGTCTATAACAGACACGGTAGACAGAAGTCTGTCCCTGGTGCACCATTTGCACATGGCATCTCCGAGTGCCTGTCTGGGTGAGCAGCAAGCTTCAGTGGGCACAAGCACACTGCAGCTTCAGGCGTCCGCTGGCCACATGGTCCCAAAGACTGCTGCCTGCCAGGAAGGTTCTGCAATAAGCACTGGACCCACTTTTTGTTGGTGAAACCGTCCTTAGCCTACATGGTCTTCCCATTTCCTTGATGCCTGTGTCCTCTACTTGAAAACCTGTCTCCCTTACAGCCATCGACAAAGTGGAATCTTCGATCTGCATCACCATGGCAACCTTTCCATCATCAGTGGCACTGCAGGCAAAACCTGTCCACACCATTTGGGCTTTGCCTACAGTGGAGGGAAGAGCCACGCCCCCTGCACGCATCATGGCCGCCTGGTAAGGAGACACAAGTCATCAGTCACCTTCAGACATGTACACAATACTCATCCTCTTTTTTCAGTGACTTCATTTTTTTGCACATTTTTTTCTTTTTTTTTCTCCTTTTTTTTTTAATGGTGCACAAAAAAAAAATCATTCACTACGTGCTGGAATCTGATAAAACTTGTTTCAGCTTATTTTCATCAGCAATATCATTTTCTTTTTAAATTTAAATATGCCACGCCATTGCCATTGACACAATTGATGAAAAGATAGAAGAATGAATTCCTTTCCTTCTTTTCATTCCCTTTTTGTGCCCAATTCACAGAAACACATTCAAATTCCCAAGAATTTAATGCAGCGTATCAACGGTGTCACAGAATCATCAAATATGTCCTTTATTCAGGACAGGTTCAGTGGCTCTATTATTAGTCTGGGTTTCTTTTTTCTTTTTTTTTGCAAGATACATTATCTAAATACAGTACCCAGCTATGAACTGGTGAACCAGGCTGTGAAACCATGACATCCCAAAATATAGACTTTTTTAAAACTTGCTATTAGTTTGCTTATACTTCAAGGTTATTTTCTATGACCACAAAAAGAAAGTGGTGATATCTTCCTCAATTTGTGACAGTTCTGATTACCCGGTCTATGATCTTTAATGCCAGATGTAGGACAAGTTGCAGCCAGCAGGCGTGGTGCTTACTGGATCACAGTGCTTTCACCAAAGCTTTACACGCAGGCAGTTTCTAAAATGTGACAAGCCAGATTTCAAATGATGTGTCACAGCAGACAGCAATTTCATTACGAAGTAACTTTTGCTATTTGCTATTTTTCAGTGATCCTTTCACAATTTTGTCGATCAAGCCCCGGCAAGACAGTGAAGCAATCTCCACACAAGTAACCTACAGGTCTGAGAAATGACCTGTCAACCACTGTTTCCCATAAAAATGAAACCCATGACCACACGATCTGGTCCAACACAACAAAGCAGCTCAGCAGCAGGACCACCAGAGACAGGTTTCAGTGTAGTTGGAGAATCACGAAGAGGATCACAAGGACCTGCCACTATACGCATGAATATATCGATTTTTAAGTAAGCCACTTTTTTTAACCAACTCCTTCATTATGTGCATGACTTATGCAGACAGCTGGAAGCAATAGGTTACAGAGTGCAAGTTTTAACATGCTTTCCACACAGGTAGTGCCTCCTCCAAAGTCACCCAGTTTACCACCACAGGATGTCAATCACTTATGACAGACGCAGTTGAAGCCCCAGACACCCCTCCCACCAGTTCAAAACCATGGTGGCATTGGTGCTCAACCAGTTGAAGCAGAGTGGAACTAGGTGAAGTCACTGACCCATACCAAAAGGGAAGGGAAAGAACACAGAAAGAGCCACACTGCAGCACAGCTTACCTGTTAAATGCAAGAGCAACCAAGCTTTCGACACACTTTCAAACACGACAATTTTCAAGGGAAAGGAGCTGAATGCAGCAAGCAAAGGCTTGTTAAGGAGTGATGTGTGCAGTGAGAGAAGAAGCAAAAAGTGGAAGGGTAAAGGCACCTCTGATCCGCACCAACGTGTACTGTCAGAAAACACTCATACCTATTGTTTCTTGTCAACCATGCTGGGCGTGTCTTCCGCTGCTGCGATTGGCTGGTGTTTAAGTTGGCAGTGTTCCTTCATTTTGTCTTTTCTGTTGAACGATTTTTGGCAGGTTTCACACGTAAATGTGATTTTGTCATGTACTGCTTGGACATGCCGTTTCAGCGTGTGCTTCTGCGAGAATTCCATATCACAATGATCACAGCTGTACACGATATTCAGGTGAACACTGTCAATATGGCGCTGTAGCCCTCGTGGCGAAAGA
Source organism: Hermodice carunculata (assembly GCA_964020975.1). Taxonomy (NCBI): domain Eukaryota; kingdom Metazoa; phylum Annelida; class Polychaeta; order Eunicida; family Amphinomidae; genus Hermodice; species Hermodice carunculata. The sequence goes on from OZ026617.1 coordinate 94,893,021, forward strand.
AACCTTTTCAGGCAGCTTCCACACTGCAGATAGTGCTTTCCATTCTCGATAATGTCAGTCACCGTAACATTTACATGGCGGCCTCGAACAGCAATAGTCTCTGAATTGCTGCCTACGTTTGTCACATTTGCACTTGAACAAAATACGGCAGTTTGGGAGGCAAGTTCACCAGCATTTCCTGCTGCGTCATCAGCTCTGGAAGGGGTTAACACATTTGCCGGATGAGCAAATTCTCTTGTGCTCATGCTTCCTTGTCTTTCATGGTCCAAATCATCAGGACCTCCACCCATGCTGGTAGATGTACCGTCATAGTTAGATGACGGAGCAAAGTCCCCTACGGCTGGATCTGGCCGCTGTCCTCCCCGCATAGGACAACTGTGCCTTGAACTGAAGTCCACTGCCACCATGTCCTCAGTCTCATTCTCAAGGTAACCTGGGTGCTCAGATCGGAAAACCCCTTCTGCATGTCTGTCTCCAATGAAACTGACTGGTCCAGAATTATAGCCCATGCCAACTGCACTCGAATTGTACTCTGTACCAAGTGCTCTGGAGTTATATTCTGCACTAACTGCTCTCGAGTCATATTCTGTGCCAACCGAACTCGAGTTATAATCACTTGCAGTTATAGCTCCATGGTGACTCTGTACGTAATCGGTTTGGTGTAAGTTATAATCCCCAACATCACAACAATGGTGAGGTACACACATCTGTGTCTCTTCCACATAATTAGCCGGCCTTGTGCTGTAGTCAATAGCATTTCCACCCACTTGCTGGTCTCTCACCATGCAACTTTCTGGGGCACCATAATTGTTCAAACAAGAGTGACTACCACAAGGATATCCAGATTCATGGGTACTATAATCAATTGCCCTATCATCATTTCTGTTCTCAAAATCATTTTGACACGAGTTAAAATTGCTGTCTTGCCCCTTGGCGTTATGCTGGTCTTCAGAGCGACATTGCTGGGAACTGAAATCGCTGGTTCTCTGATTTTCAAAATTAACTTGCTGAGATGGGTATTCACTATACTCGGAATGCTTGCTACCAACATAATCAGTCTGTTCACAGGAATTATTGCTTAAAGCACAGCTGGATTCAGAGGTTTCTTGCTTGATGTGCAGACCCCCTGCTGGCACCACAGCTGCTTGTGCCACTGTCCAGCCCTCTTTGCCCTCTGCCTCAGCCTAGAGATGAAATATGAACATAATATCATACAGTGGTGCCATCTGGTGTCCAAACCATTTAGCATGCACCAATTCCCAACTGCATTACCCGCTACCTTTCACTCGGGAAATTAAATTTTGCAGCACTGAATTATCACGTGGCTTTAAAACAATGACTGTGACAGTCATGTGCTCAGCATGAAAAGACTTTAGTGGCTCTGTACCATTGGGAAGTAGATCACAGTCCTCGGTGTTCCATCCCAACCCAGCTCTTATGGTGGCCTATCATCATACGCAACATCAAAGTCCTACTCCAATAATTCTCAAATTCATTACCCAACAGTCAGTTCACAACAGCTGATCTGTGACAAAATTTCTCCTATTCAGTCTCAGCTTGGCCCTCAAGGTGACTAAAGCATAAACTCCTACCTGAGAGGTGGAAAGGGGTCTCTCAAATACTCCTATCAAAATATTTAAAAAGTATGCATTTTGGGGGTTGTAAACATTCTTAACGTCAATTTTTCAGCATTTACTGCAGAAATCTAACACGTGTTGATAGAAATTCTTACTAATGTACAGGGACCCCTGTTCCGTTTTATGGGAGGGAGGTGTTTCTGACTTTTTAGTTTCACAGATGTGTTTTTTAGCGTGTGATGCACTGTGTCACACCAACACTTTTAGCTGCATTAGGCATTTGTAGCAGTCAAAACTTACATAAACACATGAAAATATTTTTCAAACATTCAAGTGTTGGTTTACCTACAAGTCTTCCAGTGTGAGAAGCATTTGTCTTTAAAATATAAACAAACCAAACAAATTCCCCTTTAAAAAGAAAAAAAAAATTGAACAAACGCAATCATAAAAAATTGAATCTGCTTCACCACCATCAATCTTCACATCCCCACCAAGTTTGCAGAAGCTGCAACCAATTTTTTATCACCAGCATAAAATATGAATTTTGACGGACAACATACGGGTGTATCGTTTCAGCTCAGCTGACAAATCAGCTGAGCTAAATGAAATTAATATGTGCCGATGCCTTGCTTTACTTCTGCCTGTGGTAAATGACTGAAAGAGAGAAAGCTTCCCATTAAAATTTGCAATCCTGACCAAGACTGTGCTGCTGCTGCTGCAAGCAGAGAGTTACAAAGCAAAAATTTCAATGGCCAGACTTCATCTGTGAGTCAAAAACAAAAAGTGTGTTGTGTTTTTCCTTGTGTAAATAAGCAACAAATATTCAAGTATTTGTTTCATGTTTGTAAGTGTCAACTGAAGTTCAATACATGATGGCTTGTCTTCTTTTTTTGGGGGGGGCATACTCCATTTAAACGTAAAATCTATTTGAATATATATTAAAAAAGAGGTTCAATATGCTGTATTCAATTTCAACATAAAATCAATTTTAATATATATTCAATTTTTTTTTTAATAAATCACATGCCACCAGAATTCTAAGGTCCCCTGATTTCAACATAAAATCTATTTTAATACACATATATATATATGTATTCATATTTTTTTAATAAATCAATAAATGTAAACTTAAGCACAAGCATGTCCTTGACTGATAGCCTGCCACCAGGTGACTATCTTAAAATACATGCATGGCCTGGCTCTGTGATGCGAAACCTTGGGTGATGGTGTTCAGTTTTTGACACGAGGCTTTTTTTTTTTTTTTTTTTTGCACTTATAATGATCCCAGCCCAGTCTTCAGTAGGATCTGCTGACAAAGACCACCTTCTCTTGGTAGACCACTTTGCAAAGTGCTGTGAACCTTTTGGGGGTTTTTTTGGTCTATTTTGTTTTTTTTTTTCATTTTAATTTCTTCGTCACGAGCAAGCACCTGTCTCTAAGACTACTTTTTTTTTGTGGTAACAGGTATAGTCTTTTACAGACAGACTACATGGACATGTAGAGTAGTAATCCTCTCATGCATGCAGGCTTTGATGTGCATGGTGACAAACTTTATCAATCTTCTTTCTCTCCTAAAGAGAATAACCGCTCTCCCCCCTCCCCCCCCCCAAATTATCCACTGGATTTAGTTATGGTAGGACAGTGACACTGCATTCAACCTCCTTCTCAAAATTGTAAGTTTCCTTGATCTTGCTGCAGCAAATATACATGTATTCTCTGCCACTCCGACAGGGTGCTCAGTTCCTGGCTCCTTACATCACAATTTTACCCACATAACAATTTTATTGAGCTGTCAACAACAACAGTAGTATTGAAGCTGAGAGAAAAATCGCATTTAACCAAGCCATCCATGGTAAACAATCCGTGACTAACTCGCTTGAACATTCCACTTGCACTGACCAACTTCCTAGGCAGTAACTCTCTGGTACATTGGCCTTCTCACACTGCTACAATGTACTTTCAGTATGCAAGAATCTAAACGTATTGTGTCACAAAAAAAATGCTGCCCTGCCTCCCAGGATGCAAATTCAAAGACACAAGTGGCCTACGTCCCTAATGTAGTCCCATCTTATTTTATGACCACACTTGATCATGATACATATGATATTAGTTCCACTTGATACAGCCAGTAGTGTTCCAGTGACTGTAACTCAAAGACTTTTTGTCTGGATGATGCGCTCATTGTGGTGTATGGATACCTATTTGTCCACGGGTTAAGATGTAATTACCATCACAAAAAAAAGTTCTCTCCTAAATTTTATTTCCTCCATGATCTTAGGAAAGCAGGCCAACGTCTGAGTATGAAACAATATCAAAGATCCCCATGATACACATTCCTGATCAGTTTGGCATCATTAGCCACCTTCTTTTCCCAGACCCTTAGTTAGAATTTGATAGGGGCAATGTAGATCATTTAAAAAGGGCACTATTCCATCAGAATATATGTGAAAAGGGCTCTTTTAAGCTTAAAACTCACTGAAAAAGGGCAGCTATGCCTTAAGCCTAAAGCTGTGTAACAACAAATAGTATAAATCTTATTGTTCTATTACTACTTCTGATTATTTATTTGGTAGAATGTAACAACTGGCTCTGTTTTCTAAGAGGTTTTAATGCACAAATTTTAAAAAATAGGGTGCAATACCATATATATCCTTCTATTCAGCTGATACAGAGGGGCAGGTAGGTGGAGAAATTTCAAAGAGGGCAAAGGGGTGGGCCGCCCCTCTGAAATGGTGTAGAATGGGGTATGTTTCCAAAACACTGAATTTAACATTTTTCAACATAATCTGGTCCCAATCTTTTATAAATGCCGCCATCGCAGGTGCAATGGCTCACAATCATAGAGCCTCAAATTAAAGGTTGGTACAAAATTGATGTTCAATGAGCACCTTGGTGTCGCCCGGACACTTCCCTTGCAATACAACCATACATGGTATACAGGTTTCTCTCTCTTCCTTTTTTTTTACCCTCACCAAACTAAAGTGTGACAATTTATAAGCTCAATATTGTGTGCTCCTACCTGTTTTTTATTCAGTTCACGCTCGGCTAGTCTATCTGCTGTTAGCACTCGAGTTTTTTTTGGTTTTTTTTCTTTTTTTTTTTTTTTTTTTAAAGCAAATCACTTGACAGCTGTGTGTACCCACCTTATCGGGACAGTGCACACATGCTCCCTGCTTATGACTGATACATACAACTTCTAACATACATATATACTTCAGGCACAGTCAAAAAATTCTCACAAGTGACTTTGCCAGGGGGAATTATTTTCTTTTCCCCTGCCCCCCCCCCCCCAAAAAAAAGCAAACAGCAGACAACCATGACATATAAGCGGTTACTATCTTTCTACCAGAGGGCTGTGATCTTTGTAAGCATCGAAACAACAGTCAAATATTAATAATACATGCATTTCTTTTGTCTGCTGCAGATCCCTAGCAAAATATAGGCCTTCAGTCAACAATGTTCTGGTGATCATTACCAGCCTTTGAAGTTCTCAGGCCACGTCCTTTCACTTTCACATCACCATTCAATTGTGTCACACAGAGTTATCATCATGTTAACTGAAGCAAAAAGAATTTTGTGCCAAGCATGTAATTTACAGTTATTTCAGGCCTAACCTTTCGATTCAGTATTTCTAAAGGGATTTTTCACAGACAGGAATGATGCTCCTTTTTCAATTGACATCAGTAAAACAGGTGAAAATGACATCACAGGGAAATTATGCCTTCTTACACGACAATCATCAGTCCATCCTGATGTAACTATACTTGCATTTTGGGGTAACAAGTTGTACCCTAACAACTGTTCATATTCGCCTCTGGACCCCTCCTACCCCCTCCCCCTTCCCCCCCCCCCCCCCTGGCTGTATACTCTTCCCAGGCTGAAAAAAAAACTGTCAGTCAATCGCTGTCCTTGGTATATTTAGCCCATGCTGCACAAAGCAGAGCTATTGACATGGCATGTGCCATTACCAAAGATCATATATAGATCATATCGGTTCTTCTCTGCAGAAAATGCAGGCCACTCTTGTGGGGACTTCAGTGGGCAGGCGTCAATGTACCAGTCAACAAGCTGCATAGATGTGTCATGTTTTATTGACGATGCACCATATTCACCTACTACATACATATCTTCTTGTGTACAAAGTAATTCTGAGCTTATAACCTCCACCTCCATACCCACATGAACAAAAACTGTAATGTAACTTCAATTTCACATACACAAACTCAAACACAAGTCTTGAATGAAATAAATTATAAATATGCTGAAGTAAACTGCATTTCAATAGCTATTTTTAGTGACCAAGTCACTTCATTTAGTCCTACTTGTTGTTTTTTCTCCACTGCATTTATTTATTTATTTATTCTAGTTTAACAGGTGTCTTATGAAACAGCAGATGTGTTAATTTCCTCTTGTAAGATCTGTAATTCATGTTTTCAGGTTTATTACCCTGTGGTCATTAGATATGTCATATACCTGCTACTTTACACCATAATTTGTACTATGTCATCAATGGAGAATATCAAAATAAAGATGGCACCTCTTGGCCACCCTCACAGACCTCGTAAAATGAACTAGAGGCTCCCTGCCTTCAACAGATGCAATGGACAATATCACTATAAAGAGGGCACCTCTTGGCCGCACTTACAGACCTTGTAACATGAACTAGAGGCTCCCTGCCTTCAACAGATGCAATGGAGAATATCAAAATAAAGAGGGCACCACTTGGCCACACTTACGGACCTTGTAACATGAACTAGAGGTTCCTTGTCTTCAAAAGATGCAATGGGGATAGGAAACAAATGGCACCAACAAGGCATTACTTAAAAACTGCCATTCCATTGTCACTTACAGTATACCAATGTTATCTTGCTTGTTTTCCAAATCGATCTAATTTGCCTTTTTCTGCTGTAATTTGTCTATATCACACATGGTCAGGCCATGGCATGAGCTATAATGTTCTTTCATTCTGTCTTGCCTGTTGAATACACGCGGACAGAGATCACATGCATAGGTGATCTTTTCATGAGCAGTCCGCATGTGTCGCTTCAAGGAACTATTCCGTGTGAACTGCATGTTACAGAAGCCACATGGGTACACTATATTAAGATGCTGTGACCGCACATGACACTGCAGTCCACTCTGTGATGTAAAGGTCCTGAAACAGTGAGCACACTGGAAAGTACAGGGTCCCTGACCATACCTTCGGTCTCTACTCCTATCATTTCTAATATAATATCTGTCACTTAAATTCAATGTCAAGAGTTCACTGTCGCTGGACCCAAATGCCTCACCCTGATTGGCTGCAGCCTCTGCGAAGGGGTCGCCACTATGGCTTGTCAAGGGCACGGTGGCGAGGGCAGGCGCTTGTATCCAATCAGGAACATCTGAGCCCTGGAGAAGCAAACATGAACAACTTCAACGTGACTATCTTTGACTTGCAGAGAATAAATTTTGTTATTCGAGACAAAAATGTGGCTACAATGGCATGTTAACTTCAACATCCATCAGAGAAGCCAACACACTCAACTCTCCATGTACACCGGAATGTTGGCACAACAACAAACAAGCTGGAGCGGCCATGCTACAGGGCCAATGCTTTGCAATTAATGCTTGTTTATCAATGAACTTTTACGACAACTTATTGCATGAACACTACCAATTTACCTGTTTGATCATGTAAGAAAACTACAACTTTGTGTTTGCCTTTTGGGGTGAGTGATCATGGAATTGAACTGTACCCAGCCAGGAACATGTACGATGACGCAGCCATCCAAATATTCTACGGGAAACTATTTCCTGGGATTAGGATTGTCGAATGGGACTTTGTGCTCATATTCTCACACGAGGCGGACACATGTCGCCTTGTAGTTGCTCAACAATGCCGAAACACCACCCTCTGCCCACTGTAACTTGTTTCTGCATCAAAAGCTGGCAATTTTTGGCTGTCAAAAGCATCCTCCTAGTCAAGCCTTAATCAGGGTATTCTGGACCAAAAAGTTTTCCACAATATCTACCATCTGTGAAACTTGAAACGCTATGCAGCCTACTATCAGTCAGGTTGCCTTTACATGTGAACATACAAATTTCATAAAAAAAAAGAAAAAGAATAAAAAAAAGACCTGGCAAACATTTAGCCCCATACTGAGTCAGGGTGCTGACCACTTCTTAACACTGAGTTCATCGTGTTGCATGTCTTAAGTAGTGTTCCTTCAGTCTGTCCTTGCGGTTAAACACGGTGTGACAGATGTCACATGCATAGGTCACCTTCTCGTGCAGGGCTTGTACGTGTCTGTTCAGAGTACCAATCTGGGCAAACAACAAGCCGCAATGAGGGCACGGATGCCGTATGTGCAGATGAACACGATTCACATGGCACTCCAGACCTCGTTTGGACGTCAGAATTTTGTCACACTCATCACACTTGTATTCCTTCTTACTTTTCCCCGACTCCAGCATCCCTTGAGAGAGGCTGTTCAAGTCGTTCATATGCATTTGGTCTACCTTCTTGCTATCCATCGACTGCCAAAATAGTCTCATGTGGCCCAGCTCCACTTCCTGTGAGCATGCTGGATCATCTTTGATGGTCACTGTCCACTCCAACTCAGCATCAGCCTCAGCCTGACAATAACAAACGAAGACAACTTGAGTCTTGCCCTGGATGAACCTCAGTCTATCAACTCGATCTCATCTTGCTTTGAATGTACCTCAGTCTATATAAAGTCACTTTTATCTTGCCTCGGATGTACTTCTGTCAAGTCAATCTGATCTGGTCTTGGATGTACCTTAGTCTATAAAGTCAGTCTAATCTTGTCTTCAGTGCACTGCAGTCTATAACATCAATTTTACCTTGCCTTGGATGTACCTCAGTCTATCAAGTCAATTTTACCTTGCCTTGGATGTACCTCAGTCTATCAAGTCAATTTTACCTTGCCTTGGATGTACCTCAGTCTATCAAGTCAATTTTACCTTGCCTTGGATGTACCTCAGTCTATCGAGTCGATTTAAATTTCTTTGGATGTACCTCAGTCTTATCAAGACAATTTTATCTTGCTTTGGATGTATGTACCTCAGTTTACAGTCTAATCTTGTCTTCAATGTACTGCAGTCTATAACATCAATTTTACCTTGCCTTGGATGAACCTCAGTCTATTGAGTCGTTTTAAATTTCTTTGGATGTACCTCAGTCTTATCATGTCAATTTTATCTTGCTTTGGATGTATGTACCTTAGTTCATAAAGTCAATTTTATCTTGCCTTGGATACAACTTCGTCTCTAAAGTCAATTTTTCTTGTACCCCAACCTATCAAGTCAATTTTTTCTGGATTTGGATGTACATGTACTTCAATCTCTATGGTCAATTTTATCGTACCTTGCATGTATCTCAGTCTATCAAGCCAATTCTATCTTGTCTAATATGTACCTCAGTAAAGTTAATGTAATCTTGCCTTTAATGTACCTGAATCTACCGAGTCCACTGTATCTTGCTTTTGGATGCACTCAGGCTATCAAGTCAATCTTATCGTGCCTTGTAAACAGACCCAAGACAATGGAGTCTTTATTTTGCCTTGGACATGCCTTCAACTATCAAGTCAATTCCATCTTGCTTCCATACACGTCAGAATCTCAACTTTCGTCTTTCCTAGATATACATGAGGCTATCAACACTTATCCTCCATCCAGCAAATCTCTGTCTCTCTTCATGTTCCCAAGCCTTAGATGTTTGCACCTCAGGCTCAATATGTGTTATCTTGCCCTTGTTGCACCCCAGATTCTTTACGCGTTATCTTGTCTTTGTTGTAACTCAGGCTCTAAACATGTTACTTGTATCTTGCCTTTGTTGTTCTTGGGACTCCCAATATTGGAACTTTTTCCACTATCACATTGCAGTGAGCACTAACACTTTCACTTCTTCCCACTTGAAACCATTCCGTTTCACTGTACACATAGTTAAAACTTGTGGCAAACAAAAGCATTGTGGCATACTGTTGAATATGGAGAACAAAGCCATGTGTCCATCAACACTGTAGATCTGACAGGATTTTTTTTTTTTTTTTTTGTTAATTAGTGCAGCATTAGTTAGACAATTTCATCAACCTTTCTTAAGTCATGCATGAGGCACTATTTATTGTCCTACAAGGATTACCAAAATTAGTGTCACTGACAGCAATTACAAATCATCAATAGAATTTAACAAGAGGCTCATTCATGCCCTAATGCTCTGCTGTGATGTACGTGAAGAGATTGAAACAAAGCACAAATAGGGTGTGATTTGATGGCGTCTCTAATGTACATTTAGAAAGATAAAACTTGCAGGAAAATGGTAACACCAATATGAATATCATGGTGTGCTAAGTACAGACTAATTATGTCATGTGTGACCTAGATTTGAATGCCCTCCATAAATTCTGAAAGATGAAGCTAACTTGAAACCTGTGAACTGTATCACATTCACTAAATTTACTGTCCTTTACTTCCCTGCTTAATAACCTTGTAAAATAGATCATCCAAGATTCTACGCAATATGAACACTGGACGGACATATTTTTGTGTTCCAAAGGAACATGCAGTACATTTCAATAGGAATCCAATTTACATCAATGGATATTTTTGATACACAAATCCTAAGGCATAGCTTATCCTGGATTGACACAGCAGATAAAGTATTAGCAATATCAGGCAGCAAGGATTTTTATTTTCAGTTTCCCATCATAATGTTTTTTCCTATGTCTGAAGCTTATCCTGAATGGGTTATCCTACATAGGTATGAAGGATAAGGATCTAACTGTTATCTTCCTTTTGATTTGTCACTCGTTCGTTTCAAGTAGTAGACAAACCAATGAGAGGCCATGGTGTATTTCATAAAATACTGAGGCCATGGTGTATTTCATAAAATACTGACTCCTATAACTTTCAAAATGGCGTCAGTTTCAAACTTATTTCCATGGTTACAGAGGTTCCTGCCTTGACAGACCATTTCTATGGAAAAACTAGCATCCTTTAAGCATACTTTCCTTTGTACTTTTCAGGTCATTTACACCTAAAACGAGACAACCTGTCTTGAAAGACCACTACTTGGTCACCTCCAGGCATGGCCTTACATGACAGGCTTCCCTGTGACATAACCTGTTAGCTGTTCCCCAACTTAATATCCCTACCATGTCCAATTATCAACGGTAATATGTCGAGTCCAAGCGTTTTTGCCTGGATTAGAAAAATAATAATAAACAATCTTCATGCCATAAAACATAAGTTTATTCAGTCTTTGGAAATTAGTTCTGGTTGCAAAATTAAAACTACTTCAGCAAGCACTCAAACCTGGCCATGGATATGTTGCGGCAACACATGAATTACATGTCACCTATGACACCAGAATGAGATCTACAGTGGTGCAAAACTAGACACAATACTACTAACACCTACATATGAAACCTACATTTATCGTGAAGCATCAGTGGAGTAGAGCTCGGTCGACTTCTCTTAAAATGGTTACGTAAATTCTCTGGCAAGCTAGAATATAGCAGTCATTGATTTGTCTTCAAGCATATATCTAGTCATACATCACGTCATCTATACCTGTCTGTACATGTCCTTGTCAGCCACAGAGAGACAAACCCTGCGTTAACCCTTTTCCCCTTACAAGAGCTGAACGTAGTTGCTGGTCCAATGTCATCTGCTCTACTGTTTTTCATTAATTTCAACGATGAAAAGGATTTTGAATGGATTTTTGACAAGGCCCATCATGATATCATGCCCTGGATCAACAGCTTTCCCCAACCAAGGGCAAAGGGGTTGCACAGCAACAATGAAAATAATGCTTGCAATAAACAATACCACCATTCCATGAATAGACTGGTCACATACAATGCATGGATCCACCCAGACAGGATTTCATGACCATCTGTACCCGTTTGTGGGGGTGTGTGTATACATACATACATATATATATATAGATACATATATATATATATATATATATATATACATATACCTATATATATATATATATTCCCACTCATCCTTTAATCACAATAACAATCTAGGTAATTTGTATAAATGTAAAGCAGATCTTTCCTCATTGTCACAATAATATTGAAAATTTGTATCAACATGAAGTACCAGCATAAATGATATTGGAGACTTCTATCACCCTTCAGTTCCAGCATAAATTTCTTGGCTTGTTTTGTTTGTATATGAACTCTTTTGAAATAAATACTAAATGCTACATACAAAAGTGTTCCATTGGATACATGTGGGAGAATTGTCACAAAACTCCGTTTTTGCTCTATGTTTGCTTTGTGCAATAAATATCTCGTTAAAACTTGCCTATCAATGTGTTGCACCTTGAAAGCAGACCAAAGTCTTCAGATCAACGAGTCTATGACAACATAGTATTAATAAATACTTTGCCTGGAATCAGTCAGTGATAAGACCGTGGCATCTGGATCTCTTACCATCCTGAACTAATGCAACCGGAATGCACACGTACAGCATACCAGGGGAGCTGGCAGTTCCTCATCCACACTTTCACAATAATCCTACATGTGTAGCTCCCCTCAAGAGCTCACCTTGAAAGAATTTAGGGGAGCTTTTAGCTGCTCAACTGTGATTTCCTTCACACGACTTGCATGGATTAAAATCTTATAAAATGCATAAAGTTTTAGCTTTCAAAATCATGGGTTTTTTTGCTGGGCCAGACCTATCACACATCACCATGTACTGTCTCATTGTGATTTTCCAAGTCCTTTTGCTGTGTAAACCTCAGATTACAAGCTTCACAGAAGAATTTTGCCCTTTTGGTAATCATATGTACTGTTTTCATATGCCTGTTGAGAGAGCATGTCTGAGCAAATTTATGTCCACACACCGAGCACGTGTATGAGATGTGTAGGTGTACACGGTCAACATGATATTGAAGTCCCCTAGGAGATGTAAACTTCCGGGCGCACACTTCACAGGTAAGATATTTGCCGCTACCTGATCGTACCCAGCTCCTGGTGCCAGGGGCCTGTCGTACTTGGCTACTACCTAACAATGCATTGCCACTGCCCTGCACATTCGAATCACCCCTAAATGGAAGAAGCTGACCCACTCGCTGCCCGAAGTCCTCCATCTTGTCTTGCAACAACCCTGATGGAGCTACGCCGCTTTCCAGTGACACTTCTTGTCTGGGCATTTGTGACATGTAGCCGGCCGCCCACATCTCCTTCCAGTCCTCAACTCGGATCTCCTAGCAAGTAAATATGCACAAGGTCAGTTTTCAATATGCCCACTTCTGTCCAAAAAAAAAGAATGTTTTCTTTCTATTTCAGCGGCATGCTCAGACATTGCCTTGTGTGTTCCACATCACAGAATCATCAAAATTAACTTTCACACCTTACCAACACGGCTTTTGGCGAATTAAATGTCGTGTTTCTGATGACAGTGTTCATCAAACTCTTCCTTGGAGCTAAACATTGTGCTGCACATTTTACATGGGAACTTTTTGTGTTTTGTTTTCATGTGTCTGTTGAGTGAGCAAGTTTGTACAAATTTGTGATCGCAAAATGGACACGTGTAGGACTTCTTGAGGTGAACGCTGTCTATATGGTAATGCAGGCCACTAGGGGAAGAGAAAGTCTTGCCACATGTATCGCACTGCAAAACTCCTGGCTTAAAACTATCAAACGTTGGCAGACCTCCTGGGCCCAATACACTAAAGTTGTCCAGTGATCCAGCACGCTGCACTGACTCGTTGTGGGCATGTCGTTCATCCGAATAAATGGAATAACTGCTTCCAGAAGCGTTATGTTCTCTGTTGAGACGCAAGGCAGATGTCATATGTGCGTTTGAAGTCTGCAGCCAGCAAGCCCCCAACTTGGCCTGGTAAGCAAAGATGTATACATCAGTCAGCACTTGTTCTGCCCACAACACTAAATTATCAAACAGATTACATTGCTTCTTCCACAATTGTCCACCATCTACACATAAATCATCAACTTTTATGTCTTTGCGGTTTTTTAATTCTGCATCTATCTTGCTGTCGTCATCATTATGTAATGAATTCTTCCACATTCTACACTGGTATTTTGGCAATATCTGACATTTTACAAAATTCTGGCCCCGTCTTACCACAATGTTATTCAAACTCACAGGGTCTCCACAATGTACGTAAAGTAACATGGTCACACCCTGCCAAAACTGAGTATCTGGTGTTTTCTGCTGGGTGACACATGTTGCCCAGCAGTATGCAAGACTTCACTTCATTCAGCCACAGCATTTACACAGCAAGGTCCAGGTGGCCTGCATGTATTTCCACGATCTATCTACTTGTCTGAATCTATTGTGTTAATGTCACTTGGCATAGCTGGGTGCCAGTTCTTCATGTGCAGTTGAAGTTTTTCAGGGTTGGTGAATGTCTTCGCACAAAAGGTACACCGCATATATATCCTATGTACGGTCTTCACGTGTCGGTTGAGAGTACCTATCTGAGCAAAAGAGTGGCCACAGTATGCACAGGGGTGGGATATATTCCGGTGGATGCGGTCTACATGATTGTGCAGACCCCTCTTTGAATTAAATGTTTTAGGGCAGGAGGAACAGTGGAAGAGTCCAGGCAGGGGGTCTAGGTGGTCACCAGATGGCGCTATGGGGTCCCATGGCTCTCCACTAACCAGACTTGGACTAGCACCCACTTCGGCCGAGTTCTGTGGCACCACACCTGCCAGCCGAATCCCAGCCCTTTCTGCCATTTCCTGAGAAGCAACAAGGAAGAAAGCTTCAGTGTTTTCTCCAACCACCAGTGCAGAAAACGGTACCTGCGACATAATGGTAATAAGACAACTTCACGTCTTTTTTTTTTCCCCCAATTATCCTCATGTTAGAGATCTTTTGAATCACTGTACTTGCAATTTTGTTCCCTTCAGTCAAAGAAGGAATGCTTCAGGAGGTTTGTCAACATTTTGGACCATCATTCACAGTTTTCACTTTGCAATATCGTGCCACAGTATTACATGCTCTTTGAGTTTTTTCTCACTTGGCATCATTTTGTTGCAAAATTCACAGGTGAAAGTTATCTTGTGTATGGTCTTCACATGTCTACCCAGGGTGCAACTTTGTGCGAAGGAACGGCCACAGTAAGAGCAGGGATAAGACACATTCAAGTGCACTCGGTCAATATGACACTGCAAGCCTCGCCTTGAGCCAAAGCTCTTAGAGCACGTGTCACAGCTAAATACCCCTGCCATACTCAGACCACCACCACTGTCCCCCATGCCTTCTTCCCGATGCCTGTTATATATGCTTGTTGCGTGCCTGGGGTCACTGGGCAAGTCTGGATAAGGTCGCGTGTCTGGATTGGCTGGATGTGGGGATGGATATCCACCTCTTGCTGTGGCCTGGGAAGCAAACAGGAAGAACCATTCAGAATCTTCTAGCAGCAACTGGCAGATTGCAAGTTAACCCCGCAGAACCTAATGCTGATGTACCAGCATGCAGCTTTTTCCACATAAAAATTACCACGAACAGACGAGTCACAAATATCGTCTTTATTGTCTATTATTAATATTTTTTTTATCAAGGATGACGTGGGCCTTCTTTCACAGCTTTCCTCGGCGCAAACTGTACCCAGAGTGCTCCAAGGAAAGCTGTCGAGCCAATCTCTCACGGGTTAATTTTATCATGTGATGATCTGCTGAAGCTGTTTCTGCTACTACACATGCATTTTTTATTTAGAGAATGTTCGTATTGGGAATACTTTTGCTCCTGGTACTAAATGCATTTCAAACTATTTACAAATAAAAGTAGATGATTGTTCCATGATGGAAGTTGTGTGCTTCCCCACACATTGAAGTGAAACAGCCCTGATGGTGCATCCTTGAGATACATGCCATGTGGTGAACCAAAACTACTAACGAGACACAAAGCTACATGTATGATACCTGTAAAAAGTTTGTACATAAAAATTGAAAAGTGGCAAAGTTCAGATCTCTACCTCTGTAACATTTCTAGTTGTGGCCACAAAAATTCAATGTTGAGTTTCTCTGGCACTTTTGAAATAATATTAATGCAGAAAAAAATGCACATGGGGGGTGGGGGGGAGTGGAAAAGTATGTATAACATAATTTTTCTAATCTTGATTCTGTCTTCCCCGAGAAAATATTTTAATATGTTGAGTTTCTCTGGCACTTTTGAAATAATATTAATGCAGAAAAAAATGCACATGGGGGGTGGGGGGGAGTGGAAAAGTATGTATAACATAATTTTTCTAATCTTGATTCTGTCTTCCCCGAGAAAATAAGCATCACTGAAATTAAGCATCAATTAGAACTGACATCTGAAACCAGCAATGTCACAAACAGCATGGCAGAAGGGAGTCGAGAAACTAAGCATTTTTTTACCCATATACTGAAATCCATTTCCCTGGCTGTTTAAGAAAAAACTTCAAACGTACTCATATTCTTTACCCCTCAGCAACAAAGTCTCTTTAGAATTTGGCTACAGCTTTAGTCATTTATATTATTTCTGCACAACTCTGCGCTGCTCAAGACAATTCTGACCATGTGGTAATGGCCAATCCAGTGGTAATCAATTAAAACTTTGATATTTACTGTTGTCCAATACCTTCAAAACAGTCCTTGCGGGTTGTCACGAGAAAACATGACAAAATGCATTTATTTGTGTTTGAAATGTGTATCGCTATGTGTGAGGTCAAAATGTTCACTTAGGGCATCTTTGCGCCCAAACTCCTCACTGCAAATTGGGCATTTGAATGTCCATCTGCAAGAATAAGCGACGTTGTTGTGACAAATCTTCATGTGCTTCTCCAGAAAGTCCAACCGCTTGAACTTTTTCTCACAAAATTCACAAGGATATGCAATGGCCAAATGAACTGCCTCCACGTGCATGCGAATGCCTGTCGCAGTACGAAACAGTTTACCACAATGACTACACTGAATCTTTTCTGATGGAGTGTCGCTCAATCTTGTTGGCCTGGGTTGAATATTTAAGATACCCTGGTACTGGGGCACTACCCTAGCCATGTCATTGGACCCTACACTGGAGATCATGCCACCAACACCTGCCACTGGGCTTGAACCTCTTCTTGCATGATGCTGCATTAGGAGGCTATTTTCCATGCCCTGTGATGGGTCAGCCACTGTCCATGATGTGGTAACCTAGCAACAAGACAGGAGAGTTATCAACTGACTGTAGCAGGCTTTATGGGCACAATATGGAGCAGTCCATAGTCAACCTTCCACTAATTCCCTGAACAGGAAATGGCCATGATAATCAGTACTTGAATGAAACAGTTTTATAACTGGGGGGGGGGGTCCAAATATGAATACACGGTAGTAATGTCATCCATATTGGCTGTTAACCAACTGTATTGTTCCCCTTTTTCTTCCATTGTTGTTCTGTGTGTTTATCAACCAAGACACATGACCAGTAGCCTGACCACTTCAAACAGTGCCAATGAACACTTTTGAAGCTTTTGTGGTCCGTATCCATAGTATATTCATGTGATTATATCACTCAAGGTCAAATAAAATTCAACATTGTTTTATTTTTATTATTTTTGCTGCATTTTGTCAACAGTATTTCAAGTGTAAGAATCTAGCCAAAATGCATTCCTGTGTGTATGAAGATATAGATCTTAGCTATAAAGTAGGCCTGTTAAATCTCCTGCTTCAAGAGGCAATCAGTGGGATCTATCATGTGGTAGCATTGCTCGTACTTTTGCAGCCCTGGAATTGGCCATGTGTCTTACGTTGTGGTAATCTAGCAACAAGATTAGAGACCAGTTTCAACGAGCTGCAATTTATATAAATGATATGAAAAACGATATTTCTGCTAAGCTTGTTTTTTCACAATGTATCATATTCATATTATTGGCCATGAAGTACATGTACACTATTCACCTTTTAGAGTACACAATCTTTAGTTATTGCATTTTTTTTTTAAACTGATCCCTTCTCTTCAAAATTGATTTTTAACAAGTGTTCATTTTTAATTTTGTAGTAGGTTAGGCCCTTGTCTGGCTAACATGCGATTTCTGAACAGGTATTACCTGTAAAAAAAACGTTCTACTTTACTCACTTTTGTACACGTACCAATGCAATTTGTCAAGCAATGCCCTGCTGCCAACCTGAAAACTGGTTAAACGTATATATTTTTAGCCAGTTGTAAATGTTTTAAGCACAGTTCTGGTTTCATGTAGCAAAATATGATGTACTGCCTCCTCTGTGGCTTTCTAATGTATCATGCTTCAGCCCTAAAACTGATCAAAACAAGCCTCAGTTGGTCCACCAAAAGACAATCACAAGACTCAGATCAGTATTGATAATTTTAATTCTTCCAATAACACAGTCTGGCAACTGTAATCCAGACAGACCCAGACAGACGTGTAACAAGCAATCTTGTTTTTACAGCATGTATGTGCCATGCGATCTTTGAGAAAATTTCAATAATGATTCTGTCCTGATATTAGTTCCTGCATCACAAGCACCCACATCTTGAAATTTTAATTGTATTGTGTTCAGAAGCAAACCCTCTTTCTTTCTGTAATCATCAACCTGAAACCTGCACTCTTCTGAAGAGCTACATTATAAAACTGTGTATGTCAATGACGTAAATTTTTGCAGCGTAACGGCAATGTCTTCAACGTTTATTTTTATTACAAAAATATGGATGGATTTAGACACTCATAATGAGGAACCATCAACGCTCAAAAACACTGGCCAAATTCTTTTCAAACAGGAAAACTTAAAGATCTGAATCATGACTTTATCCACATCATTGATGTTCATCAGACTGTCCCACTGTGTACAGACATATCATTATGTTACATGGCCTTCTGTGTACCAACCAAACTTTCCCCTCCTTCTATGGCACTTCATCCACAACCCCAGGGTCGTGAATGTTGTGCGATTTACAGTGCTGTTTGAAGTTATCTTTCCTGGTGAACATTTTGTCGCAGACACTGCACTTGTACATGGTGGACTTCTCGTGAATGCTGGCTATGTGCCTGTTCATTGTGCCAGAGTGTGTGAAGAGGGCGCCACAAAACTTACACCTACACATGGCCTGTTTACTGCTTACTTTGACCTTTCGGCCCATTTGTGCAGGGGCCAAGAAAGGTTTGAAAGACACAGGTTTCAATGACCTCGTGCCACTCCCAGGGACTAGACCCATCTCAGTGTCCATGCCTGGCCATCCCGCACTGGTCTGGTCTTCTTCACCCCCTGCCCAGGGCAAAACACCCTGGGACAGGGCCTCCGCACAAGGAAATACAGGTAACCCCATTCGAAGCTTACAGCCCCCACTGTTTGTTGTTTCAGATCTTGCCTGAAGGTGGCATTGCTTGCCTAACTGTAGCTGGTCCGCCTACCAACAGATAGCAATGCAACCTGGTTAGTGACATGGACCACAGTATCCAAGCATTCCACACAAAAAATATTTACTTTTTAAAGCGTTATCTTAATCTTAATGCATTAAATTTTCAAAGGTTCCATGCCTATATTTTTCATCACAGATATGGAACTTTATACTTTTTATCAATTATAGGGTCTTGAGTCATCTTGAGTCATAAAGTATCTTTTATCTTCAATTATAAACTTCAATTATCCTGTCACTTTTCTCACTTGTGGGCCATGCATCAACAACCTTGAGCACACTGAGCATTCTTTCATCTCTGAATGTTGAAAAAATATACACCAGTCATTAAAAAAAACCCGTTTTCATCGCACTTTGATACACAAAAAAAGTATCGCTGCTGAAGAGTTTTGCTCATGTAAACCTTTTTTGTTTTTTTATTTGCTTTTTTACCAGGAATAATATAATGTATCCTGTTCATGATTGCTGTAACATAATGTACCTATTTTTCACAAGTTCAAAGTAATGCATCATTCAGTTTATCTGAAAACCTGTCCCCATGATTTTCCCTTGTGTTAACCTGGTTAGAATTCCTCTATTGCTTTGTAACAACATACAGGAGAGTGTAACATAAAGTGTTTGTGCTGATAAGAGTCAAAATCTCTGCCACCAGACTATGATATGGCCATGTGTTGCAACAAAAAAAACCAAAAAAAACCCTGAAAGAGTCAATCTCTGCACTTGTCCATGATACGGAGATGTGTTTCAAATGATAATACATGTATAAAATAGTCTGCTTCTAACAGGCTTTTCATTGATCACACTGCTCTTTTCAGTCACAATAATGTGGCCAATGAAACATCGGCATCGTATGCTGCTTTGTTCATTCACCAAAAATTTCAACTAAAAATAAGCTTTGTAAAAACAAGAGGCCCATGGGCCTAATGCTCTGCTGGCACCATGCCTGTATTGTAGCTACATCTTCATTTCAAAGTTGCAAGTTGTCAAGTGGCTTCTGAATATATAAAGCTTATAATGTGATTTTAGTGTCTAATTGGACCACCAGATGGCACTTTGATCCACACATAATCATAGCTTATTTGTGAAATTCCTGTGATGAATATTGTTGCATGCGCCAAGACAATAAGTGTTAGCTCTTCAGTGACCTTGAGCCAGAAGATCAAGGTCACCCAGATTACGTAATACATGAGGGCCCATGGGCCTGGTGCTGTCCTGACATTGCTATTGATTTTCAAGTTACCCCCTACCATTACAAAATCACCTCTTTTAACTTTACAGACATCGTGGCCTCACAAAACTAGGTCAAGGTCACCACTATAACATAACATTCTGGCATTGGACGTCGCGTATAGATCCTATAAATTTGGCAAGTCCAATCCGATTACTTTTCTAAATATGGAATTTTATATCTTAAAAAATTTTGGCTCCGAATTTCCAAATTACAGATAGCACCACTAGTATCATTAGCAACTTACAGACTTTGACCTCCAGCGCAATCCCACCAAATTTGGTGAAGATCAGCCAAAAATTCAACATGCTCAAGTGTTCACAAGACTTTCATATTTTGACCCTTATATAACATAATATTGTAGGTGCCACCACCAATATCGACAGGGACCTAGATTTTCATACACCTATAAGTCCTGAAAGTTATATTGGACCAACTTGAAAACTGTGGACGGTATCACACTAAGAATCAAAAGTTGATGGACGAACAGACATCAGCAGTCACATAAGCTCTGCAACCTATGGTCAGCAAAGCTAAAAATCATTGCAGACATTGACCTTTTCATAAATGATATGCTGCATGTTTTATTGTACAATTATTTTTAATGAGAGTATACTCTTTGCAGAGTCATACTGACACTTTATTGTACCACCCTTTTAGAAGTGACTATGTGTTGCTCTGTGAGCCAGAAACCTGTCCTTCCTTGCAAAATGTCGCCCACACACAGGACAGTTGTACACGGCTTTCTTCTGGTGCACGCTCATAATATGTCTCTTCACACTGCCCATGTAGTTGAAATCAGCTGAACAGTGAGGGCATGTGTAGCGAGTTTGCATGTGCACGCTGGCCACATGGCGCTTCAGGTTGTACTCCCAAGCAAAAGATTTACCACACTGAGAACAAACATAGGGTTTGGGATTTGAACCAGTCACTGGAACTGCTGAGGCAGACTTTATGAAAGGTAAAGACGACAGCCCATCTATTTCATTGCTTGATCGGTGAGAAACACCCTGATGCACTCCTGTGTCTGCCAT
Organism: Hermodice carunculata; assembly: GCA_964020975.1. Classification (NCBI taxonomy): domain Eukaryota; kingdom Metazoa; phylum Annelida; class Polychaeta; order Eunicida; family Amphinomidae; genus Hermodice; species Hermodice carunculata. The sequence goes on from OZ026617.1 coordinate 94,914,230, forward strand.
AAGAAAGATATGATCAGGGACAGCACCCAGCCCTTCCTCCTTCATTGTGGGCGGGCCATACCTGTCAACATCCTGGTTTTCTAGATGAGGCATCTGGGCAGTTGCCATAGTAACCAAGGAGCCAGCCTGGGAATCCACATTTACCGCAGCCTAGCAATGAGACAGCAACAACAGGCTATTAGAAACGCTGCCAAATGAAAGCACCAGAAATTCACATTTCCCCTGCACACTTTGTGTTGCAATCATGAATACATAGGATCTTTTCTTCCCATGCACAAAATGGAGCTTACCACTGTCTCTATTGTTTCCTCCAATGCAACTGTTTCATTGAATGCTAAATAACAGGTGTTGCGTTTATTTGCCTGATCTCTGTGCATTTGAAATGCAATTTCATTATTATTCATTATAGTCCCCCTTTTGCACAATAGGCTTGCCTGATATATCTGCATATTGAGTGTTTACTTATCTACCTGAGTAGAGAAAACATGGAACATTATCTGTTCATATAGCAAATACCTTGCTCAGAGGAAAACATGACTTTCTCTTCAGATTCTCGTACTGGGAAACAAGGACCATCATTTTCTAACACAGTTTTATGCTAAACCAGAGTTGTTTTAGCATTGCACAACCAGAATTTTCCCGCATTGTATATACACTGAGAAAGCAATACAATGGACCATTAATATTAGCAGTTGATGCATGTGGCCCTTATGTTTGGCATGATGATGCAACATGCAAAGGGAGCTGAATCCCAGCCCTAGATTTTATGTAGAAACACAGTCGTATTGTGTGCACAACCCTGGAAGCAAGGGAAACGTGCCTTGGGTTTAATCCCCCAGTGTATTCATATTTTCATTTTCATATGCAATAAGTTTTTTATAGACATATGTCCAGTGGATTAACGAACAACTACTATACATGTGGCTCAGCTGTGGTGGCCGGGAGCTGAAACACCTGGAATCCAGAAACAGCAAAGCAGTATTCATAGCCACTGGGTGTAGACATTGTCTCTCTGCACAGACCAATATGGATCAATATGCTAACATAAAGCATAGCAGATGTCTGCCGCCTCACTCTGGCTACCTACCTATTGGATTGCTACCAGATAATGTAATGTGTCTATCAGCTGGCTCAAGATACATTGTAACAATCAAGACTGCTTCATATAGAATGCTTCTGGCACGTAATATGGCCAGCAAACCTACATGTGTGTATGTCAGACCTTGGTATCAGCAAGTGGTACGTCCCACATATTCACTTCAGCACAAAATTTTAATGCACTATTTCAATCATTGTTTTATTTCATCTGAGTATTTTCAGATGTATTAAACACACCACCAAATGTATTCATATCCTTTTTCTCTGGAGACACTGGTGTTCTGAAACCATGTATCGGGAACATTTTGCACCCTCCCCCCTGCCTTGTATGGGACACTGCATTATTATAGTTGTATCTAGTTAATGTGTGTGGACCACTTGAGGTTCAATGGCCATCTCTTTGAGATACCTCATGTTGCACCTTAGCTGAAAGCCTACTGTTCTGACAGACCGTAACTTACATATCTCGTTAGAGCGTTTCAAGACCCGCATCACTGTGTCCCGATTGTGCCTGCTCTGTCAGCTAAAAGCCAGCTATCAAACCATGTAAATCAGTTCAGTTATGACTGGATCTGCAGGCTGCATCTGCAATCCTCCATTATTGATAATGTATCATACATACATAAAGATACATCTGTTATCTAGCAGCATACAAAAAAGGGAAGCTATGGAGACTGTATTGATCCAGGCTTTTAGCTTTTCCCGAGATACTTCTGATGAGACAACAGCTGCACAACACATAAAAGCTACACAGCCTCTTGCATGCTATCTTCCTACCAGCTGTGCCAGCACTGAAAATACTAACAATAACTGATCAGCCTTTATTACAGTTAATTGTCTGCTTTACCTAAAATAAACTCTGCCCCCAACAAACATAAAGACCAGAAATCATGCAGTAAGTACTATGAACTGTGGATCAATATCAAATCGAAACATCAGGTTTTTTTAAGCACTTCTTGTCATGACTAGTATCTCCAGAAAATATAAACTGTTGCTGTTTCACTGTTTTCTCTCCAGAAGAATCTCTAGTCTTTCTGATTTCAGCTACATACAAACGTCTTGTTAAAAATGCAGAGGCAACAGTGATTTCCCATGAAAAACACTTAAATGATCTAGAGAACTCCAAAGTATCAAATGTATAACAACAAATTGTACTACAATGTAGCTTAGTTTGAACCCAAATCAAATGAAAACTCTTCGTGTATGAAAATGAATACATCTAATCTAGCTTTGTAATATGTTCACATCAACAAACAGAACCAGGGACTGCTCGTGGCATTAGCCAAATGCCAATGTTTCATCTATTAGGCTAATTAAATTTGCAAACGGATAATTTTTTTCAACATGCATTAAATAAGAGTTAGGTCGAACTCTGCAGTGATTACCATTTTATTTCCGAAAATGGCTACAAATTCTGAAGGCCCAGATCTGTCCCTCGAATAACTCTACATATTTGTTAATGGACTTCACTTATGCGAATTAATGCAGTTTATCAATACTGAATGGTTCAGTATTTCTAATTTGTAAAGAGTCATCACTGGAATTCATCTTCACACCCGCATGAACATTTTTCATATGGCGGTAAAGACTGTCTGACCGCTGAAAGGGTTTGCAGCACAAAGGACACAAACGTTGCTGATTTTCATGTACGCCTCGAATATGCCTCGAAAGATTGGTCTTTCTGTTGAATACAGCCCCACAAGTCCTACAAGGGAAGGTGCCCACTGCTGTGGAGGATCCAGCAGTTTCCACTCCAAACTGATGTTGCATTGGAGCTAAATCTACGGGAAAAGGACTGACCCCTACTTCATGTTCACTCGACTGAAACTGCTCAAAGTCTCCCATGGGATAGGCTGAAGTCAATGTTGAGCTTTTCTGTTCTGTTTTTGCAGCACTTGATAAAACTGTCATTCCTCTGAACAGCCCTTCATCCAGTTCCTACCAAAAACAGAAGGTAAGATTTCAATTTGGCTACTTATCTTTTTCGCTACAATTATACTGGAAGTAAAAGAAGACAAAACTGTCACAATCAGATTGCCACTTTGTGGACTGTTTTCAGGTGCCTCTGCAAACTGTCTGCACGCAGGAATGTTTTCAGGCAGATTGGACAGATGACCTGTTCCTTTTCATGAACGCTGCGAATGTGTCGCTGGTAGTTGTCCTTACGCCCAAAGGCAGAACCACATGCCTCACACACGAATGTCCCTGAACATAACTGCTGGGCCAAATCTGAACTAGAACCTGCTTCAAAGCTGCCAGCCTGTGTGCGTCTGCTCTGGAATAAATTGGATACCGTGCATTTCTTTTCAAAACCTGATTCTGAATTCTGATGAAGGCAAGATCCTTCTATTGCAGAAACCTTTTGCCATACTGCATCAAAATCACTAGAGTTTCCCATCTCATTCGGATTCCAACAGGGAATATTCTCAAACCCAGTCTGCCCATTGGTGGATGTGTTTGATAAAGGAGACTTTTCCCGATGGCATTCCATGGCCTTATGCTGGGCCTAGCAAAAGACAAACAAAGTGCTTTCATTATAGCTTCAATTTTGCATGAATTCATGTCGATTACTTGCTTAAATTATTCCAGATTCCAAACAGTAAAATTAAATGCATATCAAGTGAAAGCACCTTCATTAGCTGGATTTCCATTTGGACCTGAAATTTTAAGTTGAGTTCATATCCTGCAGCTGGGTCTTCAATTTCTGCTTGTAAGCTTCCTGAATATCCTTTCATGTAAGTCGCAAGAATCAGGACCCAAGTTTGACCAGAACATACTAACCCAGACCACAGCACAATTAAGCAAAGGCAACAAGATTTTCGCTCTTCCCAGTGGCCAAAGGCACCTGATCATGGAACTGAAGGTTTTGCACTTTAGTACGTCTGGCCACAGTGAAATACACCACAATACTATGCTCCCGGTCAAGTTTTTACTGTACAGCAGTCTACCATGAGGCATGTATTTACAAGTTTTTCTCCTTCATAAAACTTAAACCTACATAAACGCACGTCAAACTGCTGTGGTTATTAAGACACAACTAGACTGTGGCACCTGTCAAGTGTTATGCATGGTAATGGAAATCCAGGTGTTTCGAACGCATGTGACTATCCAAGGTGTCCTTTCTGGAATAATGTGACCCACACACTGGACAAACATGGCGCCTTCCTCCATGTACACTTGCTTTGTGTCTCACTAGATGGGATTTTTGGACAAATGCTTTGTCACATTCGCTACATGGGAACTTGCCATCCTGTCTGTGTTGTACCGGGCTGGACTGCCTCAGATCTGAGAGTCTTACCATCTGATTTGAGCCAGAAAATGGAAACGCTCTTTGCAGGTTAGACTGGGCAGCAGTCTCCCTGTGACTGACTGAGACCAAGGCTTGACTCAAGTCAGTGTTGACCTGCTGCTGTTGCAGCATTGGCTGGGATGACAGTTCTGTGTTCAGCCCATACACAACACTCCAGCCATCTCGGACACTGGTACTTCCAGGAAGTGGCATGTCACCAGAGACCAAAGCCTAGGTATGAAAAAACACCAAGAGGGCCAATATTACTGTTCTACACATATTAGTGTTAGTGTACATTGTTGTAATTGGTATTTACTCTGCCTACAATACTCTGTGGAAGAAAAATGAAGGGAAACTGGTTCTGTCCCTTTTTTCCCATATTTTGTATTAAATTTTTATGCTGTGACACCAGTTTGACATAGAAATGATCCTCTCTTCTCACACAATCCCTTGCATATTATTAACACATACAGCCTGCCACAAATAGATGTCATGATGGGCAAACAATTCCATATACATGTAGTTAGAAACTTCTTTTATATTTTCTCATTTAAAACTGCAATACAGTCTACATATTATGCCTACACTATGGAGCCTCCGCCGGGCAGACTGTACGGTCCTTGTGTTGACTGCGAAGGTGGACAACCAACGTGTCCTTTCTGCTGAAGTTCCAGGAACACACAGGACACACATAGCGCCTTCCTCCATGAATGCTTTTTTTGTGCCTCACTAAGTGAGTCTTATGAATGAATGCTTTGCTGCATTCACTGCACTGAAACCTGCCATCCTGTCTCTGTAGTTTCTGCTTGCTCCTCCCTTGCTCTGCTGATTCAATCATTTTATCTGACAAGGAGACACAAGGTCCTCCACCAAGAGGCAAGACTCCAGATTGGGCAACTAGCTCTCCAACTCTCACAGCCTGAGGGTATATTGATGTCTTGATACTATTTTGCTGGTGGTACAGTGACACGGGTATCAACTTCAGGTGACTGGGCCCCCTCACAGCACTGCAACTATCCACGACACTGCTTCCCTGGGGCGCTGCCCAGATACTTTGGGCGGTAGCCTGTGTATAAAAACACCAATAAAAGGGCCCATTACACAAATCTGTTTGAATTATGGTGCAAAACTTAGTGTGTACTATGAGCTGAAGTAAGATTAGGTATGTAACCTGCAATTTGTCATGAAAAGATCTGTTCGGCACCCAACTGCTGAAAGATTTTAGTCCATGTAGCAATGCTATGATGATAAAGACACAAGATGACAGCAATTAACCATACTTCTACCATCAACAGAGGCAAACCTCTTGGCACGCACGCATGCACACACAAACATGTACACACACACACACACAAAACTATGTCATTTCAAGCCAAATTTTATTGAATCTCAATACGTATAACGAAAGTAGCCTTCTAAATATGACAAATCTGAATACAAGTCTCGTCATCATTTTTATCGGTATCAGACCTACATTTACCCGCACAGCAGGAGACAGGTGTCTTAGTAAATGACCTTTACGAGGGGGAAATACTTAGCTGCCTACATTGTACTGAAATTTGGTAATCTGACCCTTGTTGCTTCATGATACCTATTATTTCCTTTGATTCCAACGAAGGCAGGGGTGTTTCATCAGTTGACAAGAAACTAAAATGGTAATATACTCCCTTACCAATTGTCATACCCGATTACAAAAATCTAAGTCTGAGACTGTATGCCATTTGGGGATTGGACTCCCATGTGAAAAGACCAGTGCACAAAACACCGACTGTCAAGTGCATGCACTCTTCCTGAAGTTTCTCAAGCACTTGGGCAAAACACTTGACATGAAATTCCAACAGACCAACTAAATTGTTGTACATGCATGTAAGTTTTACCTAAAAATATGCAGTGTCTCATTTTATACTTGGTCATTTTACAGTGTGACCAAACACATCCCAGTTAATCAAATTTGCACACGATTTTGTCTCAAATTTAGGTCTTTTCTCCTTTTAGTAGCATTTAGTGTTTTCATACAGGTAAAGACTATTTCACATAAGAGGATACTCATTTCCTAGATGCAAACGGGGCAGCATGGGTTTATACTTCTTTTGTATCTGTACTTCACCATTAAATCCTCGACACACAAGCATTAACACCATGCAGTCCCATAAACCTTCAATCAAACCTGTGCTAAATAAACTTTGGTCTCCTGTGCAAACTTGCTTGGTTTAACCAAAGTCAAAATTTTTTTGGCAGCAAGCACGTACCACTATGACAAAAGTAAGCCTGGTCATAGCTCTCTATATTTTGGGTTCCTTGCCAGAAGTTGCATGGTAGTCCTTGTGTTGTGTACGTATGTGGAAAGCAAGGGCATCAGTTCTAGAGTAGGGTGAAAAGCACACAGGGCATACATGGCGCCTGCCTCCATGCACACTCTCCCTGTGTCTCACTAGATGGGACTTTTGCACAAATGCTTTACTGCACTGACTACACTGCAACCTGCCGTCCTGTCTCCTTTGTGTGCGCCATGTTTTTCCTTGCTGTGGACGTCCTCTCATTGTCTTTGACCCACGCAATACAAATCTGCTTTCATGTGGCTGAAAACCATGCTCAACAGCCATCTCCTTGTGGCAGTCTGAGCCTGTTAGTTCATCCATGTCCACCACAGTATGCGGCTGCTGCAACAGCAGTGACAGGGGTATTGACTGCGCTTGATCTGGCCCATACATGGCACTCCAACTATCCAGGATGCCACCTTCTCCAGGAACTGCCGAGTCACCGTGGGCATAGGCCTAGGTAGAAAACACCAATAAAAGGGCCAGTTACTGATTGATTCAATTCCGCAACTTTGCAAATGCTTTCTCCAACTTGGTGCTTGAAAAATTTATCCGACTATATATATATTATACTCTTTAGCAGGGAACAAATGTGTAAATCTCACACCTATCAATTTTTCAGCAACCAGAAGGTTTAGTTGTGTCACAGAATGCGATTTCTTTTGCAGTGTGATAGTTTTTCATGTGAGTAGTTAGACTGTCTGGTCTTGAATACTTTTTGAGGCAAATGCGGCAAGTGTGATATTCCTTCTCGTGTATGCTTTTAACATGTCTTTGCAGATGGTGCTTTAATAGAAAACACATGCCACAGTGTTCACACTCAAAATTTCTGCCAGACAAGTAGCCGATTTCTTTAGAAGCCGTGGCCCACTGTGAGCCTGAAGACTCAGGGTTCATGTGTTGGCTTGTAGCGCCCCCTGGTACCTGCACCACTGACATACCCCCAGGGGTGTACACCTGAGGCTGGCAGTGCACAAGTGTGCTGCGTCCTGTCTGGTCAGTCCCCTGCACCTCTGACAGCGACCAATTATAGATTAAGTCTTGACCCACGACAACTGTGGTGTGGTGTCCCTGTCCCTTGTCCCTGAAGCGGCCTTGCCTCCCAGAGTCTGCACGGAAAACTGCCCCTACAGGCCCCTAGCAACACACCAACACAAACATAAATTACTTAAAACCCTTACAAATTGTGTACAGACTGGGAAGCCTACCCCTCATTCACACAAATTACCCCGAGTGATCACTGAGCTGTACTTTCAATTCACACAGGAGCAAGTATTAAGCACAAAGCCATAATGCCCACAGACACTTTTATTAATGACATGCCACATCTCGCCCTTGGTATTGGAATACAGCGCAATGTTCCAACTTACTATGAAAGGCTACTTCACAAGCTAGATGCAAGTTCCTCTGGCAAAATTGAGCAAGTTTCTTTTTCAATATGATACACTGACCCATCAGAAAAACAAAATATTCCATGAATAGAATATTCATTCCCACAACTCAGTTGTGAAGTCTTCCAAGAACTTACAGATACTGAACACCCAGGGACAGGTCTAGACGTCAAAAATCTGCATCATTTGCAAAAATTTGGTCTTGGCCCTTAACTAATACATTTCAAAGTATTTTAGCCATTTTCACATTCCTTTAGCCAAATGCAAGAAACATTAGTATTTGGCTCATGGTCAGAGCAGTACCTAAAGGACCTCATTGTCACCTGCTGTACACAATGTATCCTCTCTTTCCCTGACTACTAGTCTTTCCACCTTTACCTTTCTTTAGTTGTTAGCCCTGAGGGACCTTGTACGAATGTATAAGCACGCAACCTTTTCCTGTTACATGCCGTACTGTAGTAAATATCACCTGGTTTTTTTTTAATTTATTACCATAAAGAATGAGGGGATAAGTCCATGGCCTTGTTTGGTGCACTTTTGTACCAGATGGAAAGCTATCATCTCTGTTGCCAAAGCGTTATCTCGGTGATTTAACATATTTATAAATCTCCTGTAACCAAGGTGGTTAACTTGGACAGATACTTTTGTTGGAAGTCTCCCTCAATACATGATCACAACTGTATTTTCACAAGATTGTATTTGATACAAAGTACACGGGCATTTTTTAAGCAGTTCCTTGTAATTGTGGGAAACAGAAAACATGTTTATCTGTTTTAACAAATAGGGAAATCCAGATTACTGATTTGGTCATGTTCCTAGTTCATCATTGATTATGTCACGTTCCCAAGTAAAAAAGTTTCCATCTCATTTAGGCTTGCTTTCATCCATCACATCCCAGGACAAATGAAGTATTGATCAAGTGTCCCGATGTTGATTGTTTTGCCTTCATCAACTTATTACGTCTGATACATTCTGCCAACCAACTTCATGTGATGTTTCAACTTTATGTGTGTGGCAAGCGTGTCTGGTCGCGTGTAGGTCTGTTTGCACACGGGGCACATGTGGTGTTGTTTCTGATGGACGCTGCGTATATGTCTCAGTAAATGGTGCCTATGCTTGAAGGTGGACCCACATTGGCCACATTCACTCTGAACATCTCCCTGCCCACCACAATAATTAATTCCAGAGGTCCCTGGTCGCCCATCAGCCGCACCTAACCTGCCCACGGCGCCCAAGTAGGACTCCTGTCTAAGCTGAAGGAGTTCTGTGACTGTAAATCCGTAACTGGCGTCCACTGTTGCCTAAGAATAACACATCAACAGAACGGAAGATTACTTGCCAGTGGGAATTTGTCTAAAGTGTTCGAATTAAAAAAAAAAAAAAGTCTGTGAAAAATTCAATCAAACTGTTGTAGTTATTGCCACTTGCATACCCAATTCCTGTCGCGATGTTTATGTACTGGACTTAAAGTGTCTGTTTGTGTCCTACATTATTTCTGTTCCAGTTTTAAAATCACCAAAGGCTACAATCTTTTTTGATCCTGGTACACTCTCCTGTACTTCACTGAAAAACATGCTAGAAAGTCTCCCATGAAAAATTTGGCACCCTGAACTGCTAAAGGCGCTCGACTGAATAAACACAGGACAGTTACCCACCACCCACCCACCCATCCCCACTCTTAATTACACAAGGCACAAATATGGTCACTTGTGCAGAGCCAGCTTAATGTGTGGGTGCCATCCTTGCATACCCCTCAACACAAATGATAAAAAATATGGAGGTTTTTGCCTCCCATTGGGAGATTAAGTATTTAATAATGATGAAAGACGCAACTTTATTTTCCTGGGGGAAATTGTTCAAATTACACTAATTTTATGTGGAAGGTGAGAGAAGAAAGCAAAACTCTAGGAGACCACTACTGCCAAATAGGTACACTTCACAATGAATATGAACAGCTATCTCAATAAATCTCACACTTGCACAGGAATTATCTTTCATGCAAGTCTACATGTCTGTTTTTGTTTCCTCAGCAAAACTAGGTAAAAACCCAACTCCTCAGGAGTATGTCAACAGCAAGATCAGGATATATTTGGATGTAACTCTTAAGTGATCAAAGTTTTGAAAAACTACCTGAAAATTAAAGCAGGCAACGTTTTATTCACAAGCACAAAGTTTTATTTGACAAAATAGTAGGGGTCATCCTTATGACATGCGAAACTTTTTATTTCAACAGGTGTCAGGGTTTCCTGTAAAAAATTTTTCGTGAACACTAGACCACAAGCTGACAAGTAAGTTGATGTTTCAAAGTCAAAAGGTCACTTGTGTGAAGAATAACGTCTGGGAGGAAACACAGATCAATAAAAGAGGATGGCATCAATTCTCAATGCCCACTAAATCAACTCATTCACAACAGGTTTGACCCTACCCAAGTTAGGATTCATCACGTGACCTATACTCTGCCGCATGAGCATGTTTCATGTGGTCATTCAGCTTGTCAATACGTTTGAACACGGCTGGACAAAGGTAGCAAAAATACTGCCGTTTTTCATGCATGCTGCGGACATGTCTGTACAAGTTGTGTCGCGCCGTAAATGTTAAATTACACTGGCTACATTGAACTCTGCCGTCCTGGCCCTGTACTCCACCATCTTTGTTCTTCACTCTGCCAACCCTGTACTGCAAACTGCCATTTTGACATTCTGCATTAGAATCCTTGCCCCCTGTCCATTCTTGTGGAGGGCTAACATACTCAACAGTCCCAGTAGTATCCTCCTCTGCTAACCCCCGATAGCTACGAATATTAAAGCCTGCCTGATTGGTGGATTGCAGTATAGGTACAGTATCTTTTTGTATTGTGAAGTGTTTCGCCACATGCATATTGATTCTCTTATTTTTCTGAGAACTGGGATTTGGATTGAGCCTAGGCAGTCGGCAGGTCTGTTCTACAGCCTCTGCACGCGGGACTGCTTGAATGTCATACTGATCCAGGTGAGTTGGCAGTCTCATCCCCTCAGTGCACATCAAAGATAGCGGTCTAGATGTATCGAAGTGGTAGTCCCCGTGCCACGTATGCTGCTTCTCGGCCTGGCCATACTTTCCTGGCTGGTCTGCCACTGGGGCCTAAGGATAATATTAATATATGTTATTTATCATCTTTTGTCAGTTGGTTATTAGTTTTGTGTGTGTGTGTGTGTGTGTGTGCGTAATAACATATGCCACCTTTCGGAGTTGCTTAGGGGTCATAATATTACTAAATGTGATCATCTCTTGTCATGTTTCTTGATACACTGTTTGTCCAAATATATGCTTTTGTTTCTTTTTAGTTAAATACGAGTGAATAACAATCAAATTTTCGAAACTGAAGCTTTCAAAAGCAACTTTTTTTTTCTTTGACTTGTGTGGTCTATTTCTGCGGTTCAGACACAGCCACCAGGGCCACACAGAAGCTGTGCCGGGACAGCTTTGTCCCCAGTCACTTGGCCGCAGGTCCTCCCCAAACACACCTCAATTTCCAAAAAGAATCCAGTTATCCTTTGTAAAATATGTTTAAACCGTAAGATGCCAATACACAGCCAGTCTCATCTCCAAACTGTCTCGCATTGAAAATGCATGCAATTACATGTATTGTTCTATACAATTCCTTTCATTTACTGATGTGAAGTTTTTTCTATACCAATCTATCCTTGTTCAAGTTTCTGGTTACCCTGTATCTTCATGTGGTTCCTTCAGACATTTTGGTACATGTCTTGTATTTAAGAGTTAAAGACCAGGTTCAACAGCTTGTAACAAATATTTGTATTGTTAACGACCGCCAAATACTTAATACAGGCAATTTACCTTGTTGCTGACATTTGTTGCTACAAACTATTTTAAATTTACCAGTCTGACAGAGATTGTTTCGCTGTAGGCAGGCATTATCTCACTATCGAATTAGTTTCACTCCTTCGAAAAATGTCAAGCGATATGCAAGGAGTCTTGGAATGTCTTCACTCTCTTCATAGCAATTTCTTTGTGCCCACTATATTTCAAGCCTGTTACTGACACCCAACCAACCTTCCACATAAACAATCAGATCTCCTTCAAAAAACTAGGGCAGTTAAACGGAAACTTTCTATGCCTATATACATGTATTCCATTGACATCCATTGTTTGTCAGCTTGTCTAATATACAAATCAGTGAACACTTTGTCTGCATTGCAAACCTGGTTATATGCTTTGCCTATGCAAGTCAGCCCAACTTCTAACTAACAGTTTCTAGCCAGCATTCTCACTAGCACCAAATTTTTAATTTTCTGCTATTTTGCATGACATGGATACCAAAGCGACCACTTAATCTCTGAAGTTCCTCATGTTTTGTCTTGAATGCCATGTTTGACTCTCATATGTTGTGACAAGCTGTCAGCTCTTGAATAAACTTTTCTGCACACAGAGCACGCATGTTGTTCCTTCTGATGCACACTCCTGATGTGCCGTACGAGATCAAACCTACGCGTGAAATTCCCACCACAGAACTGACATGAATGTCCAGAAACGACAGCAGAGGTCACAAAGTCTTTGTAAGGGTCGCGAGGTGACCCAGGACCATAGCACGTGCCATCACCACTGGCACAGCCACCCAGCAGTGGATCAGAAGTACGTCTTCTGGTGTTTGCCATAGGCAAGTTTTCTGTGTCATCTCCAATGAAAATTTCATATTCGCTCTCTTTCGTCTGTGACCCTGCGTCAGGGTATAACTCATTCCCATGCTGCATATCCATTTCCTCCTGTACAGAAGGGTTGGGGCTACATGGGCCAGGCATCGTGTCATGTACCACACTTGGCTGCCACCTCACTGCCCTGTCCATGGCCTCAGCCTGGCAACACAACATAAAGCTTCATTACTTACTTTCTCAGTTATATTATTTCTATCAAAATATTCCAGAAGTATGTTATGCCATTATGTGCACTGAATTTGTTATGTATGGATTCTGCAACTGATTTTTTTATTTTGTTTCAGGCATAATGTGAATGCCTGTAGCTTCTACAGTTTCAAATATGCTACCTTTGCCAGGAACCCTACATATGATTAATGATTTTCTTCTGCTATACTGGCTCATACACAGCAGGAAACACATCCATACACCCTTGCATTCAACACTGCATCTCTCTTCGTGTGAGGACTTCCTTCTTTTGGCCCCTACCCTTCCACACATCAGAACCATGTTTGCTAAACCTCCCCTCCACCCCCAGAGCAAAGAATGTAAGATACACACCATCCATTTAAGTTGACTCTTTATTCATAGAAAGCTGTCCCTTTGAACTTTGAAAACATTCTTCTCTATTTTCCACTGAAAACTTTTTTTCCCACCTGTGGGCTGACAGACTGGTGTTTGGTTAAAAACAAAAATATACACAGAGCACCATGCTGGCCGAGTTAAATCCACAAACACGTGTTACTCCTTCCAACAGAAACTTTAGAAATTACTTTCTTTGAAGACAATAGACATAATTATGGTGAGCATATTTTTTCTTCACATGTATTAAAAAGTCATATGAAATAATCCCAATGTTTTTTCATGATTTATGGAAAGAAACCACGCAAGCTTCACAGTAACATAGTGAAGCAAGCAAAAAAAAAAAAAAGAAAGAGTCCTATATAGCTGCACCGTGAGTTACTCTTCTTCTCTCACATGGGATCGTTGTTGGTGGTGAAATCACAAGTGACCGCACAGAAATATGGAAACTAGCTCTTCAGCCATGTGAAATTTTCCTTATTGTTTAATTGGATATTCATGCAAAAAATTAATGCCCTAGGCCTAATTTTAAACCTGGTATACCATGCTTGTTATCATTCGTCGTTGTTGTTCCTCATCACATGTGACACATAATCAAGCATCCCTTGTGCACATTTGACTTTGTACGTAATGTCAATGCACTAAGTCACTGATGCAGGCGCCTCAGTTTTCTTATCATGTTGTTTTGGCCATGTGATCTACTGCGAGTTACTTCTTTTGACTTTCACTCTAGAAAACAGTAAGTAATTCATATCCCCCCGAACGTACAATAAAATATTATACACGACATATGTATGAATTTCCACTTATCACCAACAGAAGCCAGATGTAAAAATCAGAATATACACACTTGTGCTCAAGTTTTAACCATGCACAATATGAAAAAGACACCACAAAGACTGTTACCAACCACTATTCAAACATCGCCTTGTTTAATAAATTTCATACCAGAATAAATATTATTGCAACCAATAAAACTGAATGCACTTCATTCTGGAGAGCAGCTGGAACAAACTTCTCTGCCTGCTACATGCAAGGTATTAATGCAACTGAACAATCACGGAATCTCAACACAGCACTTAAATCACCCGTTATCAGGGATTGTTTTCACTGGGAAGCTGAAGAGGAATATCACTATGTTTCAAGCGGATGTGTGCGACAAGACTGTCTGCCCGCGAATATGGTCTTTGACACACAATACACATGTGCTGCTGTTTCTCGTGTATACTTTTAATGTGTCTCCGAAAGTTGAATCCACGCTCAAATACCGCTGGGCATAAATCACATCTATAGAGTGGCATGTTGGGCACATCGCCCTCCCCATGCGCCTTAATTTGGGATATTCCCCACTCACGACCCAAGGCTGCTGTATCTTTGTGCAACTGTTGCGCAGATAGTCCTGTGAGTCCAGAATGTCCCTCGCCAATTGCAGTTGCTGTGCGGTACTGCATGCCAATAGAGTGTGCCCCATAACTTCCTGTCGCGGACTGGGCTGGTGGGTAGGCCTATGAACACAGCAACAGGAGGACAAACTTAATTATTTATCATTCAATGTCCAAATATAATTTTACTGTTGACCTGTGCACTCTTCATTAATAATGAACAGCTTTAGCTTTCCTTGTCATTATTTTCCTTGTGGAACAAGAATAAAATGGATACTTGGGGAAAATCTGGATACCAATCTCTTAATCTAAGTTTTACAGCAGAGTAACATGACAATCACAATAGGCTCCACACCATTCAAGACAGACACACCAATGGGTTTTGTTAGGTATCCTCTATGTCTGTGTGGGTGGCTCCTTATCTGGGTGTTTTTGTAGGACATGAAGAAAAAGTATATCAGCTCTATTGTACTGTTTGGGACAATAAGGACACAAATGCTGTTCTTTTCCATGCATGCTACGCACATGACGGACTAGTCCACTAAAGTATACAAAGATGGCTCCACAAAGCCCACACCGCTGCTGCTGCTCATGTGCCGAGTTCATGTGCTTCACCATGGCATCATGATCATCAAAAGTGGCTTGGCAAAGGACACACTGTCGATCTTGTTCATGTGCTGCCTTCTTGTGAGCAGTTAGGTCTATTTCACTCGAAAACTGTACACCACATAGTTGGCAATGGACCACCTTTACACGACTGTTCCCTTTCTGGTCCAGCGACAATTTACTGGGCTCACCCAATTCAGACCTGTCTGTCCCAGCGCTTACTAATCCTGGCGAGACTGACGGTATATTGTCATCACCTGGCTCACAAGACTGTTTAACCGATATCTGCATCTGCTCAGACACAGTATCCTGAGGTTCTAAATCCTGCTGACTTGTAACAATGGCTGCAGGTACAGCATCAGCAGTGCTGGTGGACACTTGGCCACTAAGATAGACAGGAGGTGTGGGTGAAGCCAGGGCCTGCTGCAGGGGAGTGGGTTCAAGCTGGACACCAGCTGAGCCAGAAACCGAGATCTGGACATTTTCAGTGGAAGAAACTCTCAACTGATAGGCAGTGGAGTCGTTGGGACCCCCGCCTCTGGCCTCTGTGTGTGTCCTGCTGATGTGGACTGCAAGGTTGTCCCGCCTGGAGAACATTTTGAGGCAAACTGGACACGCATGCTGTTCTTTCTGGTGCACACTTTTAATATGACGCTTTAGCACATTACGATATCCAAAAGCATCTCCACACCAGTCACATACGAACTGCAGCGGCAACACAACACGACCCTTGGCCACGACCTTTCTCCTTTTGGAAGAGTTTGTTTCATTTCCTCCCACTTCGGGCCCAACCATTTCAGCACTGCCCTGCAGTTCAGTACAAGACCCTATGGCCACCAGGGCCTCTGCTGGCATCTGATCAATAATACTGGGGTCTTCTTTGCAATAAAAATCTGGATTTTCCTGCGTCTGAGGTGGAGTAGCTCTGGGTATCTCTTCCTCAGGCTTACATTCTTGGCTGTGCAGTTTATCAGCATACACATCCTGACCACTGGGAGGGCTGAGTTTTGGTCCATAGGTGGTGCTGTTAGTAGGTTTTAGGTCAGCTCCCTGCCTCCATTCTGTGCCCTCTACAAGGCCCTACGAATACCAATACAAAGGCATATTACTGTTTGTTTTCCTTCTGTTGACTGAGTTAAAGGTTCCTTGTTAACTTAAATACATATAAGCAAACAATGTAATCTTTGCTGCCTATTGATTGATGCATGGAACAATTTGTAGGGTCTTGAATCTGCCCGACTTTGTTAGCCAGAAATGTGCCCAAAGCTTGGCAAGACATATACAATCAGTACCTATCATCTTTAAAGCATGCTTAGTGGATGACTACTTGCCAAGTAACCAAATACATGCATAGGCAGACTGACATTTCTACAAAATCCATCAATACTCTCACATCACAGTGTACCCACCCAGCAACACAGACCCAGTTTTTAATCTGAGTACATCCTATCACAAGAGGTGTATGATGTTCTGCTGCTGTCTACATTGGATCTGTATGTCTGGCATCAATGAAATGTAAATGCACCACCAGACAATCTAATAATGATGCAAGGGCAAGGAGCACCTTCCAATTCCCGGTCAATAGTTTATGTGCAGAGGTACTGTGACCTCAGCGTCATAAAATGTCATATCTAGGAGTTTGAGTGCCTGATTTTAAAATGCTGAGCCAGATTGTCTGCTCTGGAAAAGCCTCTGCCACACACAGGGCACGAGATCTGTTCCTTCATGTGAACTGTACGAATATGTCGCTGCAGGTTGTATCTGCGGTCAAATGATGCCCCGCATGAGCCACAGTCATGCATCAAGATGCCCGCATGTGATGTTGTGTGGCCTACAGAGGGTCTGGCAAATGTCAGTAGTGTAGTGTCTTGGTACGGCCCCATGGACTGTGGCACGCCACCCTGGCAATAAACCCAACATAAACTTGTTACTACAGCTTCATATTCATGAAAGATGTGAACTATGTCGCTGGAAATTTTGAACATCACCATCATTGGAAGCTTGTCAACAGTCAACGAAACTTTAACTTTCCTTGAACCTCTCATTTAAAAACCTGTGCTAGAGACGGACAAAACATACACACCCCTGTTTTTCATTACTCTGGACGGGTGGTCTCAAGTCATTTGTTTTGGTATCAATTTGGTGAAAGTCATGCCTGCTAAATCTGTACAAGTGCTCTGATCACTTTTCTTATGCACTTTATGGAACCTACGCAAATGTTTTGTGAGACTGTCCCCTCGGGTGTATTTCTTCTCACACATTGGACACTGAAATTTCTCTCCTTCATGCACACTCTTCTGATGTCGCTTCAGTTCATAGCCACGTTTAAACATACTTCCACACTGTGCACAGGAATGTGCTACAGCAGTCTGAACTGTGAATTCGCCTTCACTACGAGAGACTTCTGGGATTTCCCATTTCAAATTTGAACTATCATTATCTGCAAGGACACAACTATTCTCAGTATTTGACTCTTGATTTCCGCCTGGAGTTTCAGGAGCCAAGGAATCATATGCCTGTTGTATCACTTGCTCATTTTCTCTGTAAACATCTCCATATCCATCAGTACTCAGTGCCATTTCTTCAGACTTGACAACAGCTACAGGTTGGCTGGGGCCCTGTGCATCCTGGTAGGTTGGGTAGGCTACTGGTGGATGCAGCTGGTCCAAGCTCCCAAGCCCCGAGGCTCCGCCCTGAGAACATACCAGAACCTTCCTGTCAATAGCGCATATTGCACCTCAACCTGGTAACATTCACTGCAGGCATATTGTAATTTAACATGTGAGGTATTCATATTAACTGGGATCCTGTGCTGCAACCTGCAGACTGCAGCAAGGAAATTGACAGGAAGGAGGGCACATTCATGCATTATGCAGGGCAAAATGAGCCTCTATAATAAAGTGACAACTAAATAAGGCAAAAAACTTTAGAAAATGCTAAACATATTATCAAAATTAATTTAGTTGGGTAGAAAAAGTGTTATTTCCTGTTAGTCACGCAACATAACTGGTACAAGTACCCTAATCATGGCGAAGGTATAGTTCTGTTGCCTAGCCACTGATGGGACCAGAGCAGGTGTGAACTTAGTACAGTTAAATATGAATACCTCCTACTGCCAAGTAGCATGCCATACATTTCATTCACATGAAAAATACCAAGAACTACAATACACAATTCATTTTAATTCCACTTTCAGATTCACATACATTGCCACTTCATAAATGCAAGTTACCAATTAAACTGTCACTTGCACACAGTTCCCATTATGCAAGATTTCTTTCTAATTGTCGTTCAACATAAAAACAGGTATAGGTGTGTCCTTCAACATAACCAAACTGAGTTTAGGTATATTTTCAGTCAAACTAAAATCTTTTTGTTTTGTATCTAATGTAATTCCCAGTAAAGCTGCTCCATTCTTCCAACATCCACTAACAAGCTGTCTGAAAGCTAATAATACATTAACCACATTGTATTGAAGGATGTAAACATTTTAATGTCACTACTTCATTAAGTCAACTTATGTGATCATAAAAATGGTTGACTTTACTAGAGTAGTAGCTATCTTCATATGCATCATCACCTGGTGTTATTTGTGAATAAACCCCCATTACCCCCCATCATATTTAGGACCGAAAAATATCAACAGCTTTCACCCTATTTTATTCCTGGAAGTCTATTAGTTTATACCAGTATTATCTTTTAACCATATTAAACAAGGTGTACTTTATATTTTCCAACTTGGTAACATTTTTTTAAATCCAGCCTGTCAATATTCTGTCAAATTAAAACACCGAATCCAGTGTGACATCACAATGGATCCTTACTGTCTATTGTATTCTGTGAAGCAACGCTGTGCTTTCCTCCAAAACCATGCAAGATGAAGTTTTGTTACCTTCAAATCAGTGTACACTGAGCTGTCTGTGCACGCAGTTTGTGTCAAAGATGTGTCCAACACGTAAAGCAGCATATAATGCTCTCCTCCACTACTGACCATGCTTTTCATAATAGCACGTTCACATGTTCGTATATTTTGAACACTTTTTCACACTGCACAACTTCACATATTGCAATACTGTATAACTTGTAAGAAATGTTAAAAAGGCTAACTACTTGGCCTGCTGCTGCAGTTATATTTCCATTCCACAGCTATTTTTTGGCAGAGAGTGCCTGTGACACAATTTTATTATAATAACTGCTGTCCATCTTGAGATCTGGCCAAAAAGACCTGTCGTCCCTGTCGCACTTTGTACACATTGTGCTCCACCTTCAGGTGTTTAAACAAGCTATCAGCGCGTGAATAGATCTTTGAGCACATAGGGCAAGCATGCTGCTGCCGCAGGTGTACACTCTTAATGTGGCGTGTTAGTGTGAAACGGTAGGGAAATGTGGCACCACAAGTCTTGCAGGTAAAACCTAGAGGGCTGTTGTCAGCTCCCATGGAGGTACCTGGCTGAGGATCTCCAGCATTTTGGAATGCATTGGACCTAGCTAACTGCACCTCATTTCCCTCCTCCAGAGCAGCATCCAAATCTATACTAGTACATGCATCCATATCAAAATCATCTGTTGCCAGGGAAACCTTCATTTCTGTAGTGGATGTTTTCCCTATCTGAGTATGCTGCGTCAATGTCTGCCACTTCTTTTGAGCCCCGGGAACACCCTCTCTGGAGCTGACAGACTTTCTGACATTGCTATTTTCTTGTTTGATTGCTTCAAGCTGATGAGAAACAGGGTTCTCCACATCAAACCCCTCCTGGTAGTGTGTGCCTATGTTGGATACAATCCCTCCATCGCCAGTCAGCTCTGAAGGTAGCTGTCCGTTGGCCACTGCTTCATCCACATCTAAAGGGGCCTACATATAACACACCAACACAAAATGCAATTACTATGGATCTTCATTTATTTCATACCCCTCTGTGCACATCATACAATGTCACTCCCAACATAAAACCTACATTTGAAATAAACATGGCTATGGGGCCGGAGGGTATTCATTTGAGGTATATTTCTGCAATTAGTGTACAAAATCTCTGGTTTTCAGTTTCGTACGTGATAACACAAGTTTCAATTTGGCAGCTAACTTGGAAGAGACCAACACAAAGTGGTGTATGTATATATGTATATGCCTATACTCAGGAACATACAGAATTTCCAATTAAGACCACCTCCACAAAGAGACCATTTCTACATTAAGACCACCAGTTATCCTGAATATATCCCTATTAATACCACTCCCATATTAAGACCACATTTCAGTCCCTCAGGAGGTCTTAATAGGGAGTTTCCACTGTACATGTATTTATATAGTATTCTGGTTTCTTTTGGGTATGTAGCAACATACCATATCATTTCTGTGCACAAAGAACAATTCAGGTTGATTCTGTGCCCAAAACACAGAATGGACACCTGTCAGTGCAAACTTTTTCTTTTTTTTTTTTTGGTAAGTGTGTGTTGGGATGGGGAAGAGAGATACAGCGAAACACACCAAAGCCTTCTTTCCACTTGAAAGTGCCAACTCAGACAAAACTTGCTATCTCGTTATGAACGTGCACACCAAATCTAATTTTTCAATTTTCATAGATAGTAACTTCCATTGGCTACTTCAAGCTATCTAATACAGAGTGCCATGTTCACATTACATATGGGCCAACAGACATAGACTGCTTGTTACACACAACTTTGGGAATCATTTTTGTTACAAGTTTGATTTCTCTCAACACACTTATTACAACAGCATATCTGCCGTGGAAAAAAAATCCAAATTACAGATAAGCTGATGAAGGTAATATGGAAAATACAAATCCTGTATTTGTTCTATAAATCAGCTGTTACAAGGGGTGGGTCTGAAGTTTGAATAACATAAATACTATCGCACTGAAAAGCTGAACAGTGGGTCCATTGGGAGAGTAGAGCTACCAGGAGACAAACTTTTTCCCCCATGTCCAATGAAAACGTGTTTTTAGTTTCATTCAGTCTGAACAGGCCCTAACATGGACTCGTGTCTCTTCTTAATATGATTGATCAAGTTATCTCTGCGATTGAAAACCAAACCACAGCTTGGGCACCCATACTCCTCCTTTTCATGGATACTGCGTATGTGCCGCTTCAGGTTATCTTTTCTGTGAAATTCAGCACCACAAACAATACATTTGTGACTTTCCTGTGTGGTATCCAATGCCCTGCCTCCAAAATTCTCATTTTGGCACATAACGGTGTCCTCATATTTTTCAAAGCTGGCTTCCAAGTTCTTATTTGCAAGATTCCAGCGTTTCCTGTGTTGCACTTCGACCACGAAGCTCCGATTGTATTGTGAACAGTCCACACCAAGAACATCAGAAAACCTTGCATGGAAGTCCCTTTGCCTCACTTCTGTGCGTGTGTCTGACTCGACTACATGGGCCTACAGATCAAATAGCAACATACACATTAATGTTACCACGGTAACAACTGCTTTTGCAATAGAAGTACACAGAATCAAGTTGAAAAATGAAATTCAGACCCTGGGGATTTTTTCTCGGCTTTTTTTTTTCTTAGGGGGTGGGGGGGGGGGTGGGAAAGAGAGCATATGTTCCTGTTTTTCTTTTTCTTTTGGACTAAGGAGCTTGATGCTAATTTATTTAATTTCAAGTTAAATCTGAACATTTGTCCTGTTGTTTTCTTAGTGAGGTGCATGTACCATCTTCTTTAATTTAATTTACTCTTTCAACTTAATGCATGCAACACAGACTGAACCAATCCCCTTTCACCCCCATTTTACACAGTACTCCTGGATTAAGTCCCCTTGTGACAAGGAATCAGTTTCTACTAACTTCGGAGCAGGAGATGGAAACCAACTGAACAAAACAACGCAATGTGATGAAAACATCACCATGATTTTTATTCTGTAGTGTTCATCTAACAGCACTGCACCCCTTACAATAATGCTTTTGTCACTTCAATCTAATTTGCTCTTGCACTGAAATTTCTTTTCATTAATAACTCACTTTTATAAAAAAAATTATAAACTGAACATAACATCAATCAAATGTTTCTCAAGCCAATATTTTTCCCCAATGATTAGTCACAGAATTGTAATGAATCTCGGAATGAGACACATGAATAGATTCTGTCGAGTGACCCGTCATGCATGTGGTTGCAGGTCTGATTTTATCAGTCATTTGATGGGGAAGCCAAGGCACACTCCTCCAGCCTATGAATGCTTTAGCTTGATATGTGCAGCCAGAGTGTCAGTTCTCAGATACACCTTGCTGCAGTATGGGCAGTTGTGCTGGGTAACCTTATGTACTGTGCGCTCATGCCTTGCCAGGTTGCCTTTCATTGTGAAGCTGGCCCCACAGAGACCACAAAAGTAGCTGCCTGCTGCTTCACTGTTCAAGTCGCCAGAGGCAATGCAGATGCTGCTCGAACGCAAAGCCTCTGTGGCGGTTGGCCTGCTCCCAGGTGCAAATGTATAGCTTTTAGAAAATCCTGTAGCAGGCAGCACTACCACTCCTTGGCATGGATATCTATTTTCTTCCTGCTGCTGAGTACGTACTGAGCTGCAGTCGAAGTCTGCGAGACCTTGCCCTGTCACTGCTGCACCTGCCTCCCCGGCCTATGAACAACACCAAAATGATTTATTTTAACATTGCTGAAGCTGTTTGATCTGTCTTGTCGGGACCAGGATTTCTCATAGATCTACAACCCAAGGAGTTCCACTTAAAAACCAATGTTTGTCATTCAGTTATCGACTTTATGCTTTTCATTATCCATTTGAATTTACATTTATGATGGGATCTCAATACTGGAGGCATTTCTTCTACATTGATGAGACAGTTATCATCATGATCCAGACAACCCTTGCTTTTCTGATGAACATCGCCTGTCTCTGGACTTGTGACAGGAGGATTACGATATATGAGATGAGATAGCCCAACACATCATGTGTGATGGTGGTAAAGCTTCGCAATTGTAGTCTATTTTGTCTGAACATGTAGAGCACACAGTGTTGGTCATCGAAAGCAATTTTTAATGAAGATATTCAGTTTTACATATTTGTTTATTTATTCTCAAAATCTTTACTGCATATATATATATATATATATTTGTGTGTGTGTGTATACATAGGGGGGCATGAGAATTTATCATGTATTTCCAACCGTTCACAGCAAATTTTAGGTCTTATTTTGGATCTGTGTGCTTGACTTCTCAAGTATATTCTATTTCACTGGTGTACTAAAATTGCTGGCCTTGAGAGGGAAACAGCAATGCACCTCAGGTCCAGAATTGCATGTTATTTTTAATTTACTGCAACCATATAACAGCCTTCTATGGTATTTTGCATAAATTCTTTTCTGATTTTCAGATTTAACAGCATAAAATACACATGACACCACTCGTGTTCCAGTTGATACTCTTGCAGCTTAAACCTTGCTCTAGAGCTACAGGCAATTAAATGTTTAAGCATGAAAGGAATGCCTTCATCGTTCAACAAACATGACAGGACACAGCTACCATACCTATGACAGTTTAAATCTACAAGCCAGAAACAGTGCTGCTTCTGGAGATAGATTCATCAGAAATAATCAGCATGATCAACTCTTGTTGATCATAGTGTAGACAGTACACAAGCTTATTCCATTGTGTGGGCCTCTTGATCTGCTTGCTTTATGACTGGACTTAAAGAAAAACCTTTTCTCACAAGTTACATGTTTAAAGAAATGCAGCACGCATGCACCGACAAAGGTAACCCTTTGCATGTACTGAAGATAGAGCAAAATAGTGACAGCATTGTATGCAACTTATTTCATCTCAGAATGGGTATATCAGGCATATTCTCCTTATTCTATTGCATTTTTTTATGTACTGTAAATGAAGTATAACCCACATGGGCCAATATACATGTAATGCATTTGCTAATTGTCAAGTTTCCAGCCTGCAAGTAAAAGTTCTGATGGTTACTTGTGTGCTCAATCCCATATTGTTACAGACCAAAGTGTAATTGGTGGAATGGCCATTTTTGGGACAAGTAAAATCCATATTTCTGTGTTAACTGATTTTATTTTGTATGCAGTTTATCCATTCTATGACACTTAGTTTTTTTTAATTCACATTTCTGGTAATGGAGTTAACAGTAAAGAGTGAAGTATGCTGCCAAAATAACAAACCTGTAGAGGGTAATGATTTTACAAACACAAGACCACATCGTCAGCACTATTAATGATCACATTGGCAAACTGGGGCTCTTTCTGGGCCATTTGCTTAAAAAAACTTCCTAGAAAATCATGTGACATTCCCATCATGCATTTGTTCACTTCATCATGAATGCTCTTGCCTGCCTGTTGGGTCTAGTAATTTTTTAGATAGGTGACATTTGAAAGCCCATCAGTCACTCAGTCTGTCAAAAGGCCTGGAAGCTTGCTCAGCAGGCAAGACACATACCTCTCCCTCATTCAACTGTCCTAGTTTCCTAACAACCTCTGTATATGGGCTAGTCTCATCATGAGATCACTCACTGGAACATCCATCTCATCCAGTAGCAAAGGTAGACATTATACTTTATCCCTTTTTAATCCAGACTGATCACAGTATCACTGAAGATGTGTCACCACATGAACTATTATACTAGGTGGACATGAGAGCTCACTCCATCACTTGGAACACACATTCCTCTTCACCATTTACACTGAGGATGTTTCATTTTTACATGTGCTAACAGACTGTCTGCACGGGAGTACTCGCGCTGACACTCGGGACATACAAAGCGCTGTCCATTGTCTTTTCCATGAATATTTTTCACATGTCGTGTCAAATTATGCTTCAAAGAAAATCCTGCTCCACAACTTTCGCACTTATAGGCTGCCCCATGTGTGTCATTAGGCGATCTATACAGTGCAACAGGCGACACCATGTGTCCCACTGTCCCCAAGGAAGATGACCCGTCTGGGTAGGCGGTATGCCAGGTGATGCGAGGATAACCAGCCGTTTCTCCCCCAGTGCTGCAGTCCACCTCTGTCCTAGCACTGGCCAAGATCCCCAGGGCTGCAGTCACAGGTGCGTGGGCCTAGGAACAACACCAAAACTCTTAACTTGTTATTTGTAAACCTGATATTTTTATTTATGTTTTGTCTCCATCTTTGTACACATTGAAAGACATTAAAGACCTGCAGTTGTATGTATTTTGGGGAATTGGGTCTTGGGTTTTTTTTTTTTTTTTTTAAATCTCCCTGATTATTCCCAAATGAAACCATGATGTCTTTCCTGTCTATACTTTTTGTTCAATTTACAGCAAACTCCGCCTTCCCCCCATTACTTTATGACACACTAATAACGTCATATCACACATTATGCAAGTCATTCATGGACCTCCTAAACACCTTAACTTGACAAAGTTATTTTGAGATATCAACAACTCCTCAATGTCATTCATCATTCTTCCCAAGTCACTTTTTGCAAGCATCCACATTCCCAAGAGTAAACAGACGCACATGACCTTCACTCAAACTGACCCCTAACTAACAACATACATGGATATAGCATTATTCCCCTCTTTTTTGTTGCTGTGTCAGTGTTCTGTTGTGGTTCTAGCATTCAAAACAGCTGGAATGAGTCTTTCTGAAGCGAGTAAAGCTGGACTAATGTAAAAATATCAGAATGATAATCACAGGAGAACGATTATTGCAATCCTTCTTGATAGGCAGGATTTGTTTTGTCCTCTGGACTTAATGGTGCAAAATATTCAAATCAGTAACCAAGCATGACAAAATGAACTAAGTCTTTGATTGTGTGTAATTTTGATACAAACTGAGTCACTGTTTGACTGTGATTTGAACCAAGCTTGTGTTTGTTTAGCCTTGCAAATACCCATGCATTGAGTTGGACCTGAATGAGTCTGATCTTCATGGCTCACAAAATTAAGTATTATATTTCACCTTTATATGAACCAACTTTGCACCTAAATTTGAACTTCCAGCGAGTAAAATCTGTGCCGATTTGACTTCAATGACAAACAAATCAGTGACTGTGCTTCACCTTCATGTGAACTAAGTGGTGGAGTCTTAACTCACTCAGTACCTAACGTGAGTCGTCACTGACTGTGTTTGATCTTGATGTGCTGCAGAAGATTGTCAGTGCGCGTGTAAACTTTCTGGCAGTGAGGACAGGCATGCTGAGCAGATCTATGAACTGTTCGTTCATGGCGAGTCAAGTTATGCTTCCAGTGGAACACTGCCCCACAGCTTTGACATTTGTAACTTTCTCCCTGTGGAGCCTCCAACACTCCCACCAGGTCTTGCCCTGATGTTCTCTGGATTGATGTGCTTAATCCAGTATTTATGCAGGAGTAAGCAGACATGAGGCTGGAGGAGGCATGCTCACCAGAAGCCATTCTGTGGGAAAAGCTTGGAGTAATCCAATGAACTGGACTGTGTGCAGAGCTCTGAAAGCCACGCAGTGTTGGCTCCCCACCTGGTTCCCAACTAGCGGACTCGCTTAGGGCACTGTCTGTCAAGGTCCTGTTGTGTTTTTGAGCCTACGAACATCAAAATCATACGTTACTTTCATTTCTTTCGCCATCACTCTAGAAGCAACGACTATTACATTTTGCTATAATTATAAGTTTCTTCCGAACATAGTTTGTGGTTTATTGGGAATGCGAAAATGGGTGTTTGGAGTGGATTTCTAAAAATTATAAACAAATGCAAAAATAGAATGGAGGGCTGGGGCATTTTCAATCACTTTTTTTTTTTTGATGGACCACACCTGCACTTTATACAAAACCCTTGCATATTTGCATTGCTTTGTTTTTATCCCAGTCAAGGTGAATGTTTTCTAGGTCTGTCAATGTTGTGCTTATTCTTCATATGTTGGTACAAGTTGTCCATGCGTGAGCACTTCTTTGGACACAAGTGACATGCAAATTGAGTTCCATGGTGCACTGTCCTTACATGTCTCTTCATGTCATGCTTACGATAAAATATATGTCCACAATGGCAACAAGAATATCCTCCCACAGCACCGCCAACCACAGAACCCACTGACGTTCCCTGAATATCTAACTCCTCACACTGGTATCCAATTCCTGAATCTGCAGCAATATAGTCTGGTTCTGCACCCATGTGGACATTGGATAACCCTGTTGTGATTCCTGGCGTGTCATCTGGCAGAGACATGGGTACTGGATGAGGGGGTGGTTGTGTTCTATCATTCATGTTCATCAAGGCTTCAAGCTCTGCCTTGCTAGGTACTGCCAGGCCCTGCCCTTCAGTCCTACTGCCTCGTGTATTCCAGCCTCCAAACAGGTCTGGGCGAGACATGTCCTCCGCACCATCCTAAGACAACACACCAATAATAACCAGGATTAAAGCTCTGCCTTCTTTATAATGCCACTTCCTTGTAAAATAAGCCATTCATAGTCCAAGTGCAGCATCAGTTTTCCCTTCTTGTTTTAAAACACATCACCAATTGTGACAGTTTACACGAGGTAAACCTCATAGCCATAGGACTTAATTGTGCGAGTTTTCTTGGCAATTGTAAGAGTTTTCCTGACAATTCTGCTTAGTGTGAGTAAGTGGGGACCAGTGACATGGACATAAGCAAAACGCCTCAACAAAATCCAGCTTTATCATGTATTTATTTTACTGCTTCTTTTAATTTTCTTACATCATGTATTCACTCAATACTTCCCTCTCACTGCATGTTTTTTCTGTACAAACAAAGGTTTCAATAAAAGTATAATAAATGTAAAGAGTTTTGACATTTTCAAAGCTATGTGTATATATAAGTCATGTATTTGGTATCTAGTTTGTCTTTGTGCACCTTGGTTTTCCAAGAACTCAAGTTTACAGGCAACCCTGAGATTCTCATTCAGCTGTTCCAGGTCAGAGTTTTACATCTATGCATGTGGCCAAAATACCTATAGTACCAAGCGTTAAATGAGGTTATGGAAGTGCAACTGGTTTATGATTTTTCTTGAAGACCAACATTTCACAAAATTCTGATTTCACAAGAAATAGATGCAATTGTACAATGCCAACTTATTTTAAAACTAGCCCCATTTTACACTGTATATGGACCTCATAAAAGTAACTCAATCTATTAGGTCAATTTGATTTAAATAAATTCACCTAAGACACAGCTTTTGAAGCAAAGTTAAAATCTGAAAATAATACTTGAATATGTGTTTCAGATTACAAGTTCTAATTATGTTACAAGAAATATCGTTTTTATTCTGAGGTTGTCATTGGCTTTTACAGATTAAAAATCTCTTCCCACTGGCGAAAAATGTATTATACCTACATACATAAGTATATGACCTTTTGTAATATTCAATTATTATTGGTATTATTACTGTCATTATTATTGCAATAATAAAACTACATAATAATTAAAGGGGATGAGAAATAACCATAAAACCTGGCTTTTGCAGTTACTTTTCCATTCAAGTTGGTCCATTTCTTTATAAAGTTAGTTGAATAACTGGGAGATTGAAGTTCTCTATGGAATATTGCACTGCTGCATTTGGAAAAATACTGCATTATAGTCCACTGTTAGGTGCTGACCAGCACACAAAATTTTATGCCACTATATCCACTGCGAGCTGTCAAGTTTCTTTTTGCTCCTTACCTGCAACATCAACGCAGCAAAATGCTCAATTTAAGACTATCACAAAAATGCTACAAATATTTGAGGTTTCCACTGTGACAAGTTTTCTGAATGTCACTCATCCTGGCTGGAATTTTTACCAATCATCACAACTGACATGCCATGTGCAGTGTTGTCCCCAGCTTTTCATCTAAAAGGGCCCTATTAAGGGCTCAATGACAATCCAAAAAGGCACTCAAAAGGAGCAGTCCAAAATGAGAGACATTTTTGGGGTTTTTTTGGAAAAAGTTCTGACTATTATATATATATATATATATATATATATATATATATATATATATATATATATATATATATATATATATATATATATATATATATATATATATATATATATATATATATATATATATATATATATATATATATATATATATATATATAATAGTCTTCCTTGTATTGCATTTTTATAAAAAAAAAAAGAGAATGTAATTGACCAAAATATGGAAAAATATAGCAGAAAAGGGTCGGGAGCAAAACAAAAGGGCAAATATTCCTTTTCTTTACATCTCCAGACACCACTGCAAGTGGAGTTTTGTGTGCTGTATGTTAAGGCATGAGCATTTCCTAGCCAAGATGAAAAAGGATGTGAAGTAGGACCCAAGAGCACTGTTGATCCTTCAACTGCATGCATTATCATTGTGCTGTACAGATCATCACTGAAGGTGTAAATATGCATCTTTTTTTGTTGAAGTTTACACTGAGAATGCTTATTTTGAGCACCAAATGAAGAGAATCTACTTTCGAAAAAAAAATTATGTATATTTTGATTAATTCTGTTACCAGTTAAAATACCTTCAAGCTGAAATTACAAACAAAACGAGATTTTCCTTCCTCCAGGAACTCTGCAAAGCACTCCCAAATGTCATTGATCATTGACAGTTTTTGTGTCATTCTTGGTCTCTTTTGGTTTCTTAATTTGGCTTGAAGTCATTTTCTTCCAACACACATCTGCAATCTGTTGTACATCAATTGTACCAATTTCCTTGAACAATTTCTGCTTATCTACAAGGTTAACTTGGTTATAAGTTCAGTTTTAAAGCACAATATTATAAATTTTTAGCAGCATGTTCCACTTTATTATCTCACAATTGTGTTTTTCCATGGGCCCGCAAGCTTGCCTTTAATATGTTTTACTTATGTACACACATCAAACATTTCAAAGATTACTGGGCAAAGAAAGTACCTCGTCCTGTCCTTACACGGAACACATCATGTTTCTTTTTTAAATGCTGATTCAAGTTATCAATACGTGTGTAGACAGTGCGGCAGATTGGGCATGTGTGTTGTTGTTTTTGGTGTACACTACGAATGTGTCTTGTCAGATCTCCCTTCCTCTGGAATGCTGCAGGACAGCAGTGACACTTATGGCTGTAAGTTTCAGAATTTTCAGAGATTCTTCGGAAGCCACGCACCCGAGGCACTATTTGCATTGCACTAGTGTGCATGTGTATTGCACTAGTGGGCATGTGTTTTGTCACCCCATACCCAGTCTCTAATCTATTTCTAGTCACTGGGGCAGCACCAGTTGCTAACCCTTGCCTTTCCCCTTCAAGACTAAGTTTTCTGGGCATCAAGCTCTTAACCATTGCAGTTGTTTGTATGACGCCTACAACACCCTCAGTATCTCTCTCCTCACATATATCTGGATGTTCTGCCTCACAATATTCACTACTATCACCAGAAGGCAACCCTAGCATCGGCGCAGTATTGGTATCCGGGTCACTGGGCTGGTCGCCATACGTTGTAGTAGCGAGCGCCTGACCATCCCAGACAAAACTATACTCCTCCTGATGACCTTCATCCTCCGATCTATCTGCGCCTAAATCTTGGCCCTGTGTGGTGGATTTTTCGGTATCAGGAGTTCCGTCCATAGTGGACTCTTCTTGCCCTCCGTAGGTCCCTGTCTCTGCCTCTACCTGGGCCTATGAATAACACCAACACAAAGCAGATTACAATTTGTGGCAAATTTTATTCAGATTCTTCATAAATATATCTATATTCATCAAATTATCACCAGTCAATTGCAATGATAAGGGACAAAAGAATCCTGATGTGTCTATACAAATGATTTCTGCTGTGTTGCTCAACTTAATCTGATCCCTGTGTGACAGAAGTGGAAAGAAAACAGGGTTTTTTGCTTTTCTTAGAAAGCTACTGTCTTAGCAGTATCTTGACTAGGCACCTTTTTGCACCAAAACTGCTTTGTGCACTGAAAATATTGCATTTTCCATTTTTGCTTACTGTCTTGTTATTAACACCAAAATCACAGACCACCCTTCAAGACAGCTTATGACCACTAAGTCCTTTGGTATGGTTTAAGAACACTTGTTGCTTCTGGGTGTTTCTTCTTAACATGCTGCCGTAAATTATCTGAGCGCGAGAAGGAAGTGGCACAGACAGGACAGCGATGATCTTCTTTCTGGTGGACAGTGCGAATATGCCTCACCAAGTGTGACCTACGGTGGAAGTTCTGGCCACACATGTCACACCTCGTATACCAACTTGGCTTCGTGTATAAGTGCATTCCCTGTGAGTAAGTTCCATCGTCTGCTACAGATGCATCCCACAACCCTGTCGTTTCATACAAATTTGGTGCCAGTCCTGAATATTGGAGCATACCCTTCGCCATGTCTTCTGCGCCCTGGCAATAACACCAACATAACGCGTGTTACAAGTCTGCTCACTTGGGGGGTGAAGGCATCTTAACACATTTAAGGTACCAACATCAATAGGTCTCCCGTAGTTAAAATTCTTGTGCACTGTGTCACACATACACATGCACAAAGTAGTTGCATTTACGTTATCAACTGAAAATTTTACTTGCAAAATTTAGGTCAGATGTTTACTCATATTGACAACATTTTGAAACAATTCTAATGCTTTTTTTTGATGTGCTGATTGAGATTATCTTCACGTGAGTAGACTCTAGCACACACAGGACATTGATGTCTTTCTTTTTGATGAACAGTGCGCACATGGCGGTTGAGATGGGCCTTTTGCTGGAAAGTGCCATGACAGAGCCCACAACTGAAAGGCCCTCCACCCTCCTGGTAGTTCCCGAAGTCCACACCCCAATCCCCACTGTCATTTGAAGGTCTCAATACATCCTGCTCAACACTGGTACCCTGGAGTGTCAACATATTGCCCTCACTGCAGTTACCGATTGGTGGGCCTAACTCTGTGACTGCCAACACCATTCTGCCTAACTCTGCACTCGGCTCAGCCTGCTTGGATTTCCATCGGCCCCTCCCTATGGACATCACCAATGCCTGGGAATGATACCAACAGAAAGGTGTATTACAACTTGCCACTTTATGCAACCAGAAAATGTAAATTTCAAGTATTTTGTGTATGTCTTAACCTTTGCACATACCAACAGATGCCTCAAATTGAAAAAAAATCTTTTATTTGAAGAAACAGAACCCTGTATTTAACAACAAATGGTTTTGCCAATAAAATAATCTCAGCTCTGTAACATATTCCTCAAGTTGCATGTTTTTTCTTCATGTGATGTGCCAGTGAATCTCGTCTATTGCAGACAATGCCACATAAGGAGCATGCAAACTGCTGCTTGTCATGGATGCTACGGACATGGCGTTTCAAGTTGTCCTTCCTGTGAAATCGTGCTCCACATATGGAGCAAGCAAAACTATCTTGGACAAATCTTGCAAGCCCTGAAACCAATTCATGTGAAACTGTTTCAGTCCATGTTGTAAGCTGTGATGCAGACTGAAAACAGTCCCTATGGCTGTAAAGCTGCTGTCCAGTAGATAGGGGGGCTACACCTCCTGGTCGTGTCACAGGGCCAAGGTCAAGTCGATGATCGTACAGCCCACCATCTTGCTTCCAGCTACCACTTTCCCCCGCCTGAATACAGATTTAGAAAGCAAATCTGTTACTATTTCATATTAACTGTAATTTGAAGTGCATCCTTTCAAGTTATTCTGACTGGCTAAGATGTTTTATTTTCATGTGCTGACTGAGATTGTCTTTTCTGTTATACACAACACAACAAATTGGACACACATGATGTTCCCTCTGGTGGACACTGCGCACATGACGAACAAGGGAGTCCTTTCTGCTAAAAACTGCCTCACATGACTGACACTTGTGAGAATCAGAGTCTTCTCCTGAGAGGACCCTAGGACAGTTAGGCTTCAGCAATGGCGAAAAAGGGATAGGTACATTTCTTATGGGAATGTCAAGTTTTGGGGTGAGAGACTGGTCATCTAGGTGTTGCCAGGTGTCCAAACCAAGATCTGTATCATATAAGGAATACTCCATGCCTAAAACGCCCATGCTTGGCTCACACGACGCCTGTGTGACCTGTCTGGTCTCCTCAGTGCTGCCCTCTCTGGATGTACCAGCATTTGTGTGCGCCTACAGATAACACAACACCAGGTTACTCTTAGAATTTATTGACTGCAAAATTACATAAAGTAGCAGAAGCAGCAAAAAATACTCCATAGCCTCTAAACTCAAGACACAATGGCGAATTTACAAGAGGAAATAGATAAACAGGAAGGAACATAAGGAACATACGGAATTCCAACAAAATTCATTTTGGAACAGAGTACACACCCCAACACAGCCTAAGCGCTCAAGTACCATTTAACAGCTCACTCTTGTCCATTTACACAATGTTTCAAAGGTGAGTGGTTGGCTAATTGACTTCAGAACTGTCCATCACAGAAAATCCAAGTTATTGCACTGTGATGGTGTATTCTGGATGGATTTTGATTAAACTTATATCTACTACGCATTTTGTCACATGCAAAATTGGATTTGTCATGTTATGTAATTTCTATCTGCTCTGTAAGGTTTTACTTAGCATTTATACTTATCACCGTCATGTATGCCCCCAAAGTCTCAGATCACAATAAACTGTGGCATAACCTGTCCCTGATATGGCTCCCACCGGACCACAAAATGCCTGAACTTGCATTGTGCAAAGTAAAATTTCTTAATAGTTAGACTGAATATGTGCAATCAATTTTTACACCATGCACACTTTTTCTTCAATGTCTAGTCAGATTGTCTGGATATGCAAACCACACTGAGTACAGAAAAGATACATAGTGTTTACTGCCATGCACTTTTCATGTGCCCGTCAAGAACATCTGTAAACCTCTGCACAGTGAGCACAAATGGCATATATAGCATTCATTGCTATGTATGTTACCATGTGCCTGTAAAAAGCATCCTGTTGACAGAAAGCTATACACAGACAAAACATTTATTTGATCCATCTTTTCCATTCCCCTTTTGTACGGTACTGCCTGCTATGCTTCTACCAACAGAGAAATACATGGAGCCACGAAATGCTTTCACATGGTCCTAGCTGCCAGTCCACTGAAGACTGCCAGTTCTTTCATGATCAAAACATGTACACAAAGCACTCTACACCTGTATCAGGTACACTCTGCACTAAGCCTAGCTCACATGTGGCAGCCATTCCCCCAGTGTAGCCCAGGGCATCCTGCCCAAGGATAACACCGAGAACACGGGCCTATCAACAAAAGAGGCAAATTGCAAACCAAACTCCTGGCTTCACTACATGGAACTAGTGCATGACTGGCTCATTAAACTAGCCTACTTCTTCTTGAAAGTGATAAACTCCACATCACCATCATGTATATGTACTGCCCTGTCACTTTCAAGTGCTTTATCTGTATTTTCCAGCAAACAGAATTTGGCAGCCAGCACAGGTCGATATATATACAGTAAAACCTGTTAGGAGAGACCACTGTGAGGAACGACCACCAGCATTTTGAGGCCATGTTTACCATGTCCCTTTTGTCATCTTCCCCTTTATTGCACCTCTAACTAGACCACATGCCTTTTGACCATATTTGGCCTGCTCCAGGGGCGGTCTCTCAAAGCAAGTTTTACTGTACATCCACTCAAATCTTTTTTTTTGAAATAGCACAGCTACATGGATTGCAGTGTAATTTAAAAGCTGTCTGCAAGACCACCTGAAGATTTCCTTGTTGAACAAAGCAGCTGGCCTAGTCCATTTACATTCTCTGAAACTGCAGAGTCTGGACAAGGTATGCCTACACATGACCAAAAAGACTGCATGGAGAATTTTAAGTGGTATGGTAATAATTCAGGTTAAGTGTGATTTTTCTCCCAAACTTGCCCTCAATCAATCTTGTAGGTAGTTCTTGTCACCATGTTAAACTGGTGTAGTTTTGATATACAGGACAGAGAGGGAGAAATACCATTTCCAGGCATGATCTAATGTACTGTTTATGAAAAACTTTCCTTGCATGAGTCTGTTCAGTCTCAAGTTTCTCTTCATTTCAAATACCAGATTATATGAAAATTAAGTAATAAAGCTGGTCAGGATCACAAGTTTCCCAAAGTTGACATTTTTGACAAACTGCAGAATTAGGAAGAATCATTGGAGGTTGTTAAAGGAATGGGCATGCAAAGCTAACTTGGCAGAGCATGCGCTGTTTTCATGTGTCTCAGTAAACTGTCGGTCCTTGGATAGGACTTGCCACATACAGGGCACACATGTTTCACCTTCAGGTGTACTGCTTTGATATGCCTAGTTAGAGTGCTTTTCTGTTGAAAGGCCTGTCCACAAGCACTACAAGTATTGTGTCCTTCAGGAGACACAAAACTCTCTGTTTCCATGAAATTACTGTGTGGTTGTCCTGCAAACACGGACTCCAAATTGACTGCCCAGTGGTCATTGCCTACAGTCTCTTCAATTCTAATAGCATCTGCACTGGCTTCTGCAACTCCCTCGTCCTGAATATCACTGGGCACAGTGCATGGGTCTAGGGCTACATGGTTTTGCAGCACAGCCGGATATCTGGCAAAGTCCTGACTGGTGATGGCTTTTGTGTGCTGGCTGCTACTCACTGACTGCCTAGGTACTCTCTGTTGGTCTATCCGTCCCTGGCAAGGATACCAACAAATGCAAGTTAGGGATACCATCAAAAAAGTAACTATTGACACAAACTATCCCATGAAACAAAGACAGGTGATTCAGTATGGTAGCAGGTAGCGCTAACTGCAGGGGGGGGGGGGGGGGGGGGGGTAATCAATGTCACACGAGCAGGTCTTTTGTGCTGTACAAAAGTGCAACCATGCAGCTATGGCGCTAGTGCAGTCATGTGCACAAATGTGCCAACTGCTCTTTTCACACTATAAGTTGCTTGCCATGATCAGTTTCTTTTCAGTTTTGATGTTCACCGTATCTACCTGGATATACAAAGTATATCTTCCATGTACACTTTTTCTGCAACCAAATACATGTGTATTTCTTCTAACTTTCTGCTTGGTACCTAAGTGTTGTAAATATCATGTTGTAAGATCTGCACATCTCATCAAGTTATCAAAAACAAAAACAGCCATATTTTTCATTGAATTTTATTTTCTACAAAAAATTCCACCAAAACTTTTGAAGCCATATTCCTTGTTCATGGCATACATTAGTCTGTGTCTTGAGAATCCACTTCAATCAGAAATCCTCTGTCTGTGATGCATTGCTTAGTATCTTCAATGTTATTTTCTCTTACAAAAGACCATATGTTTTTTTGAGATATATGGATCACCATCTGATGATCAATCTGTAAAGACAGGTTACTGTACACATAAATTCCTGAGTTCACTTTGAGAGTTATACATAATTGCACTGGGTTCAAAACTGAAAATATAAGATTTTCAACAGGATCTACACCTTCCCAAGATTGGTACCTTGGATTATCAGTCTCCAAAGAAAATGCAGTTCAAATGCTTCAATAGTTTAGAGAACCTTTGTGAAAGTTACAAATTATCATTCTTACAATATACTCTCTAAAGTCAAACCAAACATATGAAAATAGGTTCATGGACCTAATGCTCAGCTGTGGTATAACCTAATGACAATTCCCAAAAATTTATCTACCTTCTGAAATGCATTCCCTCCATGCCCTGAGTAATCAGTCAAGATCATCCACAAGATGCAACATCAAACCTTCATACCAACACAAATTTTTGGTACATTTGGTATCACTTTTTTTCTTTATAGACATACTGAATTTGATATCCTTTTCTAAAGTGCTTAATGACCTTAAAAAATACATCAAGGTCACACAACATATAAAATTTGACCATTGCTCTGATGCATATTTGGTGCGATTTTTCCAGTTTCACCTCAATTAATCATCTCATCGGCATCACAATAAAATCATTTCCTCATATGCATTCCCTCAGTGACCTTGAGAAAGTAGGTCATGGTCACTTACATTATGCAGTTCAAACACCTAAATAGATTTGGGGTACATTTGGTTTTGTTATATTCACTTTTCAACATAAAAATTTAGTGTCCCTGAACATGCCCTTAATGACCCTGAAAAATAAGTAAATGTCACCCAAATTTTGACCATTGAATTAACACATATTTGATGTAAATTTGAAAGTTTCATAGCCTATTTATCATAAAAATAATGAACTTAATGTACTTTAAATACTTGTGATGTTTGTTCCGCTTTATACAGCTAGTGGCGCCACCATGACTAGGTAAACAATGACGTGCTACCACATCTTGGACAATTGTTATTTCAAGGGCACACAGTTTTACACCAACCCCTTTGCACAGACTACTGGTGGTGAAGCACCATAACAAAAGCTTAACTTCTCAGCATTACCGTACATTGGGCAAAAACAAATGACTTTTTTCACTTAAGTTTCTCTACCTGTTACATGTCTGATACATCCACAATTTTGCAGCAATAGAAGCAGCTTGGCAAGCTGACGGCATCATATCAAACGTTTGATTTAGCTCCCAAAAAGCCTGCACTAGCTCAGGGTTGTCAACTGAGTTTATCAGATAAGCTTAAACAGAAGTGCATCAGAGTCGCAAATAGGCTGAAGTTTTAACTTGTCTTCCACTGACCCACAAAACTAAAAAAAAAAAAAAAAAAATTCCTATTCTAACTGAATTAAATGTGAAATCATAATTGGTGAGTACAATGGCAGTTTGAATTGTCAGTCACATATTTCACTTTTTTCACATAAGGACCTTTCCTCAGATGTTGATAAATCCAGCTGATGGCTCCAACTCTCATTCCTGCCTAACTGGGGCAGTGTATCAATGTGATGTCTGCCTATCTGAGACTGCCTTGTCGTTGACAATGAATCCTCCTGAAAAGGACTTTCTCGCACAATTTTTTCTACAAAGCTTTCCCAATTGGCTGGAGCCCCCTTTGGAGCTATATCTACTTTGTGGTTATAACACAGTTCATAATGTTTCAAGTTAATGCCAAAGGTCTGCAAAGCCTTAGGTTTTAGCATAGATGGGGGACATTTGTAGAACACTTTTGCATTATGTGGAAAGTAGTGCATTTCCCCTACATATAAGGGATGGTCACGCGGCATCGTCAATTGCTCCATAGCCCCAACTAATTCTCGACCGGAGTATTTCCATGAAGATTTGCGGGACAACACCCTGGGAATGACAAAGGGTCCTTCGTGGTGCAGAATTGCCAACTTGGCCCCTGTGTCCTGGTGGACAGGAAGTGATCTCTGCATATTACCATGTTGGCCCCAATACCACACCTGTGGTAGAACATAAAAGAAAATGCTAATCAAGCCCAACTCTGCCAGAACAACTATTGTTTGACACACCTACCTCTTCTGAAAATGATCTATCCCAACAGCCTGCATGTTGCATTGTAAAACATGAGGGCAGGAGATCTTAATTTTCACTTTCATTTGTTTTAAGTGGAAGATTTCACACATCCTATTATACTGAGCATTTCAATAAATCTGGACTTACTGTATCATCTCCTCTGCTTGACAAGCAATATTCTTAACACAGCTATCCTCAAATACTGAACAGTAAATCCTAGATCATTCTTGAAACACAAACCATGAACTTCTAAGATATTATTTGTATTGCCCAGTGGCTTATTGTACCATGCCTTTTCCGCATCCACTTTTCCAAACTTAATTCCCCTTCAGTTCAAATATGGAACTGTCAAGGTCTATCCGCACACTGATAGTATTTCTAAGATTCTCAGAACTGGAAGGAACGACATGAGTTTTGCAGTAAGCTTTGATATGGAACTGTCAGAACATGTCAATGCTGAAGTGATGTTTGAGATCAATGAGGAATGCAACTTTTAGAACACTTTCACATTCCCATCATCAGCAACACATTCAGCTCACCCACATCAAGGGACAGATCTAGGCCTTCAAAATTCTTAGCCAAATCAGGATATTGAACAGTAATCACTCCAGAATTCAACTAAACTCATAATTCATGTTGAAGTTGCCATCTGCATTTTCCCCCCAAATGAATTAAACATTACCATCTGGCTAGTTCAGGGCTTCCCCTGGAAATTTTAATTTTGTAGCCAAATTTGAGTGCATAATACAATGTTTGGAACACTCCTATTTGTTAACCATGAGCCAATTGTAAAAATTTATAGCCAAAATGGTATTTTTAAAGCATTTTGATTCATTGGCCAGTGACAGGGGAGGCCCGCCAGTTGGCCAATGGCACCAGCAGTCCATGAACATCACTAGGTGGGTAGGATTTGGGCTGGCTATAAAGGGCAGTTATCGTCCTCTTAATAATTGCAGACAACTGAATCATCCACTGCAACTTCCAGCCAAGTAGCCGCCTTTACACAATTAATATAAACCTCCAGTGGTCTATCAGTAAGTATGCTTGGCCTTACTGCTTGTCAGACAGGATAACAGTTTGCAAGTTTGGCCGATACATATTCAATGCAGCTTTTGCCAACACGAAATGAGGTCTCCAAATACGATGGCAACAAGCTCAGATGGGAGCACATACATGCACATGGATTGTACAAAACACAACTTGCTTGTGGTCAGTGAGAAACGTCCCCACATATGTTAACTAGGGTCTATGGTCCAATTGATAAGCTAATATTACCAAATACAGTGGAGCCTCTTTTGAAAGAGAACCCCACTAAAATCCTCACAGTTAAGTCCCAAACACAACATTTTCCCCTCGTCTTCAAGTGTTTCTCACACTCCTACATTCCTCATACTTATTATTTTTTTGCTTCATTCAATAGGGATGCCTTGTTAAATGGGCAATCACTAGTTCTAATCTGTTATATCAGTTGGTCTCACCAGCACTTCCTTTGATGTGATAAGACTGATGAAGCTATGTTTATACCCCTAGCCATATGTTTACAAACAGTCAATCTTGCCTGACGTCACAGTTTGAATCTCCAGTTTTTTTTCTGCGTACATTTAAATTATTGGTCAGTAAAAAGTGCCAAAAATGGTTAATTACAATGACCCTATCATCTAACCAACTGTACATGTTGCAGCATTTGACCTTGCAATAGTCTATTAGTCAAGAGACAAGTGATTTTTTTTGGCAGGGCACGTTGTTTTGAAGGAGGGAAGTAGTCCAATGATATGGTTACTTAAGTGGAGTTTTCTTGCAAACACATGAATTTTTTCCCCTTCTTTTAATCACTGGTCAAAAATGTTTATTCCCGAGTATACATGGATTTGTTACAAACTATAGTAAATAGATGAAATGAATGCTGAGTCTAACTGTGAATTGTTCTGCTGTGTAAATTTCAAGTATGTGTCAACTTCTGCCCCCCCCCCCCCCCCCCCATGAATTTCACCTTCAAGAAGAAGCTAAGCGTTTGACTCGTAGTCACCAAAATCTGGACAAGAGAGTTCAATTTTCCTGAAATAACTATCCACATCTTTAACAATATGTGACCTACTTGGCACTAGTCTAGTTCTGGAGTAAGCTTCAGCATAATCTTGTAGATCAATTCTGTATGTTTGTAAGGCCACTGAGCTGACCAAATTGGGAGGGCACTTGTAAAACACTCTTGCATTTCCTAAGCCCGTTACTCCTTTGAATTCTCCTACATAATGAGGATCATCTCTGCTTTTTGTTATTGCTGCCATGACCTGTTTGATTGCAGCACCTGTGATTTTCCAGCCCAGTTTTCGTGCTACATGTCGAGGTATCACAAATCGACCCTCATAGAGCAAGATCTCTGCTTCCAACGAGGAATTGTGATTTCCTCTCCTGTCAGTTGCTCTTGGGAGATTTAGCATGTCATAATGCAGCATCTACAAGCAGAGCAGATCCTTTTGTTAGCCTTTGACCAGAGTAGCAGCAAGCTGATTGTATGCTACTTGTAACTGATGATGGTTAATGTTTGGACTCTGAACAACTACAACTTCAAGGGACATTTCTGCAGAATGTCAAATGTAAAAACATTTATGCAACAGCTTTACATTATACATGTGATCCACATTAGCCTTTGGAACAACTTTCTTTGGCAGGTGGTGCTGTATCATGTACCTGTTCACTAACATAGATCATATGCATATATCTACAATCTTTTGTTTTACCCATGCATGAATAACAGAGCTGAACTTATTTTCCTTTTGTAAACTTTTCATATACATGTGTCTTTGCAGAGACAGATCTAGGCCTCCAAAATTTGTAGCCAAACCAGGAAATTAAAGGGTAATCAGTGCAGAATCTGACTTCAACTCATATAATAGATGTCAAAAATAAATTGGCCATTTGCAAATCTCTTTAGCCAAATGAGTGAAACATTAGCATTTGGCTAATGGCACCAGTTCCCCTGTATTTGCAAACCCTAAATACGAATGGCTTTACCTATGTTGGTACAAACAGCCAAGTTTATGGAATACATGCCAAGTCATTATTTTTTTTACATGATTTCACTGAAATCTGGACATGATCTTTCTATCATGAGGAAGTACTTCTCAGCGTCTTTCACAACATGCGACTTAGACGGTACAAGTCTAGTTTGTCCATAAGCAACTGCATATTCTGCAGGTTGGACTCCATAGTTTTCAAGCGCCTGGGCACTGACCAGATGTGGCGGACATTTGTAGAACACGCATGCATTTCCCAGTCCACTGAGTGTTTTAAATTCACCAACATACAGTGGATGGCATCTTGGTTTGGTCATTTGTAGCATAACATGCTTTGTGACCGAGCCTTTGATTCGCCATCCAAGTTTACGTGTGAGAAACCTAGGAATGACATAGGGCCCTTCATACAGCAGGACTTCTGCCTCCAAGGTTGAATTAACTCTCCTGCCGGTGTGGGTCAGCCCAAGACCACCTGAATTTTCTACGCTTAATCTCAGCATCTGCAACAAAAGCAGACACGCACGCTTGATCAGTGTTTTTAAGCCACATGTGCCTGTCTTCTTTTACCTTTAATTTATTCAAGTTTTAAAAATATTTCACAATGCTTATGTCAAATTATGGATATAGCCTACACATTATATAAAGGTTTATCCTTTTCAACATCAAAGTTGCAGTCCTGTGAAAATGACACAATTCAGCTCTATCTTGAAATAATAAGTTTCTTGTTTGCCTGCAAGATAGCAACATAGTAATAGTATTTTCTGAAGCCCCTATTCTCCTTTCTTTACAAGAGCAAAAAGAAAAAACATTAAACCCACACAAAAAACCTGCTGATATTTTGTAAAGCTGT
Organism: Hermodice carunculata; assembly: GCA_964020975.1. Classification (NCBI taxonomy): domain Eukaryota; kingdom Metazoa; phylum Annelida; class Polychaeta; order Eunicida; family Amphinomidae; genus Hermodice; species Hermodice carunculata. The sequence goes on from OZ026617.1 coordinate 94,956,723, forward strand.
ATCTGTTATTTTAAGCAATAACAGATACTACACTACATATAGTTTTTTTTCACTCACAGGTCATTTGGGCAAAATTTTATTTATGCAACTTGCGCGCATTTTTTTTACACACTCTGTATCTTTTTCATCAATACAAAACTCACACTTGATGCAAGGATTCTTTTGTCACAAAAAGACCCCTTCCAATCCCTTCAAATGATTAAAACATTTTGAAAGCTTTTTAGAGTAGTAAAAAAAAAAAAAAAAAAAAAAAAAAAAAAAAAAAAAAAAAAAGCTATGGTCTTATCAAAATGGGATTATTCACCAGCTACTGTTCACAGTCTATACATGCGCCTTCTCATATGTACACTCAAATTTTAAGCAACAGTAAAAATAATGGAACTTCACTTTGAAAAATCAGTAATTTGCAGCACCTAAAACTAGAGGATGTCAAGCTGCAAAGTGAGCCAGTGATAAGCACTGGTGACAGGTGAGCCATTGGGGGCTCACCTGATCGTTTGCCAATGAACAGTGTCAACAGGAACTACTCAAGTGAGAAGCAGATTATTTATACATTATCTGACCTATGCACACACTAAATCTGTCAGTAATCAGTATCAGTATGCATGAAACTAGACTGAACACAAAAATGCAGGACGTGCGCAACTGCAACATTATGCCTACCAGTTAAAAAACATGTCCTTTCCCATGTCACATGGACTTTTCACCTATATTATACATATATTTTCACTGACAGTCTAATGGATCTCTCTAAGTTTGAAACGACTGAAACCTGACAAAAATCAGGGGGAAATACAAATCCTAAGCTATCTTTCACTTCTTGATCAACGTACCTAATTTCCACTACAAAGTTCACAGGAATATATTAACCCATACATCTGAAGAATTCACATCTTTTAACAACTCTGTTATATACATAGGTATGGAGCTGTTCATTTCAATCATTCACTGAATGGGACAAACAGAACCACTACCTACAGCACTGCTAAATATATCATCCTGTATCGTTTACATCATGTTCCAATTGGAGATATTTTGTATCATATATTATGATCAACCCTAGTTAAGTATTCTTTCTAAATATTGTAGACATGTATACTGGCTCAATTAATACTTTAATATCAGATATAAACTAAGTGGTTCTTTATTCATGTGTAAATGATGTGTTTATGTAAAAGAAGACAAAAGAAATTCACTTACCTGCTAAACCTAAAAGCTTCCATTTTCCATCAAGAAACTGGAAGCCTTTGGTTTCCTTTAACATACACAACTTCTATACTAATTTGTAATCACAGCATTGTCACAGAACATCCAGGAACAAGAGAGTAGAAATGTGTGAGACTTTTAAATTAATAATTACATTATGTTATCAAGATCTGTATACACTAGCAGTGTTGTAGTTCTATCCTTTCATAAACTTGCAAGCAATTTTTCATCCAAAGCCACCAAAATTTACATTGGAGATTAGCTTGGGCTAGGCCTGAATGATGTATATTAATATGAAACCATAAAGACACATGGTACACATTTTTTTTTTGAATTGTGACTGACAGGGAACACCAAGCTCCTTTCAGCTGGATTAACTTTTAAATCACCAAACTTCTCTGTTTAAAGGTGCTACAAACAAAATGGGTGTAGTCCACTTCATTCAACATTATCTGTCAGAAAGTTGGACTTCAAGTTAAAACATGTATAAATGATCTGATATGGCACATGAAATTTGAGTGTGTGCATACATAAACTGCTAGGTATATGACCTTTTATTGCCTCACTTTCAGCAAAATTTGCATTCTACACACTTTGGATTGGCAAATTGTTACAAATATTTACCACTTTTCATAATAAAAATGGAACAGATTCCATAGCTTTTTTTCATATCGTTGTACCAGACAGACACAATCGAAAGTTCTAACAATTTCTAGTTTTCCATGTTTCAGTTAGTCAAAAGATAAATGAAATCTCTTGTTCTGAAGTTCCAAATGTTAGTATCACCTAGGCCACTGACCAGTGAACTGCTGCATTTAAGAAATCAACCCTGAACTTTTTCTTTAAATAATACATTAGCAATGCCAGTACTCTGACATCAGTTAGAATTATGAATTGGGAGTCTTGCTTGTCCTTTTCTCCCCAGAACTGTCTATTCAAGCTTTTCACATTTTGAAGTGGCATATCATGCTAAATGATTCAGAAAAAGCATGAGCATTACATGCAAATTTTCTTTCTCAAGATGGAAAACAGGCACAACACAAGTTTAAACTAACCCTGTTGCTAAGTTTAACACACCCCTGCTTATTTTGACTTCGTTACGCTGTAACAATCAATGAAATTTTGATATGAAGCTGACAACTTACACTGGAAAAACATGACCAACATGAACTATTTGATCAATTTTGACTGTCTTGTTCAGAACACTCTGTGAAAAGAACACCCCTGCTGTGAATAGAACAGTTCTACATATTCAAAATTCAGGAGATAAATGGTAAAATTTGAGGTTTCTCTGAATTAAATTTTATATAACCCCAGTCACTTTCCTTGAGAAGTTCAAAAACTGGAGGGAAAAAAAAAAAGAATCCAACATTTTCAACCCTGGGACTCAAGGAGGTCCCAACTACTTTGGGATATAATAAGTAAAATTTAAATCTTAATGACCTGTTTCTGTCCTCATCATTTCTTCTGGTTTCTAACTCACCTGAATGAATGAGGTCAGTCCACTGTGGGAACATTTTTTACTATTTTGTATCATTAAATGGTACTGAATACATTTTAGGTGCCTTTTTATGTCAAGAACACGAACCGTTTTTAATTGAACAAAGACCAATTATATTTAATCATTATATTTGTGAATGAAAATGGTATCATCTATTTGGCACAAATTGTAGTTTGTAACTACTTGCTCTCGTAGTTCTGTTTCAGCCCCCATGCTATGTATCACAAAATACTGGGGGCCCCGAGTTTTATACATTTTAATATGAATTAGTGACTAACAATTTTTTTCAGAAACATACTTTCATGTCCTAGCTTAGCTCTGGACTTTTTGTTCCACTTCAGTCAGAAAATAAAAACTCAATTTTTTTGTCTTTTTTAAGGCACAGGTACATCTTAACCGCAATGGACAAGATTCAAAACCACATACTTGCCAATCCACACTTAAACTTGAGATATTTTCTGATGTCTTTTATGGTTATATATATACTAAATTTATATGACTTTGTAATAATCGATTCATAAATTTGGAATAATGTGCAATGAATTGGACCTTCTTAAACATTTACATGAACTTCCCAAGGATGTTACATTGACTATGTCCCACTGCAGCAGTTCACCAAGTCATTGACAAACTACCCTTAGTAAGAAGACTAACATGGTGGACCACAGCTCATTAATTATATAGCAAATAAAACTATTGTGTGACACTCAAAATCATGTTGTCAAGTTCCCCTGTCTGTTGCTTTTGCTATTTACTGTATTGTTTTTTTCACAGCACTTTAAACTTTTTTTTCTATATCTGACATGATCAACAAAACCTTACAATTTGAACCATGTTTTGTTTTTATTTTTGGATGAAAGGATGTCAAAATCTGGAACACATCTTGCTAAGACCTGTCAATTGATTCTGAGAGTGATAACAAACCAAGTAAATATGCCAACACCTTAACCAACTTCTCCCAACAGACCAGCAATGCAACAGACAGGTCAACTTCCTTCAATGCATGTGTATTCATGGCTGACTTTGTGGCCACAAAAATTTTGCAAGCTGTGACAATTCTTCTCCACTGTCCCAAAGGGGTTCCCATTCTTCCTTGACTGCACTTGTGGAAAACATTGCCACAAACTATACAAATTTTACTAGGTCAACAAGACTGACAAAAATAATATGTGTTGATGTTTTGTTTCACTCTAACAATTTCCATTCTTGATTCCATCAAAGCATGGTATTCATTTCCAATGTTTACGTCAGAGGGTTTCTAGGGTTTGATACTATTAGTAAGTTGACGTTTTCTCATGTTAAATAAAGAGATAATTGAAGTAAGCAAGTCTACACATGCACTTGAAAATGTAACCACCTTTTATTATTTTTTTCCATTCAAAGAAAGGAATGGGATTCTTTACCCTTGATAACCTCTGATGGAAACACAGAATCCTGAAAAATGTGAACCCTTGTCCTGCTGAACATGTGCAATTCATAACCACATGTCTACATATTTCACAATACTTTCATAGATTTTTGCTGTTCAGATTGAAATGCCCACTTTTTTCTAGCAAACTTCTACGTGAATCACAGAAACTGAAGAAGATATGTATGATTTAACTGTCAGATGCAAATCGATGGCCTCAATACTCTTTGTTCAGCACTCTCTCTTTCCAAATGCTTTAAAAAGCCACTACAGGTATTCACTAATGCCAAAGGGAGCAACTACATGATGATGTTTCATCACTTATAATGACCCTGAACCTCATGACCGCATGTATGCAGACTTGTAAGACAGGATAAGGGTTCATGTAATTCATATTGTGCATGTGATGCCTTCCCTGCTCAATGTAAGGCCAGCCTAAGAAACAGGTTTACTTGCCAACAGCCCTGACTGATGACCACAAACAAAATGTTGTCACAAGAATAAAATTTCTACGATTTTGTTAACACTAGTCAAATGTTTATTTTATATATATATAGGATACATCAATACAGTAAAACAAATTTGTTTCATCAAGTTAGAACTTTCCCACTCCTGAATCAAAACTTCAAAATGGACAATCCATTTTTGTGAAAGATTTTTTGTCCAATGTCACCGCTAAAAAAAAAAAAAAAAAAAAAGATTCCATTATACCTGCTTTCAATTTTCAATACTTCAAATGATCTCTGACATGCAGAAACTGGACAAGAATATTTCTTAGGCAGCCTTTAAATCTGTAGTACTGTATTCACTCCAATAGTAGCATGCTGTGCTAATACAAAGATTTCCTGAAGCAGACATGTTTTTTTTCCGCAGTTTTATGATAATGATAGGTCTTCATTCACGATACCACAAGCAATTATACTTATTATAGAATGCATATAGAATAGAATAACAAAGAACCCTCTTTTTCCATCAGATCAGAAGGCATTCATTTTTGTATAGAAAAATGCTGAATTCATAACTCCCAAGCTTAAAAAGTAGGGTGTGTGCTACAATTGGAATGAATACCGTATTCAAGAGAACAATTACCACTCTGTACAAGCTTTAAATTTGTGTTTAAAATGAAAAGAACCCCAGTGCATAAATATGGAACAAGATAAATTTAAAGGTCTACTTTGTTACACTTTCATACTTTATGCAGGACCTGTTTTTGTTAATCAAGCTTCAATACTGGACAATCCACTTTTATTTGTGTCATTTTGGTTTTTTCTCTCACCACACCCTATCATGAACATGTCAGGATTTTCTACCTTTATGCACTGGGTATGCTTTGCATTTCACCTCAACATGCTGAACCACAATTTTCTTTTTCCTTCAAATGCAGCCATATTCTCCTTTGGGCAATACTATATGTGTATCATTATACATGTGTGTTTGCAGTGTTTACATGTACTAGCCTTGCCATGGTCCACCCATCCATGCTTTTTCTTCATTTAAGGAAAGAGGATCCAAACTTCTACCAAAAATGGTCACCTATGCAGTCTTTGCAAAGTCACAACTTTGTATTTATTTAAGCAAAACAAATTGATGAAAGTGACCAATCTTTTAGAATGCTGGTCCAAATGTCTGAAAAATCTGTTTTATTACATAGAAGTTTTACATTATTTTTTTTTTTTGTTATTGAAAAGTCTCTTTACCCTTTACTTTAATATGGACAAAACAGTCTTCCTTTTACTAAATTCAGCCTCTCTTGCCTTTCACACATGCAGTCAAAATGTGATAAGCGTCTGGACCTGCAAGAATTCTTTGAAAACTTGCTGAAATGATGTCCATTGGGGGAAATTTTTGGAGAACTGCCATACCACCTAACTGCAAGGATGTAGTCGTAAAAACAATGACCACTTGTACTCTGTCGGTTCCACTGAACTTTCACAATGACAGGGTCATATTTGGTTTGTACAGGGAAGTGCAAATGACACTTCCCTGGTTTGTAGCTTCATGAACATTTATCTTCAAAAGGATAGATGACCAACACATTGGACCACATCAAAATAGTTATGTTTTGACTGCAAGCGAAGGAGTGAAGAAAGAGCATGGATGCAAACTAAGTTCACAATAACTACTTAATGAATGAATTTGATACCGTACCTGTTGTTGGTCAGGAGTTGGCAGGAATGATGTTGGACTATTAATATTTAGCTGATTATTTGAAGCGTCCCAATTTGAGCACCCTGGTTGAGGATCTTCCCCCGACTGGGGGATTCGTGTCCTTGACTGACTAGCACTACTATTTTCATCTGTATCATCAGTCACTTCTTGTTTAACAAATATAATATCCGGTTCCTCTGGCTTATATTTTGATTCATTTTCTGAGTCGCCGCTTTCTGCAGGCGACCTACTATCTGTCCTATAAGATTCATCCCTTGCTGCCCGTTTACTTGGTGGTTCACCACTGGCACTATCTGAAAGTCTCGATATCACAGAATCTGACTGCTCAGTTTGAAATGTTTCATTCAAATCGTCCAATTCCTGATCCTCTCCTTGTTCGACTGCCTGCACATGTAATTCAAGGTCTTCTTCCACATCCTGACTCGACTCATCTACTGAACGTTTTCTCGTGGCACTTGGGTGAATCTGTTGATATTGTCCCGACTTGGAATTTTTATATACACTTACTGGCTGAGGAATGTTTTTCTGATGTGAACCTGGGCTACTATGTGTGGCATGTCTAGATACTGGAACGGAATGAGGTACTTGTTTTACAGGGCTTGCGGTGTGTCTCTGTCCCGCAGAGCTCAACTTTTGAGCTGCTGCTGCTTCTTGCTGCCGCAAACTTTCCCGTGCTTCAGCTAGTTCATTTTTAATTGTCTCATTAATACTGACAAGGAACACTTCACTACTATCTAAAGTGATTCCTAGTAAGCCTTCAATGGCAAACTCGTCTTTATAGGTAAGTCCATTTTTACATAGCACCGTAATTGCTTCCGTTAGTAACGCCTTTATGCGATTCCTGTCCGCCTTCGTCATCTTGAACGTCGGCCTTGTTTCCGCTGTTCACTGGCACGCGCTATTGTCCTCACCACACTATCAGACAGGCATAGCCAATTAGCTCTGTGACCCCAATTCCGCTGCGGCTGTTTTTCAACGTTCTTTTTTCTCCGTATTTCTCTGCGTTACTGTTCAAAATTGTTACCTGCGTGCTCTTGGTTGTATATGGCAGTAACTCACGACGATCTTTCATGTGTTTGCGCCCTTTAAGCCAGATATTTCTTGGGTCGCAGCTTTACGCAATAGGAACCGGTCTTCTTCCTCACACGGGTGACGCTTCAACTACAAATTCAAATGCAGAATCGATGATACGGGTCGCTTGGAATGGCAAAATCCAACGGCTATTTGTGACGTCATAAATTTTGTCCAGACTAGGCTGAGCAAGGAGTTTCTGGGCTCCTTGGCCAAGGAGATAGGCCACATGTCATGATGACAGAAATTGTTAAACTTATTCATTATTTTAGTGAACAATACAGTTAATCCTTGTGTTCACAAAAGTAATAACTGAGTGTTGGTTTCTGCTTTGTTTCGGTGTAAAATCCCTCAAACGCTACACTTTTCATCTACAATTTTGAGAAATAATTTTCAACGTTTGAATTTTCCCAAATTGGACTGTTCACTCCATTATTTATTTATTTTATATTTATAGCCCTTAGAATTAGCCCAAATCCTCTGTTCACTACGCCATATGATCTATCACTGCTTGTTAGTTTTGTCTCTGAATTTTTGCCAAAATATTCACTATTCACAACATTTTCTGTATTGTCTTAAAAGAATTAGCGACACATCTAGTCACTACATTTTCTGTATTTTATGCTCTTCTGCATTATATTTGTCTGTCTGTCTGCATGCATGCATGCATGCATGCATGTATGACAGTATGTATATATATATATATATATATATATATATATATATATATATATATATATATATATATATATATATATATATATATATATATATAATATGGGCTCTCTTATTTTCCGAATACCATTCCATACCATACCACGATGTTGTTTTCCTCTTAGTATAAAGCGAATCAGTAAAATATGACTGAAGACGTTGCAGACTTCAAACATATAATATAAATGTTTAAAACATACAGACTTCACATGCATTCATGGAGTGTGAACAGAAACACAGACATTGTCTGCTTTGGACACAAGATAGAGGATTTTTTTTTCTTAAATTCCAGACTCCATAAAGAAGTGTATTTTCCTTGATATCCTACCAGCACAGTGAGACTTTTCTACATGCGAACTATGTAACACACAATAATTTTTGTTGTAATACAAGACTCACATCATTTGATTGTGACTCATCGTGATGAAACAGAGACCCAGTGTGCCAAAAATTTGAAAGGTCAAATATGGAATTGACAGATTGACTCGCTGACTGACTGACTGACTGACTGAATGAATGAATAAATGAATGAATGAATGAGGGAAGGAAGGAAGGAATGAAAAGACGCAGCATCAATATTAGACGCACGCACATAACACACATGTTTTATGGGAGCTAAAAAGGACTGTGTTCAAAAAAATAACATCGAATGTTGTTTGTAAGTCAAAATTCGTACAATATCGGAGGGGACAACATGAAGAATTTACTTAACGGTTTGCAGTTGTGTCTGATCGCTGACCTTTGTTATCCAAGACTTGTAGCAGTCTGAAATTAAAAAATGCTCAGGTATCAGGATACCACCCAGCCCAAAACGAACAGTTCATATCCGGCCCTTCCCCTTAAAATATTATATACAAATCCTACTGGGACAAGATGTTTGTATTCACCACATGGGTAATTTTGTCAGTTTCTAAAATTGCATGCAGGCTTACACGTGTTTGTTTGTTTTGTTAAAGTGTGTGTGTCAACACACACTTTTTTGTTTTTCCTGAAATTCTTTCTTTCTTTCTTTCTTTCTTTCTTTCTTCTTTCTTCTTTACCATCAAATTTGTCCGACACTTTTCTCGAGCAATATTATATATAGAAACTCCAAACTTGGCATGATTGTACCTCCATACAAGGAGTTTGACCGTTTAATACAAAGGAATGAATATGTTTAAGATTATGCAAATTAGGGGCATTTGAAATTTTAAATCTTCAATATCTTCAAAAGTATAATAGATAGAGATGTCATTCCAACTTCTACTAGGGGGTTATTGACCATTGCGCATGTAATGAAGTTAAAACAAATGTTGTAGCAATTTAAATTGTGCTAATTAGCAGCATTTGAAATTTTCAAACTTGAATATCTTCAAAAGTATAATAGATAAAGATGTCATTTCAACTTCTACTAGGGGGTTGTTGACCATTGCGCATCTAATGAATCTAAAACAAAAGTTGAAGCAATTTAAATTATGCTAATAAGCAGTATTCGAAATTTTCAATCTTGAATATCTTCAACACTATAATAGATAGAGATGTCATTCCAACGTCTACTATGGGGTTGTTGACCATCGCGCACCTAATGAATTAAAAATAAAAGTTGTAGCAATTCAAATTATGCTAATTAGTAGTATTCGGAATTTTCAATCTTGAATATCTTCAACACTATAATAGATAGAGATGTCATTCCAACTTCCACAAGGGGGTTGTTGACCATTGCACACCTGATGAATTTAAAAAAAAAGTTGTAGCAATTCAAATTATGCTAAATAGCACCATTAGACATTTTAAATCTTGAATAACTTGATAGCTATAGTAGATAGAGATGCCATTCCAACTTGTACTCCTGTGTTATGGAATAGTTGTACATTGCCATACCAATATGCTTTGAATACACACACACTGATTTGCTATGCAGCAAATCATCTTTCCTAGTTTTGTTTTGTTTTGTTTTGTTATGTTTGTGTGTGTGTGTGTGTGTGTGTGTGTGTGTGTGTGTGTGTGTGTGTGTGTGTGTTTGTTTTTTTTTATGTCTGGATGCCAACCCAGGCATACTGTTTTTGTAGGAGTTCTTTATTCTGTCTTAATTTCTTAATGCTTTTCCGCCACATTTTGTGACGCAGTTTTCTCAGCCATTATACAAGTTACAGCATTGAAATTTTACATACTATGAGACCCATAGCTGAAACTGGTGTGGATTTATTGATGTTATATATTATTAAAGTTATGGGTAAAAATAATTCAGTTCCGCACATATATGGGAAGTAGTGCTCATACAGTTTGGTAGATATATGAAAAAAAAACAATGCTCCCTATGGCACAAAGCATGAACATTAATTGATATTAGGGAGGTATATAATACCTCACACACCTCCCGGTTGATATATAAGGATTGTGAGATGTTCTGAATTAAAATGATTGTTTTCCTGTCAAAATTGCTGATTTTGAATGAATTTTTCTTTTTTTAAATAGTTTTTGTAAGTTTCTTCAGTGAGCCACAGACTCTTTGTACATAATATAGATACAGAAAATAAAGTTGTCATAATAAGTGAGAGCAAAGATCGTAGCATATCCATTTTCTCAACCCTATTATGAAGTTGAAAACTGTTTGCGTGCCCAAAAAACAATTACATATGTAAGCTGATAGTTCGTTCAAAATTATAACATTTTGTACACTTGTTGATGCATTGAACTTTTCATATGACGGATGTTAAAAAAATAAATCTTTGGTAAGAACTTCAGCTTTAAAGATTAGTTATGTCTGTGTGCCAACACAGACATACTGTTTTTCTAGGAATTCTTTATTAAAGTGTGTGTGTCGACACACACTTTTCTGTTTTTCTATGAATTAAAGTGTGTGTGTCAGCACACACTTTTCTGTTTTACTAGGAATTCTTTATTTCTTTCTTTCTTTCTTCTTTCTTTCTTTCTTTCTTTCTTTCTTTCTTTCTTTCTTTCTTTCTTTCTTTCTTTCTTTACAGGCAAATTTGTCCGACATTTCATTTGAAAAGTATAACACGTAGAAACTCCAAATTTGGCACAATTATACTTCTATAGATAAAGTCTGGTCTTTTTATAATGAGATGTCATGCTTTTCAAAATTATGCAAATGAGGGCTAATTAAAGTTTTAAATCTTCAATATGTTATATAGCTGTGGAGCTGGCTCTGCTATGTGTCTGCCACCCCACCAAACACACATGACCAGTGACAGTGAATGATTGGTATCAAATGGCCAGCGTATTCCAAAGTCCCGGCAAGTGCACCAACATCAAAATAAACCCTACCCTTTCCTCCTGAAGTTTATGTGTATTTTATTACCCCCCAATAGATTTCACTCATAATCCACAGCCTTTATCTACATCGTAAGACCTGTGGGACATTTTTACAGGGGTGTCACATCTCAATTAAACTGCAAACAAGCCATCATCCTGGTATATATGTTACAAGATGTGACATCAAAATGACCCTTTGAAAATGCGGCATGCCTTGACTCATTCAGGACAGAAGTCTTCATTTACTGTCAGTAAAATTTGTATCAAAGGGATATACTGAGTATTCTTATGTTTTAAATTAGGGGGTTCTGATTTAAAATTTCTGACAATCATAATAGAATATAATATATGCTCATGATTTGTGAGATCCTGACCTTTTTTATTTGTTTCACACATTGTATTAGCAATGCAAATTTGAAAGAATTAGCAAAGAGCATATCCTTTGGGTTTATCACTGAATGAGTTAATTTTGTCATATAAACATTGGCTGCATTGATTGAATGGCTATGTCTGTTTGGTAATTTAATTACAAGTTCATGTTTTCTTTTTGGACACCAGTCAGTTCAGTGGCTCTTAAAGAAAACATCTTGGGCTACATTATTTATATACAATTACACAGTCCAGGAAATGCTCAAGATCCCTGCTCATGCATTCTATCATTAAAGCGTGTGTGTGTCAACACACACTTTTCTTTCTTTCTTTCTTTCTTTCTTTCTTTCTTTCTTTCTTTCTTTCTTTCTTTCTTTCTTTCTTTCTGTCTGTCTGTCTGTCTGTCTGTCTGTCTTTCTTTCTTTCTTTCTTTCTGACTAAATTTGAAATTTTCAATCTTGAATATCTTCAACAGTATAATAGAGATGTCATTCCAACTTCTACTAGGGGGTTGTTGACCATTGGCATCTAATCACCTAATGAATTAAAAATAAAAGTTGTAGCAATTTAAATTATGTAAAAAAGCACCATTAGAAACATAAAATCTTGAATAACTTCAGAGCTATAATAGATAGAGATGCCATTCCAACTTCTACTCCTGTTTTATTGAATAGTTGTACATTGCCATACCAATATGCTTTGAATACACACACACTGATTTGCTATGCAGCAAATCATCTTTCCTAGTTCTTTCTTTCTTTCTTTCTTTCTTCTTTCTTTCTTTCTTTCTTTCTTTCTTTCTTTCTTTCTTTCTTTACAGGCAAATTTGTCCGACATTTCATTTGAAAAGTATTACATGTAGAAACTCCAAACTTGGCACAATTATACTTCTATAGATAAAGTCTGGCCTTTTTATAATGAGAGGTCATGCTTTTCAAAATTATGCAAAGGAGGGCTAATTATAGTTTTAAATCTTCAATATCTTATATACTATAGTAGATGTGGTTCCAAGTGTATAGGATTTTGATCATAGCAAGGTAAAGGTCATCTCAATGTCAAGGTCATGTCAAGGTCAAAGTTCAATTTTCAGCCAAAATGTCATTTTTGATGTCAAGGTTTGCTTCAGGTAGAGGTCATCTCAAGGTCATAGGTCATTTCAAGGTCAAAGGCCACTTTCCGTGGTAACTTTCTTCTAGCCATAACTTGGTCAATTTTTATCCAATTTTGATCATGTTGGGCTCAAATGGTAGCTATGGTAACACTACACATTTTGAAGTTTACATATGGCCTCTAAAGGTCAAAAGTCAAGGTCATTTGGACCTTTGAAAGTTTCATCCAGTCATAACTTGGCCAATTTCCATCCAATTCTAATCAAGTTGGACTCAAATTGTAGGTATTGCAAAACTGCACATTTTTATAAGAACACGTAACCTCCAAAGGGCAAAGGTCAAGGTCATTTGGCCCTTTGAAAGTTTCGTCTTGCCATAACTTGGTCAATTTTCATCCGATTTGGTTCATGTTGGGTTAAAATTGTGGGTTTTGTAACACTGCGCAATCTACATGTGACCAACTTCTACTAGGGGGTTGTTGACCATTGCGCACCTAATGAATTAAAATTAAAAGTTGTAGCAATTTAAATTATGCTAAATAGCACCATTAAAAATTTTAAATCTTGAATAACTTCAACGCTATGATAGATAGAGATGCCATTCCAACTTGTACTCCTGTGTTATGGAATTGTTGTACATTGCCATACCAATATGCTCTGAAGACACACACACTGATTTGCTATGCAGCAAATCATCTTTTCTAGTTTCTTTCTTTCTTTCCTGTCTTCTTTCTTTCTTTCTTTACAGGCAAATTTGTCCGACATTTCATTTGAAAAGTACTGCACGTAGAAACTCCAAACTTGGCACAATTAAACTTCTATGGATGAATTCCGGCCTTTTTATAATGAAAAGTCGTGCTTTTCAAAATTATGCAAATGAGGGCTAATTAAGTTTTAAATCTTCAATATCTTATGTACTATAGCAGATGTGGTTCCGAGTGTATAGGAATTCGATCACAGCCAGGTAAAGGTCATCTCAAATGTCAAGGTCATGTCAAGGTCAAATGTCAGGTCAAGATCAAAGGTCAATTTTCAGCCAAAATGTCATTTTTGAGGTCAAGGTTCACTTCAGATAGAGGTCATCTCAAGGTCAGAGGCCACTTTCTATGGTTGCTTTCTTCTTGCCATAATTTGGTTAATTTTTATGCAATTTTGATCATGTTGGGCTCAAACTGTAGCCATTGTACACTGCACATTTTTGAAACGTACATGTGACCTCTAAAGGTCAAAGGTCAAGGACATTTTGACCTTTGAATGTTTCGTTCAGCCATAACTTGGCCAATTTCCATCCAATTCTAATCATGTTAGACTCAAATTGTAGGTATTGCAACACTGTACGTTCTGATAAGAACATGTAACCTCAAAAGGGCAATGGTCAAGGTCATTTGGCCCCTTGAAAGTTTCATCTTCTCAAAACTTGGTCAATTTTCATCCGATTTGGTTCATGTTGGGCTTAACATTGTGGGTATTGTAACACTATGCAATTTACATGTGACCTGTAAAGGTCAAAGGTCAAAGGTCAAGGTCATTTGGACTTTGAGATTTGCATCCAGGCATAGGCTTAAAGTGATGTGAAGTACCATAAGATAAAAGTTGTAGCATTTAATATTTACAACTTTTGAAGGCACACAGACAGATTTGCTGTGAAGCAAATCTTCTTTTCTAGTGTTGCACTTGTTAGTGGACGAAGGGAGACGCTAGTTTGATATGTAGTCATATCACGGACAGGCTGGCAGCATAGGTTGATAGATAGGTAGGTAGGTGGGTAGGTAGGTAGGTAGGTGGGTAGGTAGGTAGACAGACAGACAGACAGACAGACAGACAGACAGACAGACAGACAGACAGACAGACAGACAGACAGACAGATAGATAGATAGATAGATAGATAGATAGATAGATAGATAGATAGATAGATAGATAGATAGATAGATAGATAGATAGATAGATAGATTTATTTTCTCAGGGTATAGCCTTACGTACATCAACTGGTATAAAAGCTGCTTTGCAGATGGGTTCTGCTACGTCACACTCATACAAATTAATAATACATAATACTTGAAACATAAATTGAAAATAAACTATACATAAAAATAGGCATCGCGATTGCTATGTATATAGCAAGTCTGCTGAAGTAACAGAATATAGTAAACCGAATTTCCAAAATTGTATATACAGTACAATAGAGCAGATAAGTCAATTTACCTGTATGACAGGATAAATCAGTTTTACAGTATCAGAAAATAAAATTAAAACTAGGAAAGATGATTTTCTGCATAGCAAATCAGTGTGTGTGTATTCAAAGCATATTGGTATGGCAAGGTACAACTAGTCCATAACACAGGAGTAGAAGTTGGAATGGCATCTCTATTATAGCTTTGAAGTTATTCAAGATTTAAAATTTCTAATGGTGCTATTTAGCATAATTTAAATTGCTATAACTTTTATTTTTAATTCATTAGGTGCGCAATGGTCAACAACCCCCGAGTAGAAGTTGGAATGATATCTCTATCTATCATAGTGTTGAAGATATTCAAGATTGAAAATTTCGAATACTGCTTATTAGTATAATTTGAATTGCTACAACTTTTTTATTTAGATTCATTAGATGCGCAATGGTCAACAACCCCCTAGTAGAAGTTGAAATGACATCTTTATCTATTATACTTTTGAAGATATTCAAGTTTGAAAATTTCAAATGCTGCTGATTAGTATAATTTAAGTGACTACAACTTTTGTGTAAAATTCATTAGATGCACACTTGTCAATAACCCCCAGTAGAAGTTGGAATGACATCTCTATCTATTATACTTTTGAAGATATTGAAGATTTAAAATTTCAAATGCCCCTAATTTGCATAATTTTAAACATCTTCATTCCTCTGTATAAAACGGTAAAACTCCTTGTATGGAGTTACAATCATGCCAAGTTTGGAGTTTCTATGTATGATAGTGTCCGGGATAAGTGTCGGATAAATTTGCTGGTAAAGAAAGAAAGAAAGAAAGAATTTCAGGAAAAACAAAAAAGAGTGTGTTGACACACACACTTTAACTACAATATAAGAAAATAACTCAATTTACAGCATTACAGAATAAGAGTTATTGATTGTAAAACTAAATTCATTTTAAGTAAATTATTGAGCAGGCAACCTTATCTGATGGAATAAGAGCATACGCGACAATAAGATGTAGATAAATTACAAGCTGTCCAATTATGTGATGGAATAACACGTTTATAATAGGACAGCAACTATTGAAGAAAATTGGAAACTGATCTACCGTGCAGCATTGTGACTTGAATCAACCATTCCCAGTAATATTGTCCATTAGCTATTTATTTTCGGCGCAGTGGGTATTATTTCATGCAATGGCAAAGCAAGTTGAAGTCGGTGTCAATAAAGAGGAAGTATGTTTATTCACATGAAACTACAGAGTTCAACATACAGAAAAAATACGGTGGGAAAGTAGTCGGAGGTTATACCTTTTATGGCTCGCCACTCTGAGAATTTTCAAATGTCATCTTCTTATAGCGTGTCTAATACTAAGAGAGATTAACAATCAGGTCTAGCACATTGAGTAGTAGCACAATAATATAAATAAATCTTATGTCCATGTACAAACACATAATCGATATTCAGCACGCCAGCTTGGTGATCACAACATTTTCTGAGCAAGATAAAATAGAACATAACTCAGTGAGTCATTCAAGGTGCACAGTATGAACTAAATAGTCTAACAAAAGCCTAGAAGCCCAATCAGGGCTAACAAAGTGTTACATAATATATATATAGATGACCCGTTCCAATTTGGCTTCTCGAAGAATCGTAGAACAACAGATAATGTTTTTATTCTATCTAGTTTAATCGAAAAACAAAAACTAAAACGTGATCCCCTATTTACATGTTTTGTTGACTTCTCTAAAGCTTTTGACACCGTTAACAGATATGCTCTTATTTACAAATTAATCCAAAGAGGCTTTAATGGAGCTTTTGTAAAAGTGCTTATAAGTATGTTTGACAAGGCAAAATGTAAAGTAAGATGGAACTCAAGGGCTCAGTGAATCAATCCCAACCACAGCCGGTGTCCTTCAAGGAGGCATGAGTAGCCCAAAATTATTTAATGAATTTCTTAGTGATATTGGCCAGTACCTAGATGATACAAGTGGTGTGGTACTAGGGGACATTCTCTTCTTCTATCTATTATTTGCTGACGACTTAATCCTGTGTTCCGACACAGCAAAGGGACTTCAGAAACAATTAGACGGGTTATTTGAATTCTGCAAAAAATGGCATATGATTCTAAATCTCTCAAAAACTAAAGTTTTAATTTTTAACAATCGTCAGTGTGCGGATATATTTTACTACAATGGTGCTGAAGTCGAGCATGCAGACAGCTATAAATACCTGGGAGTTTGGTTCAGAACCCAAAAGTTTGACTATCTTGCAAGTAACAGAGACTATCTGGTTGACCAGGCAAATAAAGCCTTGTTCCAAGTATACAAATTAAGTGGTCCTATTGTTGGTAAACTGTGCCCGCTAATTGCTTTTAAGGTCTTTGACACCCAGTTGATGCCTATTCTGGAATATGGCTCTGAATTATGGTTTAGTGATAAAGAAAATCACAATGCACTTTTGAAAGATTTCATCTTAAATTTATTAAATCTACACTTGGTGTTCGCGCACAAACAGCCACTAATGCCATTTATGCTGAGACAGGAAGAGTACCATTGTACCTAAGACATCAAATCAAAGCTCTCAAATACTGGGTCAAAATTTTACATCTCTAAAATGAACACCCTGTTAAGAAAGCTTACTGTGAACTATATAATTTGGACTCAATTGGTCAGAAGAATTGGTGCACAAAAATCAGAACCTTATTAAGTGACCTGGGTTTCGTGAATGGTGGAATAATCAGCAAGTAGAAGATGTAGAAAGCTTCACCAAAAGTATTTGGGAAACAATGCTAAACACCTACAAGAATAAAATTTTACAGAGTATAAAACAGTCTGATTCTGGTACAAAGCTACGTACATATAAACTTTTCAAAGATTCATTTTGTGCTTAGCCATACTTAACTGTAATCAAAGACCCCCGCTATAGAACTGCCCTGAGTAGGCTAAGGCTCAGCTCACACAACTTGGCTGTAGAGACAGGTAGACATGTCAACCCAAAGGTGCCCTTAACCAACAGGCTTTGGGAAAAATGCTCTTTGCAAAATATTGAAGATGAAATACACTTCCTCCTTGTTTGCCTGAAATATGCAACAGCAAGAGAAAAACTTCTTAATAAATTAACAAAACTCTTTCCAAATCTATATGATCTCACAACTACAGACAAATTCATATGTATCTTACAATGTAACGAACAATCTGTACTTGTACAGCTGGGAAAATATGTGTATGATAATTTTCAGAGTACTTAAACTTTTACATCATTTATACGTATGGTTACTTCTGGCTGTTGTAGTTGGAAGCTCCAGCCCCCAAGGGTCATGGGTGTAAAGTTAGTATAATGTTGGTGCTAAGACCACATCATCTGTTAGTAAAAGCATATAGGATTATCAAGTGTGGTGCTGAAACATCATAAAACTGTTACTGTAGGTTTTCTCAAGTGTGGTGCTGAAACAACAGTATGCCTTCACATATGACTGCCACTACTGTGTCTTAAATTTAATTATATGCATCATGAACTGACTGCAAGTACATGCTACTCAGTTGGATGCGGAAACAACTTACATCAGGGATATTAATGGCCCTCAGTCCCATGTGTTGATAAGTGTGTAGCTCTGTAGATTGTTACCAGACTGAGTCCATTTCCTAGGCTACTTATGATAGTAATGCTTTACATTAATTATACTGTACATACTGTTTTCACGTTCTTTTTCCATTTATCTGTATCTTCTGATTATGAGCATGAACACATGTAGCATTGTAACAGTGCAACTCTCCAATTGAAAAAAGCAAAGTGCAATGTGTGTTACTGTTATTGAATTACTCCATGTAGATCTTAATTGCCACTTTATAAACCGTCCATACTGAAATGATCTGCATTCCATTGTATATATTGTATCCTGTTTATTAGCAAACAAGTCAACAATTCAATGGTGCCTGCGTGCACAATGGTAGAATTGTACTGTTTATATTGTTATACAAGTAGCTGCATAGAAGACAATTCTGTACTGACATGTAGGTCTGAACTGACCTGTGTACTGATGTCAATAAAAATTATCTATCTATCTATCTATCTATCTATCTATCTATCTATCTATCTATCTATCTATCTATCTATCTATCTATCTATCTATCTATCTATCTATCTATCTATCTATCTATCTATTTATCTATCTGTCTATCTACCTATCTATCTATCTATCTATCTATCTATCTATATATATATATATATATATATATATATATATATATATATATATATATATAAAACGAGAAGCATAATTATGGGACCATTGTGAAGACAGGTAACAATACTGAAGCGGCCCCATATTTTGGCTTTTTAGTACCAGTATATATAAAATAAGACGTTGTTTGATACAAGTAATGTTTGATACAGGTAATAGGCTCCGAAACATGTTGAGTAGTTACCCGCTGAAGACCCTTTAATTTGTCTGGGCTGATACAGCCTATGTCCAAATTTTACAGAGGAACGTGTGTAATATGGACAATAATAATTCCATCTGTATATAGGTTAGACAGGGACAGGTTAGCTTATGTAGAGTAAAGAGTTCGGACTGTGGTATAGGGTAATGACTACTAGGATGTGGTTCTGGGAAAAAAGACACAAATACAAGTACCTATAGAAAGTAAGACGCAGTTGCCATGAAGTTGCATATTCAAAGACTACATGCTAGTCATATATACAATATATACATTTTTGCTTGGACGGGCTAATGAGACTAAATATAATTAAAATTTGGCAATTTTGATGTTACAAAATACCAATGAGGAAAGACTAGATACTTTAAATCAATATTGGCTGTATGTTACCAAGAACAATAAATTATATTTCTCCAACGACAACGTTGTCTTCATTTTTGGATTGATCTCGTCTGAAATGACTGAATCTTGTCTCTATGTCATGGACGAAATGTATACTGGACGGGTATTATTCGGAGAAAAGGAAAAATTTGGCGATAACGAAGTCTCAATGGCCTTCTAAAATTATTTTTGTTGATCATATGTTTGTTGCGCTTCCATTCCGTTCCAAATGAATTATGCTTTTCGTTAATCTGCATACGGGCACCGCTGCGAAGGAAGATTGAATGACATGGTGGATCCATGGTCGTTGCAGAATTCGGGGGTGCAATTTATACTGTATATTGGTAAGTTTGGGGCAAAGTCCAAGATGAGCGATGTCTTTTGCGTTATGAGAACATCAAGTTTCACGCGAACTTAAATTTGGCTGTTTATATTCTAGTCGCAAAGAACGTTGAGGCAGGTGCTAGCTGTTGTTCAAATTGAAACAATTGCAGGATCTCTTGCGCGCGAAAGACACAATACGAGGCCACTATGCAATTTAAAATGATTTTATATGTTTATAGAATTTATTTAATGTCAAATTTATGCATAATGATATTCTGCAGCGCATATTTGTTGTAACTGTGCGTAAGGTGCGAAGAAATTGACAGGAAATTGCAAGGAAAATTCGTTGTGAAAAACCGCGTCTTCCCGGGCTCCTGGTGAGCATCGCGGATGATAACGATCAGGGCAGTTTTTCGAGCCGCCATGTTGTATCTCTTGACCAATTTGTTTCATAACTTGCGGGAATCGCACAGGAGCTTGCAATAATTTAGAAAAAAGGCATAATGTTTCAGTCAGTAAATGATCCAGATACTTAACCAACTGGCGAAGCTTTATATGGCACGACTTGGGACAGGGACGAGAATCGCTGTCTCAGGGGTGCTGCCTGCTTGATCAGTTAATTGTGGAGGTGTATTCCAAAATGCTCTGGATTTGGTCTGTAAAATTTAGTCTGATGAAATATGGGAATGGTAGCGGGATGAAGGGGTATTTTATCGTTTGATCTCTAGTGTTCTCTTCTCAGTTGGGACTGCGAGCCCATCATAATCCTCATCTCGACCATGTCACATTGTCAATGTCATGCTTGCGCTCAATAATGTGGTGCTTATTTGTGGGCGACACGGCAGCAACAAGCACCAGACTGACCCAGTTCTGAACATAGTGGAGATCTCGAATCGTTCAGAGTGTTTTCATGGTTCGTGTTTCACTGTAGACCAGTCCAAATTTCAACATTCCACAACTTCCATAACAAAATTTGGCCAAAATCACCTCCAGGATGAGCAGTTGTGGAGGTGAACAAGCTAGAGGCCACAGTGAGAAGTAGGGTAGGGTAAGGCTACATCATTCTACTATCCAGTCATTTCAGCCTGTTGAAATGTGTGAACAACTGACCTGCAGCCACCACAGGCAAGGTGACAATGCATCAAAGCAACAGGTCTTGTGACAGGTTGCAATATAATGGGTAAAAAACGGGGAAGTCTTTCACTGACATAATTTTTCCAAAACTATGCAGCTAAGGCAAATAAAAATATACCAGTGGTTCCGGTGATCCGACCATGTCCATTTCATTTCTGCAGATCCCAAATACTTTTTGTCAAGTGGTGGGGAAACAAAATAAAAAAACCTACCAACCCTGTTTTTAAAAGTGACCATACCCAAATCCACTTTTTAAAACAGTATTCTCAGAACACATATTTATGTTTGTTAATTGTTGTTGCTAAGGCCTGATTTGTGCATTTCGAGATAGAGTTGATCAATGTATATGTATAGATGAACATTACAGCAGCACTGAAAGTGACACAAAAATTTAAGTTTGTTATTTTATTATTGCTTAAATTAGTGGTCACAATTTGCAGTGACTATCTCATTTTGACTTTGATAACTCATAGTTTCATGAAGGTTCAATTATGCTTGGCATATAATTAAATATTCAGTGGGAATTTCCTTGTGCTAGGCAGCCACTACATATGCAGCTTTGACTTCATTTATGATACTGCCTAGAGGGGTCTTCATGATATGTGTGGGGAACACGTGGTCTGCTTGAACCCCGTGATGGTGTGGATACAACATTGGCAAGCCACAGATAGCCATGGCACTGTGTCATGTATGGGTGATGACACAGAACATGCGTTTTCAAAGCCAGTGACAGCTTCTGAAAAAAACAACTTTTCAGCCAGCTTGGTTACTGGGCATGTATCCATGGTGCTTGTGCTGAGGAAATTGCAAAGTGGGATGCGATTCAGCACTTACCTGCGTACATCAGCATCAAATCCAATAACTACCACAGACGGATGTTCAAATTAGGAAAATTCAACATGATATCGACATCAAGAGTCCAAAACTCATACGGAGTCTCTTAGAAAAACTTCAGTTTTGCACACAGTTTGCAGTGCTGCACAGAATGCAGCCAGGGAAAAATGACAAGAAATTTCTGACTCGCTTGAAGTTATTACAGAGAATTTCTTGCATTGGCAAGAAGGACACTGCCAGTGATTTATCCAGTAAATGTAACTGTATTAGCCTCAAAAACTTAAAAATAAAATAGTGCTATTTTTAACAAAATTTTGTTGTTTTAATTTTATCAAAATGTTTGAATGGAACAAATCTGTCTGACACAACAAGATAGTAATTAAATTAATAATGGAGGGCCGGAAAAAAAATGTACATAGCGGAAAATAATGCCCAGGGGCATGCCTGTGCACACTCCGTGGTGTTGCACAGCCAGTGTTGCTTGGAAAAAAATTGACTGCACTTAAGATCATAGTCTTGACACTCCCTGCGGCATAAAATTTTCAAGGTAAATTGAAATAGAAAGTGTACAGAAATATAAATCATGCAATTTCTCAGCAACTTAGTGTTCATCACTTTGAATATTTCTCAAAAGTAACGGGAGCCCTGGCATGTTGAATCGTGCATGTTGCTTCTTGTGCAAGTAAGAAACTGCCCGGTGGCACACTGTTTGTGATACCAGATACTGGCAGCTTGCGGGGGTGAAGGACTTGGTCATTATTGGCTTGGTACATGCAACAATATCTTTGGCAGGAATAGCACAAATAACCCATGATTACATGTGGAGCGAAGTGCCATCTGGTGGACATTTATACACTAAATGTACATAAGCTTTATAAGTTCAGATGCCATGGTGTCAGCGGAGTATTAGGCCCATGGGCCTCTTGTTCTATTCAAAATCACTTTTCCGGCACTTCAAGGGCCAACTTTGAATTTCAATTCAATGACTTGCATGGCCTTCAAAATAGAAAATGAAATTAAAGAACTTGCAGGGGTGTTAAGGCATGTATGAACCCTGTAAATGAAAACAAATTGGTTTGTGCAAGTATTGATATAGTGTCTGCTTATAAATGGGTGTTGAATGGTGGTTACATTGAGGCCTCTGCTTCAGTTCCTCTTCAGTTCCACTGCAAAGCTTCAGCATATGAACACCAGGCAAAGACTGCCCCACTGCAAGGACAACAGAAAGTAACATCCAATTTTGTATCCCTAGGTTTTTTTTGTTTTTTTTTTTAATACAAATAACAATTAAAGTTGGTGTTTTTAGCTCTGCTGACCAAAGTTCGCAGTACTTATGTGTCTGCTGATGTCTGTCTGTCCGTCCGTAAACTTTTTTTTGTTAGTGCTGTATTGTCCAAAGTTTTCAAGTTAGCCTTATATAACTTTCAGAACTTATAGGGTGCATGAAAATCTAGGCCCCTTTCAATATTGGTGCTGCCTCCTACCTTATTATCTAATATAGGGGTACAAAATGTGAACTCTCTAGCATCTTTAGTTTTTGGCCGATCTTCACCAAATTTGGTGGAATTGTGGGGGAGATCAAAGTTGAAGTTGCTGAGGATACTAGTTGCACCATCTATGATTTGATGGAAATTATGAGCCAACATGAGTTTTAAGATGTAAAATTCCATAGTTGGAAAAGTAGTTGGGTAAGATTTGCCAAATTTTTAGGATATATATAAACCACGGCCAGAGGTAAAATGTTATATAATATCAGTGACCTTGATCTATTTTTGTGAGGACACCTTATCGTAAAATTGAAAAGGTTATTTTGTAAGGGCAGGATATAGCTTGGACATAAGTGGCAAAAAGGATTGATCCTCCAGATCAAAGTTGCACTTGATTTCACTGTACATAATAACTGTACCCATGATTTGATGGATATAATGAGCCAAAATGTGTTTTAAGATACAAAATTCCATATCTTGAAAAGTAATTGGATAAGACTTGCCAAATTTATAGGATATATAGTGTTATGATGCCCACCTTTTGAATATTAGCAGAACTCAACAAAGAATGGCAACAATGATGTAACTTTGACAATAACAATATATTAACAATCAAAATCAGTACAAAGTTGGTAAACTTATCTCCACAGGTATTTCAACAGTCAAACAGTCTTAGATACATCCTAATCCCTGGTAAGATTATCCACAGGTACAGTCCTACATCCAAGTCCTATAACAGGAGCCAAATAATCTGGTACAAATCCCACAGAGGTACAGTTTGGGTCCAATGTGGTGCTGATCCGATGCCACAGAGCTACGGTTTGGTTCCAATGTGGTACAATATACCAGTCAACTCAAAGACAATGTCCACACTCCACAAGTACAAAGTGTAAATGGGTAGCACCAAATATACAAATCTGCATCAGACACACTAAACACTCCACAGGTACAATGTAAACAATGACTTGATGCCAACACACAACTTCTGTCAGATCCTTCAGAATTCTCTCTTCTCCTCTGCTGTGCTGTCTCAGTCAGGAAATATCTGCTTTATATTTATACACCGAAATCTCTTATTTGTTCCAGAGTTTTCCAGTTGGTCACACATTCATTGAGACCTGTCTGGATCACCTCATGTGAATTTGATATAATATCAGTGACCTGTTTTTGTAAGGTCACCATGCCTGCAATGTTGAAAGAGGTGATTTTGTAATGGCAGGGTGTAGCTTGGATATCAATGGTAATGACAGCACACCACCAGGCCTATGCGTGTCTTGTATTACATAATTTGGGTGACCTTGGTCTTCTGTCCCAAGGTCACTGAGGACATAAAGCTAAGGATTGGCTCATTGTTGTCTTGGCACATGCAACAATATTATACATCACAGGAATTGCACAAATAAGTTATGATTACATGTAGAGCAAAGTGCCATCTGGTGGACACTATATACACTAAATTGACATAAGCTTTATATGTTCAGAAACCACTTGAGGATTCACTACTTTGAAATGAACAGGTATAATATAGCCATGGTGCTAGCAGAGCATTAGACCCATGGGCCTCTTGTCTGGTTTTGACTTTACAGAGTTTTGTACGCCTAGGTTTCACACAAAAGGAGCTTATTATGACTGATCACTGATAATTCTTACAGAGATGTGTTATATATATACACGAGGTAAATGTTAAAAAAATATATATATCTTGCTTGTTTGTTTGTCAAAATGCAACATATGAAGTAAACTGTAACTGACGTATACCAGACATCCTGATCAGTCAGTCTTTGGTGTACACTCCCTGTGTTTCTGTTTATGTCATAAAACTTTCTTTCTGTCTGATTTAATTTAACACTGATGGTCTGTTCACATGATGTGGAGTTGAACATGGCAGTGAAGGCCTCATGTAACAGGACATGCAGGAAACTGCGGTGTGACTGTGACGCTACTAAGACTGTACAGGTAACCACTGGAATGTTGATGTATAGAACCTTGGTGCGAATCTTTACTTTCTGGGAACTGGTGAATCTGGTGTCAATCAGAATTTGGTACACTTAAATAGTATGAATCCCCTCCTCATTATTTGATGTGTTAAGATTTAATTGATTATCCATGCTTCCTATTGGTCATTAACTTGGAAGAAGATTTTGGTAAGGTTTGGTCTTGAGGCAGAGTTGTAAGTTCTAGGCTTTTGCCCGTGGAACCCCAACAGAAGTACACGTACATTTTATCATCATGGATTTGTAACTACCAACTTAGAGGAATAAAAAGGAGGATTGACAAGAGGGGTATGATGCAGCTGCTTTATTAGTAGGAGGCAGGGAGCTTTTCCTTTAGTCACCACCCCCACCCCCCACCCCCGGGGGGGGTACAAAAGGAAAAGGTTTGGGTGCTGTCTGTTCTTATGTCATAGTTTGTCTAAGCCATATTTCTTGTACCATAACACCTACATTTATCAAAGTTGATGTGTGTCGTGCACCAGAATTGGGGCACCCTTACTTTTGATGCCCGTAAAGTTTGACCTTCGCTGGGTTCCCTGTTCTGAAACACCTACAGCTGCCAAATTCTGCATGTGGACAGTTCTTGGGTTTTGAGTGTGTCTCACACACCAAAATAAGGTCATTATAAACTTGCCCATGACCTTTATCTTACCTTAAGTTGGAGTTTTTGCTGGCGGGCCATAGTTCCTCGACCATATTACTTACCGCAACCTAATTTGGTGTGTGAACACTTCGTAGGAAAGGGGTGTGTTGTGCAGCAACATTAGGTCATTATGACCTGGACCTTTGACACTTGCCCCGTAAAGCTTAAGCTTGTATACGTAGTATTTCCTATACTAAAACAACTACAGCTTTCAAAATTAACGTACTGGACGCCCTAATTGTCGCAGCTGGAGGGGTAAAAATTTTTCAAAGCCATACCCACGACCATTATGCCAACTACAGTCTAAATTTCCCGGGGATTTAGCCTGGGAGAAAGTTTTCTTGATGATGGAAAAGACCGGCGGCCATGTTTTTTTACATTGCAGGTATACATACCTGGAAGATTGATTGATTAAGGGTTGTGATCGTCGTCAAAAAGTCTCAATAATGCAATAAAATGTATAACTATAGCATTACCCTTACTATAATCTGTGTATTCTTGTTCGTAGTATAATTAGGGCCTGTATTTTTCCGTTTCAAAATGAGTGTTTTTCCGTTTTGGGAAACTACAAATTCCGTTTCATTTCCGTTTCACTAATTCTAGGGCTCGATTTTAGCACTGGTCAATAAAAAAGGAAAAACAGTTGATCTTATCGCCTCTGGAAAATGTTGATCCATCGACGAACGGCAAAGTGACTCCATATTGTTTACTATGTACGTTGACAGCCTCCACCTACAGACGGCGCTATTATCATTGTACCTCTGTTGCGCGTTATATCCATATGCCATGCAAATGAACGGATGGGGTCTATAGCGCGCAGGTGACCGGCCTGTCGTTAAATTTGCTCCACATGGTATCGATAACGCCGCCGACTCGTCAAATTTGAATCCAAGTCCGTGTGTTTTGCTTTATGCGATGACATATGTGGTGATTTTGAATTATTTGAGAGGCAAAATTCACAAATTCCGCTTAATTTCCGTGGCATTTGCCGATTTCCGTTCCAAATCATAAATTCCGTTTGAGATCATAGATTCCGTTAATTCCGTCTGTTTTCCGCGATCGCGGAAAAGTACTGGCCCTATATAATATGCAGACATAAAAACATGGGAAATACACTCGATCAGTGTTCATAAGACAAGCATGCATGTTTGCCATGTGTTAGTCACCTGACACACTTGTGATGATTTACAGAAGCTTGTTTATGCAATCTCGCAAGAGTCTCGAAAACGAGATTAGTCATGGCAGCACCCTAGTAGAAACACATTTGGATCATCCACGATGTTTTTGCAGCGAGATTAAGAAATTTAAATGACAAAATTTTAAAACAAATACCAAATTTTGATAATGTTTTTAAGTAGCCGTATGATAGCATTTACCCATTGATAGCGAAAATCTGACACAAAACGACAGTTTCAACATGAAAGGAAAGAGCGAGATTTCAGTTCATGTTTCACAAACCAAGACAAAATAAAAAGGCAACACAGGTGGATGTTTTTAAGTTTATTTATTTTCACGTTTACTTTATTCACCAGCTTTTAATCACAGATTTTTGTTCCTTCCATGTCACGAGCAGCCTGGTTATGCTTCTCCATGGTGATATACCTGGTAGATTATTTAAAAAAAAAAATTGGGGGGGGGGGGCGACTATTGTGCTGCACATACCCTTGAAGTGTCATTCTCTCTCCACAGTTAGGGGTGCTACCTTTGTACAGGTTAGACCATTAGAACGTCCAGTATGGTAGGTCAATGAGGCAGATCCTGGACCTTTGTTCTCTCCGTCCCCCACCCCACCAATTTAGGAGTGTACCATTAAGGAAAAGTATAGCTACAGGACTTGCCCATCTCACAATACATATTTTGAGGATAGGCCTACAATAACCCAGCTTTATATCTAATGCTTAACATGCTTTTCAAATGAACTTCTTAATGTTGGATAATTGTTACTTCAATAATGGTTACAGACTGATCAATGTTTCCATTTTGTTGCAGGTTAAAAAATGGGCACCACAAAGCAAGACCAAGAAAGAGTGAGGGCATTACTCAAGGAAGCTATAACTGTGCTGTGTAAAAATGGGCTCCAGTACAGAGCCAAATTTAGTATTGAAGGACTGCTTGGTATAACTTTAGATGATGATGAGGTTTTCCTTGTCAGCATTCATGAGCAAGTCGGGGAGGAGGTTTCTAAAATACTGCAGCAAAAGGAATTGCCGCCACCCGCCTCCCCGCTATCTAGGACTGCAGGGTCCAGTGGGGGTTCACAGCCCTCTCATTCGGCACCTGCCTCTCCAAGGACTCCTGGGTCCAAAAAGACCCAGTCTAAAAAATCTACGGTGCTACCAGTTACAGTGAATTTAGATCAGGAAGAAAGTGATAATTCACGAGACAGTATGGGGCAGTCTGTGTTGGACTCCACCCCATCAGGCCATTCACAGCCTTTACCAGGTTCTATGGCCAGCCCATCTAGACAGTCAAGTAGTAATATGGAGCATAATCAAAGAAAACGACCAAGAGATAGCACAGCCTCACCCAATGGGGACGATCAGCACCAAAACTTTGGTAGTTTGCAGCTCAGTGTTGATGACATTCCAGGAGAAGGTGCTGCTCGAAGTGGTGATGATGCTGATACCGGTACAAGGTTACAAAGTGAGGACAGTGAACATTCCGCCAAGCGAAGAGCCTTAGATTCCAGTCATACTCAAAGTTCTGCAGATAGTGACATTTTATCTAATATTGAAGTTAAGCAAGAAATAGAAGAAGATGAAGAGGACTTAATATTTGTTAAAGAAGAAGGAAATCAGAACCCGCCGTCCTGCCAACTTGCAATGTCTCAGTCAAGTAGTTCAGAAATGATGCTTGGAGGTGTTCCTCAATTTTCAGACAGTGATCAACCAGGGCCTTCTCATTGGGACCCGCTGCAGGGGCCCCCACAAAACTTACATGGGGCCCAGCTTGGTTCCAGTCCTGCTCAAGATTCTCAGGTAGGGGGTATTCCTTCTCCTGCACACACGTATACAGTCATTGCAGTCATGTCTGCAGGACAACCTGAATACTAAGCTACTGTACCAGGGTGTCCAGCAAGCATGACAGCGCATAAGCAAAGGCCAATATGAAATATACCAACTGCACTCTCTGATATTTTGTTTCAGTCACAAGTGATTCTTTGTGTTTGCAACAGAAAACTGAAGCTAAAGTACTTGTCTACCAATTTGGAATGTAGTTGAAGTTTAAAACATGAAAGTGACAGGACTCCATGAATTAATGTGCTTTCAAAACACGAGGGGGGGGGTGTTCTGGGTAAGGAATCTATTTTTCCTCTCATTTCAAAGCAACCGTCGTTGGGACAGAATGTAGGTTTAACAGAGGACCATCGAATTGTATGAAGAAAAACTTTTTTTTGACAAGGTACGCATTCACAACATAAATCTCTCCTCCCTCCCCTCCCCCCCCCAAAAAAAAATAAAACAAAGAAAAAAGGAAAGAAAAGGAAAATTACCATTTTGGGGTCATCAAAAGTATGTGCAAGGGGTCACCCCAGTTACCTAAAACAGGTAATGGCTCTCCTGACATTAGAACACAACACACATATAATACTTTTCAGAACAACACTTTCCCCCCACCCTCCACCACCATGTCATAACACTTTCTAGAAATATGTTGGAGGGGGAAAAACTTCAAGAGCAAATTGCCAATATGTAATCACCCAGGCAGAGTTGATTTTACTAATGAAATAGGTTTTTGGTGCAATACAGGGAGGCATTGTTGATCAAAATTCTGTACACAATTTTAGTCTGATGTAATTGAATTGATAAGGTGTACAGTAGTTTGTGTAATGACTGAAAGGTTTGTTCTGTCGTGGTGTGGAAAAACCACTTACAGAGCTTTTACATAGGCACTAGGAAGGAATTAAAAACTTATAATTACCTAGGTTGTAAATGGCTGTTTGGAAAAAATATCGAAAGCTTGCTAAATGATTTGCCGCCAGTTTGTTTTGGGGCATGCACATGTATTTTTGTGTGAGGAGGTCCTTAAGGTTACAAGTGCGCTTGCCAAGGTCATTCTGTTGCTAACAAAAACAATCACCTGCTAACTGAAGCAGTTGTCAGAGTTTGCGAAGGGAGGTTTCACACAGAACACATTTTCCTGCCTTGGTATCCCATGATTTGTACCATCAAAGGTTTCCAGTGTTCTTCCACTCATTGGTACAGAGAGTTTGTGGGTTCTGAATGACTTGTATGGGCTTAACAATGAGAATGCACACATTCACCTGTGCAACTGATAGTATTATGCTGGCTACCTATTGTATCTGCAAGAACTTAGGAAGTTGATGTTATGTACCAGGCAACATTGCTTATACCAGAAGTAATAAGATTGACAAAATCTTATATTAAAGTAAGAGTGAATTAATAAAGTAATAGTACATCACAAGGTGGTGTGTGGCTTGACATGCTGTTCTGAATTTGCATATATATAGCACATGAAGTAACATCTAGGCATTTAAGAGGGAAGGTCCACTGACGCAGTGTTTTTCATGGCTTCAGAACCCAGGGCATTCAACAGACGAGTCAGGGCCCGGATCCACAGTCATGGTGTGGCAAGCACCATTGGGCACATCAAAACCCTCCTCTAACACTTCTCCATTTCCTGTTTCGTTGGGCATTTCATCACGCCCATGGAGGTCCAGACAAAGTTCACAGCCACGAGCCAAGCCACTGTATCGATGCCCAGTGGAGGAATGTAAATACCAGACTTCTTTCCCATACAATCTCAGACGCCACCAGAAAATTCACACTGGTGATAAAGAAATCTGTGGTATTTGTGGTGCAGCTTTCCTGGACAACTATGACTTGCGCAGACACATGAGAAATAGGCATAATGGACCCACATTTGTATGTGGCCACTGCACCCTCACTTTTCAAGGCAAGAGTAGTCTAACTGCGCACTTGAAAGAAAAGCATGGACTTAAAGTTGAAGTGGATCCTGACTGGACATAGAGATTAAAAAGATTCATGGACAGTATATCAACAAAAAGTTGACATGAAATGAAAAGGGAGGTTTTTTCAGATTGACATGAGAAGAGTTAAAAACTGAACTGAATGTTACTGCAACATTTGACATTATTGTACTTCTGTTTGTACATGTACATCCACTCTGCGCTTTAAAATCATACAACAGTTGAACAGAAATCAAGATGGAACAAACACCACAAAACATTGAAGGGCTAAAAATGCCTTTTAGTTCCAAACTCAGTTGTTGCATATAGGTACACCAAAAAAAAAAAAAAAGTGCTCAAGCATTCAGCACTGTACAGCATATATGTATATGTAAGAATCTGTTTGTTTCAATGGTTTAGTTGCACTTGCACTGTAAGTTGCAAATTAAACTATCTGTGCTTACATAGTTCCAAGTCACAGCCCTCAAATGAGAGGTTGCTGTGACAGCACGTGACAGGTGGAACAGGGTTATTCAGATCCAAACAGGCTTGAGGCAGGTAAGGTGAACAGTGAGTGGAAGAACTAAACATTCATGTTTGACCAATTTGAGCTAAATCCCAGTGAACTCGCAATTGATTGAAGTTGAAATGAGCTTTGTGCTTTTGTTTTTTGTGAACTAAGGAAGGAAACAAAATGTTAAAGTTACCACCTGAAAGTAAAGATACAGAAGCTCTCAAAACAACTTACTGACAAATGCTTTAATACAAAACATTAAAAATTGGTGTGATACAATTTGAGTGTGGTTGTTTTATGTGGATAGTTCACATGGCAAGCTATGTTCATGTTTCATAATGCTTCTTGCTCCTTGTTCATAAATTGGATATTCAGGCCAGCCTTAAAAATATTTTAGTATGTTATAACATGCCCAGTGTGCACAAAACATTGTGCTCGAAGTGTTTGTTGAACATTGCGCAATATACAACGCAAAGTTGCAGAGCCAGATTTATCATCAGAAACTCCCAGTACGCGATTTTCATGGGTGCAAAGTCAAGTATAAAATTTAACCTTTTTACTGGCTCCTGGTTTGCCCAATTTTGAGACAAATTGTGAATCTCTTTCAACTTGCAACAGTCTTCGACAGTCCCCAACTTTGAATAACAAACTCGATGGAATAAAAACAAATATTTAGTGCTCGCCATGCTGTTGATGTGAAACATCCTTCAGATTATTATGAGGGAGGAATGCTGGTATTCGGCAACTATATTCTGGTGAATTTTGCAATTTTTCCACATGAAAAATGATCATTCTCATGTAGCAAACTTATGGATGCGGTTATGTTTGCCGTGCAGACTCATGCGAGCTTTTGGCATGACACCCTGATTTGCATACTGAGTAGAAGACCATCGATATAGATGGACGTTCATGCGAACTTGTTTAGTGGAATTAAATGCAGACGTGCGACATATTCCCTAGAAGCCCTAAAAGAACTTTTTCTTAACTGAAGATACAAATTAATGCATGAGTTAAATGATCGAACCGCCATCATTTCTGACTGGGCATGCACGCTTTGTCCAGAGCAGGCGGGCATCAAAGTTGTCATTTGTGCAATTAAGCACAAACATGCGACTCACTTTATTACAAGCCAAAAATATTATTTACTGTTTAATTAATGCTAAATTGAAAATACTAAATGCATGAATTGAGTGACCTTACGGCAAACATTTCTGACTGGACACACGTGCTGGCTAGTGTGGACCGGGATCAAGGTTGTCACTTAGAACTGTCAATTAATTCACAGTTTGTAATACTTCAAAGACAGCATGGTGCTCGCTGTAGGCCCCTGTACATTTGTTTGTTTGTTTGTTTTTCCCAAGTCACAAGTACACAAATTTGTGACAGGCCTTGGAAGTGGCAGATCATTTTTAGAAAGTCGTTTGGCGCTTTTCCGTGGTCAATTGTACCCACGCATTATACGCATTAATAGGACATTTTGCCAAATGTATGTACAAACACAATTCATAGGCATGCGTTATCAAAGAATGCGCATTGCATGTGTGCATGTAGATAAACTGACTTGTGGAAATGGGGGGGGAGGTAGGTTCATGCCTTCTCCCCACATCTTTCAAGTTATTTTGTTTATCAGTAGCTCATTAGTCCTTTAATAATGCTGTTTTTACTGTCTTCATATTTAGTATGTTCACTGTATTGTTAAAAAGAAAATCCCTCCCTGATGCAAATATTTTCAAGGCTGGCCTGAGCGATTGTTAATTATAGCATTTGAATGAACCCTCAAAATTTTCGCTAGATCCGAGTGACACCCCAAGATGAAAAAAAAAAACAATTATTGTGATCAAGTTGCTGCCAGCCTTATGAAAGAAATACTTTATATCCGTGATCACAACATAAATATTGTAATATTACAAATTTTGTAAATTAAGCTCTTCCCATTTTAAATTATACCTTCATTAACCCTGTCCCCCTGGAATTAAGACTTGAGTCAACAGCTTGCCTAGGTGCTGGTTAGGTGTTATATGCCCAACCCCTGTGAAGGAAAGCTGTTGACTTGAGTCCTTTAATCTTAAAATGGTGAATTTAATGTGGTCATTTACATTGTTTTTAATTACTGTTCAAAAACATTGAAGTATATGGCATTTAGCCACCAACCAGTTTTGGTTGGTGTAAAGACAGAAATGGCAAGCGAGTTCTGTGGTGCAGGAGTGAACAGATCTGCACAATGTTTGAACTAATGAATCTTTTAATTCTAACTGTTTAAATATTTCTTCCTCAACATTGTGGTTATGTTACAATGTGTTATTCCCAGTGGAAAAATGTCATTTGTCCCCAGGTGTGCACAAATTATGGAAACTTTGATGGTACAACATGATAAACTTGTGCACAACATAACATTAAACATCTAGCAATGTTGTGGCTGGATGATCAAGCAAGATTTGTAGTACATGTATTGAAGTCTGCACAGTGGATGCTGAGAATCACAGGAATATGAGAAAGCTGTGGGTGACCTCTGCGCTACATGGGTATCCACAGTGTTCAGGGGGCAAGGGGGTCTACTCGCTGTTAACTTTCATTTGTCCAACCAAAGTTGTGTCAATGAAGCTCATGTATATATTCGTCAATTTCAGCAAACCATGTGTGTGTGTTGTCCATAAACGTAATTTATAACATGAACACTACATATATTTCAGACCATTTACCTTGCAATTCACATATTCAGTCTCCCACTTCATGTACCACTGGAAGACACTTTACTGTGGTAGAATGGCCACCTGATATATCCACGTTCACCCTTACTCACTGGCTACATTGTCATAATCACGTATATAAGGGTGCGGTGCTTCCCATTTGACATGGCCGATGTCAATGACAGTGGAAAGGCAAACTCACAAATGTTTACCAGTTGATGTATGTTGCTGGTGAGTCGGAGTGAATGTGGATATAGCAGGTGGCTATTTTGCCATGTGTTGTTGGTGCTTTTCGTCATAACAGGAAAGGATGACTACGATATGGGCTGGTCAAGAAAGTGTTTGTCAGCTTCATGTAGTGTTTTAACGTGAATTGCAAGGTAAATGGTAGGGCCTGAATTTTTCCATTTTTAACCGAAACGGAACAGAATAATGAATTTTTGTCACCTCTGAAACGGAATTTGCTGTTTTGCCTTAATGTGTTTTACTTGCAAAGAGAACTACTGAAACGGAATTTGGAAATTTCTGGCTGATGAAACGGAATTTCTAGTTTTTTGAAACGGAAAAATACAGGCCCTAAAATGGCTGCAAATGGTGTTTCGTTACAGAATATGTTAGGAACAACACATAGTGTCTAATCATTTATATGAATTCGCGAGCATGATATTTCCCAAAGTAGCCTTGAAAGAGATTTTGTGAGTTGTATTTTCCTGAATGGACACCTTTCCCAAAAAGGTATTAATCCTATGAGACCTCCATTTGTGCATGGAAGTTTCCTGTCATATTTTGATTTTAGTGTTAAGATGTTTTTGTGTGGTGACTATATCAGATTTGATCTGCCAAAATTTTTTCCATTTTAATATTCCCTGATAGGGTCTACTCTGGAAGTGGTATCCCTTAAAAATATATGATTACACAGTATATGTATATGGTTTGTTGAAATTACTAGGATACACTAACTTTATTGACACATTTTGGAAGTGAGAATTGAAAGTAAACACGGCAAGTGGACATCTTTGTTGGTTACTTTATGTACCTGTAGTGCGGAAGTCGCCCACAGAATTTTTGTATTTCTGTGCTGAGAATATTTAAGCACATCTCAGAGGCTGCAAGTGTAAAGAAGAGAGTGTTCAGTCTTGAACATATCGTTGGAACATCTGAAAAGGAAAAAAAAAAAAGGGGGGTTTACAAAACAATGATTCATAACCCTACTGTGGTAGATTTTACCTACATGTTGTTTTGCCCTGGGTACTTCACCTGGTTATCCTGGGGTCCATCTTGATTGATGGACCAGGTTTTTAACACTGTTTAAAAAAAAAAAGAATGAAACAGAAAAGATTTAAGGATTTTGGCTTGATCAGGGCTATGACAAAGAAAGGATAGACATAAAGTCTTACACAGCAGTGGAGATGCATTCAGTGGAAAAATTTGCTTTAACTCATTAAGTGCCAAATTTTTTACTGAGTCAACAGCTTTTCTTGTCGCATATTGGGCGCACTCAATGTGTGCCGAGAAAAGCGATTTGACCTGGGATAATCTCTGTGGAACTATAGGCCTACTGGTACAGTGAAACCTCATTAAACTGACACTCAGATATTTGTGACATATTCAGTATCATGACACAATTTTCTTATGGGAAAAGTTGATTTTCTTTTGTTATTTGATTCATTTATTTGACACATTCAGTTATCTAACACTTTTTTAGGGAACAGATGGTGTCATTATAAGGAGTTTTCATTGTACTTGAATGAAAGGTCTTTTTACGAGGAATATTAATCTGGGGTCCTTATGATAATTCAGACTAGTCACACTTATCAACTTAAGTGGTGATTGGCACTGAAAGAGTTAAATGCCAACAGTTCCTTGAAATTAAAGAACTGGAAATTTGAGCAAAGGTACCGAGGTGAGAGAAAAAACAAACATGCAACCCTTTTAACAACAGTGAGTATACATCGCCCTTTAAGGAAATGTATGCTCTGTATTTAGTGTAAAATTCATGTTTTACTGTGCAATTTTAAAACATCTCCAAGTCTGTGATAAATTGTCAATGTCCATGAGTTTCAGATGCAGGAATTTTTATTC
The DNA here is from genome assembly GCA_964020975.1 of Hermodice carunculata. NCBI lineage: Eukaryota > Metazoa > Annelida > Polychaeta > Eunicida > Amphinomidae > Hermodice > Hermodice carunculata. Next base: position 94,993,140 of record OZ026617.1, read on the forward strand.
CAGCTATCAGAAACTGGTATTCAGTTTCATGCTTGTTTTCAAATGGGTGGGATTTCAGTCAGTGCAGGTGCTATTTCAGTCCTCTGAATGCTTTGAAAATGAAATTGTTGTGTATTTACACAGTATAACTGATTGTAAAAAAAAAAATGGGAATAAAAGTGGAATATTATGTTATGTTGAGCACACTATATTGGCCTTTGCAACTTTTTTTCTTTTTTGTTTTTGCTCTTTTTCTTGTCAGTGATTCAAGCTGTGAACATTTACCCCTTTGCTCCCACCCTTCCAAACAAAGATGGTCTAGATTCTCATGCTGATATCTAAACTAGAAGTTGGCTTATTGAAACCTGTGCAGTGAGACATGGATGCTAAAATGTCAAACCTGGTGGATTAAAGAAACAATGTTAACATTGTGTACAATATAAACTAATGTATTAAGTAATAACCATCAAGATTTATGTATCATTAGAAAACCCCAATTTCACTTCCTGGAAAGTTGCATTGTGATATCCAGTCTCTTGGCCTAACTTCAGAGCTTGTACATGCAACAAAATTTTATTTGCAGAAATTGATGAGCTTCAACATTATTTCAAAACATGCATGAAGTTCTATTGTGACTGAATATTTTTCTTGGTTTAATATATAGAAGTATTTTTGCTAAAAACTGGCCAACTAAAATATAAATATTTGGCAAAGTATACTGTTATTTTTTTTCCCTTTTATTCCACGGGGTAATATTAATGGTATTTAGCTTGAATCACTACACACTTGATTGAATTCCATGTTTAAATTGTAAATAATTTTTGTAACAGTATAACCTCTGTTGTTGCTTTGGCTGTTGAAATCATCAGTAAACCTGAAGAAAAATTTGTAGCATCTGTCACACGGACATCCCCTCCCCCCCATTATTTGTGTGGTAATAAATGTTTCAGGCTTAAGGCAATAGCTTCTTGTTTGGCTATGTGTATGCTAGCTAATGCATGTAAATTCAAAGTATTAAAAAATCATATGACACTGCTTTTCAGACTGTTTCTTCTTTAAAACACAAAGTAGAATAATACAAGGAAAAAAATTAGTGAAAAAAACCCCAAAACAGTATGGCATCTGTCGTGGTGTTTCCTGGTAAACTAAACTCTGCAGACACGTGAAGCAACCACTTCGGTTATACTATATGCAATGTCTATGTATTTCCATATGCCAAGTATACAGCAAGACGACTATCAGAGAAACAAGCGCAGTGATTATACAGTAAAACCTGTCAATTGAACACTGCTTGGGGTGGGGGAAGTACATATTTTTCATGTCCAAGGTGTTCATTTATGGTGTAGTCTTAAAAGTTGTCACATCCAATTTGGGACTGGAAAATATTTGGCAGGTGTTCAGTTGTACAAGTTTTACTGTATATGATTTCATGACAAATTGAACCAGCACAAATGTTTTGATAGATTAGATAAATGTGGTGCAGTAAAACCTGTCTTTTTAGGTTACTGTTGATCTTCAAATGACAGGTGGTCCTGTAAACACAGGTTTGACTGTACTTGTATAGGTTACATGTAACACAGCTGCCAAAGATGCTACATCATGAAGCTTGCCTGCAAAACTGGTCTCGTGCACGTCTGTTTCATACTGGCCACAGATTTCTTACAAGACTGCCTGCGTGGGGCATGACCTGATTCTCTGATGGTCTCTAGTTGTAGAAATAACAAACACAGCTTTGAATGAATCTTTTTGAGTCCATTTCTACATCCGTGGTTAAAACGAGTTCTTGTATGCTGCAGAGGAGTAGAGGCTTACTAAAAGGTGAAGGACTACACCATAAGTGTACCGAAAATGTTATTGGGGCTATCATTAATCTATTCCCAACAAAATCCACTACTTACCATACCAATTTTTTTTAAGTTTGACAGTTTTATTTTGTCAGGTAACACAACAGTATACAATAAGAATTGCAATGTTTATTGAAGTTGTACCATGGAGAATCAAAACATAGATAGATGTCGGTGTCGTCCAGGTCAAGCTGTTACATTGATGTTGGACAAAAACATTGGCTGCACTCATGATTACTTTATACAGTATAGGAGTGTATATATGTATGCGATAAAAATACCTGCCCATCTATCCATGTTACATTCACATACGTAGCTGTTTGTAGGAGATCTATGTTTTAAAATTTGTCTAGACAGAACTTCATCAGCATTTTTGACATTTGGTGCTTACTACTGAAACGTGTCACTGATACAGCTGTGGAGCTTGCAAGTTAAACAGTTTTTTTGTAGTCTATGATTCACTGAACTTTTTGCATTCTACTGTGTGTCTATTTTGTCTGTTAATCTTGTTTATAATTTGATACATGTACTTCATGCAAAAGTTTAGTATCTTAAGTTTGACCTAGGGGGAAAAAACTTGTCTTGATTTAAATCACAGGAGGTAGTCCCCAGCCCAATTTTTAGCTCATCTGACTCGTCCGTCAGCTGAACTTATAGGATGGTCCTTTGTCTGTCATCCATCCATCTACAATTCACTTTTTGGACTTCTTCTGCAAAACTGGCAGCCAGATTTACTTTAAACTTGGTGGCAATGTACCTTGGGTTGGTCTCAACCAAGTTTGTGCAAATGGTCATGCTCCAGTGATTTTTGGATTTGAAAAAATCTTTTTTGGGGCAAATATTCTCCAAAACTGTTCACTCAACTTCTTTGATATTACATAGGAACATTCCTAGGGACTTGTAGTTATTAATTTGTTCACCAGGTGGCACTGCAATTTTTTCTATTTTTTTTTCTTTTTTTTGTGTGTGTGTGTGTGTGTTCGTGCTATTTTTGACTTCTCCAGAACAGTCACTCAGATTAAGCTAAAACTTGGTGGATATGTTCTTAGTGGAAGGGTCAAACTAAGTTGTTCAGGACACAGCATTGCTATAGATTCCTGATTTTTTACCATTTTTGCAATTTGGGTACTTTTTGGTAAATGCACCTTTTCTGTTGCTGTGCAAGTCAATGGGCATTCTAATGCTAATTCACATTTTGTACCTCTCTGTAGAAACTGTCAGTCAGATTGACTTCAAACTTGGTGGCAATGTACCTTGGACAGGTCTCTACCACGTTTGTGCAAATGGCCACACCCCATAATTTTAATTTTTTTAAATTAAAAAAAAAAATTTATAATTTAAAAAAAAAATTTTTTTCAATTTTTGTTTGAATCTTTGAAAAAGTTATAATAGGAAAGTTTAACATGGGAATTTCTTGTAATGGTTATAACATCAATAATTTCGGCCAGATTTGTGCCACACTTGGTAGGGATGTACATTTATAAGCGTCTACCTATTTTGTGCAAGTGGTCATGCTCCATTGATTTTTGGACCTTGGCCTCATTCCCAAAGTGATGAGACAGCTGACATGAAATTTAATGTCCATTTGATAACTTGAGATCTATTGTGAGTTAGGACCTTGATGTTGCACACGTAAGTGTTTCTCTATGAAGGTCATGCCAAGAGAGTACATGAGTGACCTTGACCTCATTTCTGGCACCACAGTGCAACATACTTGAATTTTACTCTTCACTATAATTTGAGAACTATTTGAACTGGGACCTTGATGTTGCACATGGAAGTGTTCTTCCATAAAGATAACTTACTCAGTACAATGGTGACCTTGATCCTATCCCAAGCTCACAGAGCCACAAGTGTGATGAATCTCTTGGTCAGCTGAGCATGGGCTGTTCACACAGTCCTCTTGTTCAGGGTTTCTTTATTGAGAAAAGTGGAGACAGTCCAACAATGCATATGACCCTCCAAAGATTTATCCCATCAGAAAATGGTCCAAACTTCAATGTTATCATAAAATTGTCCAAAATACAGTGCTGTCCTAATTTGATGTGTGCCTGGATTTGGTCACTGAAAAAGTAATTGTGAGACCTAAACCTGTTACATGAGAAACCTTGACATTCTGTGCACAAGTACATTCAGACAACTTACAATTTGTTGCACTGAATGACATTACAAAAAGAAAAAAAAAAAAACCCAGATTTTCATTTGTTGGGAGTGAATATTTACGGGGACTATGATATCTCGTAGGCCATAAGACTGTATGAACCATCTTGCTGAGCCTTTCACGAAATGATATGGAGAGTTGATGAGCATTCAGTCATATCATGAAAAATCTGAATTTTCATCTGAATCTATGAATGGGAAGTTGCTTCAAGACTTCATATGTGCTGTGCCAAGTGAATCGCAGGACTAATTTTCTTTTCTGGCACCACCTGTATGGTTGACATGTGACTCCTTTGAAGTCAACAGACATGTTATGAGTACATATAGAATACACACATGTGTGTTGCAGGACATAAGTTGCATACTGTTCCCTGACCATATCACTTAATCTTGAGAGACAGGACAATTGTGAAGTGAGCAGTGTAGAAGTTTCTATATGGGAAAAAAGAAACAAGATTTACTGTTTTGATTTGGTGGGGGTGGGGGAATTTCAAGTTTAATAGCAAAAATTGGGGGATGTGAATCATGATAGTTGCAATTCAGCTGAAGGTGAACGCTAATGTATTGCTGTTTGGATTCCAGGGCTGAACCTGTTTCAAGTTGCATCATGTGCATTTTGTATGACAAGAGGCGTGTTACTGAATCGTGACATGTAGTTGTTCAGTGTTGTGTTGTGGTTGTTGCTGTGACAGCTCATTGTATGTTTGTTATCCATACAAATATGTGGAACCCTTAGTAGAGAAATATTTATAATAGTTCCATGAGTAGCACAGGCCAATCAGTGAGTTTGGATAAGGCCATGTTGACAAGTCTTGTCTCCATCTGTCCATTGTCTGAGTTCTGAAACACTGAGTTAATTGTAGATGCTATTAAGTGAACTTGATGTCACCTGCAGGATTCTAGGAATTCATGAAACATGTATCTGTTTGTGCCTTTTGGGTTCCCACCCATGACATATTTCTGGCAAAAATATGTACTGTGTTCCTTGAGTATTCAGAGATATGAACTAAGTAGGACAGTTGCTCATGTTAAACAGGATAAGATTAGTGTTTGAAGGCTACCAAGTTTATGTTGATAGATAAAAAGATAGAAGCTAGCATATATATTCGTAGCTTCTTTGTCATTGATCATGGAATTAATGTGGTTTCAGTGCTTGACATCAATACCACTCATGAAATTTGTTGTGCAAGGTATCGTGCAGCAATGTGCAAGTTTAGCGCCATCTGGTGATTGTTTTTTTAAGAGCAATATAGGATGCCAATGCAACCCCTATATATTCCTTGAAACCTACGGAAATCTTAAAGTCAACAATTCTTGCTTTGTAGTCCACCATCACTGCACTTGGTATCCAACCGCAATGGCGGCAGACTCGCAGGAAGTACGTAGCAGCTATACCATCAGTCCCCACCATTCTTGGCCACACACTGACCAAAAATCCACAGAAGCAGCCGTGTGGCAGCCGTTCGAGGCCTGACTGCATTGTTTGCAGCAACTGGAGGATCAAGCGATGCCAGACTGCTTTCTGGTGTGCCCAGTGTGAACTGCCCATGTGTAGCTATCCGTGTTTCACAAGATTCCACACCAAACAGGACTACAAGATTAACTGTTATGATGGACTTCATAATATTGGAACTCAAAGTTGTCTTTTGCAATCCCGTGCCTTACCGGCACTCAGTCAGACAGGCCTTGGTAGTCTTTTCATCGCAGCTTCAAATTTGATTCTTGGTCAGAATATCTCGGTCCAAAGTAATTTGCCGACTGCTACATCGAGGCATGATGAGAGAGGGCAGAGTGTCCCTCTCTTGAGCCCAAGACTTCATGTCCCTGGGTCTGGTGCAACAGGTCCCAGAGTCCGACAACCTATTGTTGGAGTCTCAGTCCCAAGGCCCAATATAATTGTAGGTCAAAATTTGACTGACTGCAGTAGACTTCAACCCAATGTGGGAGTTTTGCTCCCGGGACCTGATGGTAATCGTAGTCGTAATGCAACTGGCCAAAGCAACCTGGCTTGTCTTGATTTGGAACCAGGCGAAATAGGCAGCAGTAGTGCATGCAGTGTTCGACAACCAGATGTAGTACTCTGAAAGCCTTTGACAAATCATGGTGATACTCCCAATACAATACATAAATATTTGTCATGTAACAGTGTGTTGTGGATTGGTACATGGATTTCAGAACTACAGTGTAGATGCCAGAAGGAATCAATCTCTCCCAGATGGATATTCTCAGGAAAGGCCAGTGAAGTCTCAAAGATATCTCCATTTAGAATACAGTGGTCCCTGTTTAGCGAGACCCCTGCCTTCATAGACCACCTCTGAATTATAATTTGGCAGGTACATTTTGTGTTATTTTGGTCTCCTCAGCGTTAGCTGTCGGTGAGACCAGGCACTCACTGTCCATCTGTCCATCAACCAAAAACTTCAGAATGGCATTTCATTCAATAGACTAGGTATGGCTTTCGTGTTTGAGTGGACGATGTATGATGATCATCTCTAGAAATATGTGCCACAACTGTCGCTCTTCATTGATTCATGCTCTGCTCGAATGAGCATCAAGAAAACCTTTGGAGTGGCATTTGCTCTTAAACTGGACTAAGTAGGGCTGCGTTGTTGGGTAACATGGTTCATAGCAATCATCTCTAGAGACATTTATTTTTTGTAAATTTCATTTGACCTCTAAAGTTCAAAATAATTTGGCCATCTGAAATGTTCATCGGGTCATAATTTTGGAAAGTTTCAGCTGATTTTAGTATGTTGGGCTCAAACTGTAATTTACATGTGACCCCTAAAGCGAATGGTCAAGGCCGTTGAGGCCATCTGAAATATTCCTATGCCCATAACTTGCTTAATTTTCATCTGATTTTAATCATGTTAGGCTCGAATTATAGGAATGGTAGCAATGCACATCTTTGTAATGTGACCTGTAAAGGTGTAGAGTCAATGTCATTTGGCCATCTGTAATGTTCATCTAGTCAGCATGTTGGGCTCAATTTGTAGGAATTGTAACAGTGCATATCTTTGTAATTTATGTGACCTGTAAAGGTCAGAAGTCAAGGCCATTTGGCTATCTGAAACATCCATGTAGCCACAACTCCCCAGTTTGCATCCAGTTTTAATTAGGTTGGGCTCAAATTGTAGGAATTGTAAATTGTGACAATGCACATCTTAGAAATTTACATGTATGTACATGTGATTTCAACAGTTATAGATAGCAGTTTCAGTTTTACTATATAATAGTGTATTCAAATTTACGTAAGGTTTGTAAGGAATATCATTAAATATATGCAAAATTGTTGAATCAATGTAGAATCTGAAGTATGTTTGGCATCTTACAAATAAGATTAGGTGCAGGCAACATGGCTATGAAAGTACATTCCTCTGAAGGTAAAGATCGTCAGTTGTGCACGAGACGTAAAGAGTAAAATAAAAGAATAACCATGACACACGATAATCTGTAGATACTAAGACCTGGCAAAATAGGGAAAAGATTGTTCAGGAGGATACTTGCGTGTGCTGCAGTACAGGGGTGAATCATGGCAAAATCAGTTGCTGAAAGGCTGAAGAGAGACAGACACATTGTTTACAACCTAGTCAAGGTAGGAGAGAACTCAGGAGAGCTGTTGACTGGATTCAACATATACTGAAATAAAACTTGCAAACTTCAAACATGGTGATGCCTCATGGTTTTTGTTTGTTACCAACATGTCTTTATGTATGAAGGGCAACTTCTATAGCCAAAGGTGGTTGACTTTGTTGATTAAGACTGTTGTCAGGGGTGGGAGTGGGGGCGGGACTGGGAGGAGGGCACCAGAGACACTCAGGTTCTGCTGGATCAACATTTATTATAATGAATATCGAGCTGCCAAGACAATGATTACTCCAGTAAGTTGAGATTGTTTGTTTCCTTTCCTCTCTTCCCCCTGCATCTCCCCCCCCCCCCCCCCCCCAGTTTGGTTCGGATATTACTGTTGTACATTGTTGCAGATTTATTTAACAGAAGACAGGGTTGATGTGTAATTGTAAAAATGATTTTGAAGTCACAATATATGCTGCCATGTGGGGAAATTATAAACATGAGACAGGGGCACTGCGCTGTACATATTACAAGTACCTTTTCAATTGGGAGCATCAAAATGAAACGTGGTCAAATTGTACCGTGAAAACGAAGATGCCTCCTCGTAATTTACTAGATCATATTGTGTCAGCTTTATCTTTTCACACGTGGAGTGTCAGATGTGTCTGAAAAGAATCAAATCCGGATTCTACCCAGCTTTCTTATTTTGCAGCTGTATGGAAGTCCTCGTGGCACACTTTTGAGAGGGGCCACCCGCATGGTGACAGAGAACATGCAGCGTCCAGTTTATGGCCACACGGTGGCAAAAAACCCAAAGACGAAACCATGCGGCCAAATCATGCGCTCAAACTGTGTGGTTTGCAGCAACCGACGGGTCAAGAGATGCCAAACCATGTATATATGTGTTGAATGTGAACTACCCATGTGTCGGCATCCTTGCTTCACTAGGTTCCACACCCTAAATGACTACAAGATTGACTGTTACCAGGGGCTCCATCGAGATTATTGTTATATAGAACCTGCTTCAGCGGCTTGGTTTGAGGACACTTGTCAGTAAATGGACTGGACAACATTTGATTCTGTCAGAAATTCAGTGCTGAGCATAGACAGGGATAGGAATGCTATCACCTTGAGGTAGAAAGGTTCCTCTAGAGCACATTATGACTGAAATTGAGCTGGGGGGGTTATCATGCAGCAACAAGCAAAAAATTGATTGGTGAAGGCACACACACATACACTTATATTACTAACTAAAGCCTGGTGCTGTGTATATCAGATGCAAACAACTGTTTGAACTGTTAGTGTTACGCCAGTCTGAACAAACAATTTTGTAAACAAGAATGTTCTTGTTTTCCAGTCAGGTGCATCTGTTTGGAGAATAGGATGGAAAGCCGGCCAGGCAGCAGGGCTTCCCATGTTGAACCACATTATCACAAAAAATCATCAGAAAGAGCCACGAGGGCGTAGGGCGCGGCTGGACTGTGTGGTGTGCAGTAACTGGCGGGTGAAGCGCTGCCAGACAGTGTACTGGTGCCAGCAGTGTGAGCAGCCCATGTGTCAGTACCCTTGCTTTTCGCGATACCACAGTATGGCGGACTACAAGATCACCTGCTATGCAGGCTACCATGACAGTGGAAGTCAGCCCAGATAACATACCTCTGCACAGTGTGGTGCACACAAATCTCACAGAGTGATATGTTTTACGGATAAAAGATGTGAACTTTGGTGCACTGCCATATGCAATAAGTGTTCAGACCAAAAGTATGGATCCTTTACTGCAACTGGTGACATGATGGCCATTTAAACTGAAGTCTGGCAGTGTCTGTGACTACCTGTCAAATAGTTTATCATAAAAACATTAACTGTTGAAAATATCATGGCGAGAGCATGCACATACATTTGTTCAAAGTATTGTGATCTTACTTTGAGGTTTTTGTATATGGACTACATACTAAGGAAGACTGCGTATTAGCCATAAACCACCGTAAACCATGTTCATATTTACCTGGAAAACAGTTTCATGTTGACAAACATTTGTCTTGGATGCTCAGGTGGAAAATAAACTTGTATAAAATCAGGTGTGAATATCGATATATTGGGGGGTGGGTGGATCTTTTTGTTTCACCTAGTTTGGAAGCTTTTTGTAAATGTGTACATGTTGTGTTACATAGATCACTTTTATATTGTGAGGCAGTTGCAATAAGAAGTTACAGACAGACAACACAAAAAGTGAACTGGATATCGCAGAAGATAGTATTAGAGCCACCATGAAAAATAACTTGTCTCCTCTAACCTGTCCCCTTTTCAGAATTGCCCTTGATGTTTCAAAATAACTGGTGCAATTTGTTTGTGCCTGAATCCCACCCGCCAACTCGCCAAATTTTGTGTTCATTCATGATGCCTTCAGGTACAAATGTTCATGAGCAATGATTCCAGTGTGTTTTCAGACCAGCATGACGAGGATGACCTAATCAGCATTCCTGTTGAGCATGCTCAGTGAGGTTTGTCATCTTCATGTCAGAGGTCACCAGATACAAGTGGTCTGGTTGTTCTATAGGAGTCAACAAAAAACGAAAACAAAAATCATGTGTCGACTATCCCTTTGGCTGCTCAGTTTAGAAGATTTGGTCAAACTTACAACTGAATACCTGAGGAAGGCAGTAAGTTATGATGGTGCACTGCACCAGTCTGGGCAACCAGATAAGGCTTGGAAGTACCAAATGAAAAAAAAAATGGATAAATAAAATAGTGTAAAGAGGAACAAACACAACTCAGTTGACAGAGAAACTAAAGTAAACATTTTGAGAACCTAAACAGTCTTGTCCTTAAGCCTTGAATGTGAACTCTATCAGTGCCAATCATGTCTCAAGTCAATCTACTAAAGTGAAACTACTCTGAATGTTCATTCGGATCTCAGATTCATATTCCTTGAAAAAGACTTTCCATTCAAGTACTAGTATGCTCAAAGTTCCAGAAAGAAAAGCTGTTGACTCAGTCCAAAATTTGGCACTGAAAGGGTTTAGTAAACCATATGACCTAGATCTTGTGTCAAAACAAACAAATTCAGACCAGGTATATCTGTGCTTTTTGAGAGGCATTTGCATGAGGAAGTTAAAAAGGGAATCATAACGATATAGATGAGCGTGGCAGTTGCTGTGGCTAGCTAGCACTCAAAGCGTTAACTGTGTATCAATGACGTGTATATATTTTGCCTCGTAAAGTTACAATATTCTGTGCCTTGTGGGAGAAAATCATACACTGACCAATCAGCTGACTGGACCATCCTGAAAAGTTGGTTGTTTGACAGGTGCAAGGAAGTGTCTGACATTGCTGTCATTTTCTGTGCTGCATGATGTAAGTGATGCAGAGACTGAACAACTCAGGTGAAATGGCACAGAATTTTATATACATTGAAAGAAACACATGAACGGGACAAATGGCTTTATGTTATATTCAGAAATGAAAACAGAGGAGTTCCACATGACCAGTAAGGGTTTTAGATGATGAGCACCTAAGGCATATATCTTTTTCTGACACAAAACTTAGCTTATCATATAATATACATTGTGTGAAAAATCTGTCAGTTCTTGGTGTATTACATGGAAGAATTAAACTCTGGCAAGACAGTTTCTTCTGGTTGTTCTTTCGACTCTACCCAAGTTTCTTGTTTTCCAGTGGCACGCAACATTTTTGAGAGAAGGGACTCGCAGAGTGATTGCAAACATACAGCGCCCAGTGTACACCCACACAGTGTCCAGAAATCCACGCAAAAAACCATGTGGCCAGACTGTACGTTCCAACTGTATTGTGTGCAGCAATGGAAGAATAAAACGCTGTCAGACCGTATATGTGTGCCGGGAGTGCCAGCTTCCCATGTGCCGCCACCCATGTTTCACCAGGTTCCATACCATGGAAGACTTTAAAATTGATTGCTTTTCTGGGCTCCACAAGTTTGCCAGTTATACCGAAGTTCCCGCAGTAGTCGACTTCAACAATATTTAGTCTACATTAAATTTCACTATATGACTGCTATTGCTCTCTGGAGAAGATGTACGCATTGCATCAGGTACAGGAAATGTGTTCTTTGTTAAAATGGAACAAGTGCTGTTGTTTTCAAATGATAGTGCTGGTCCTTTTAAGATGGGTGCGTAAACCGGCATTGTGACTATTTATATCAGACCAGGTATGTGGAATCAGTCGAGTTGTATGTGGAACATTCGCGTACATGAATGATGCAGAATGTAGAATAACTCTTTTACCAGCCCACCCAACTAGAGATTCATTGTCAACTTCTGGTGTGTCGCTTTGTGAAGGAATTTATGGTGGAAACATCAAGATACATGTTCACGTCATTTCAGACAGAGCAGCTCAAGAGCTTCTACCCACAAGGTTCGATTGACGCAGCTGTTATGTAACCATTTCTGATGCAGGCAAGCTGTGTGACCTTGACTACACAGACATCTTATGGATCACTTTGCACCAAATCACGTTTTAAAAAAAAAGTTCATTCCTTCAATGTACCTGAAAAGTAATTTCTGAAAAATGTTGCTTCTTTGTTTCATTCTGTAATGGGGTGGAACCCAGCTTTGGTCAACCAACAAAGGGCGTTTAGTTTGTTCAAGTAGGTTAAGCTAGATTTATAGGCCATATGTGCCAGGGAGGGGAAGAGGGCCTCAAGATTGGCTATGGAACCTTAACACAGGATTGTAGCCCAGGGTGGTGAATGCACGAGTGTCCTCCTGTTGTTCATACTGTAACAGGGTGATTGGAGATGGCATTATGTTATTCTCAAGCAAGTCTGAATTGAACCATTTAGGTCAAATTGTCATGCCTTTCTGAGCTTCAATATGGGATATCAGGTTGAATACAAGATAGAATACTTGCCTTTTAAGATCACATTTATCAGTATCAGGTAGGTCCTTAACCACATTTTCCATGTTAGTTGAATTTCATTAAGAGACTGGCCCCTTCATTTTGATGTAAACAGCTCCACCATTTTTCACTTTCTGTTTTCATCTCCTAGCTACAGCGGTGCCCACATTTTGTTGGCGCCATGAGAGGTTATACGTCTTTTTGTGGCCATACTCCAAGTACCAGAAAATTGAATTTCTTACAAAAGTGCCTGCGGTGAAAGTTTATCTGTTGTGTGTGGCCACTGTCTGGTGATGGTGGGGGGGGGGGGGGGGGGGGGGTTGGTGCACAGAGATAACTAATAAATATATCACATATATAGTAGTCTGTATCACAAAAGATCCTTGTTGTGAGGGACCACCCAGTCATGAAATACTGCTTTACAGATTCCCAAGTCCTTGACTTGCCATGTCCAGCTACCTGTCATAACAGACTTCCTAGCTGTCGTTTTAAGAAGACTGTCGTTGTAAAGGTGGTCTCTGGTGACAGGGACCACTGGTTTAACAGTGGACAAAATTGGTCACATGGATTATTCTTGACAGATGTCATCTCTACTCACAGAGGTATCCCAATTAGGTGAAACCCCACCTCGCAAGAATCACCACGTACTCACTCATCAGGTGAGAAATGGGGCAGGAAAATTTCTGGAGTCACAATACAACCAATCTCTGACACCTTATATGACTAAGAGCCTTAAAAGTATGACCCAGCCACACACACACACATACATAATTTTCCCTGATGCCAACACTGTATAGTTTCCTTGATAATTAAAAACTTGTGGCAGAGTGTCAATGTTGAATACAAATTGGAAGTAAAAAGTCAGTAGGGGATACATGTAGTTACTTCAACTACTTGTGATGACTTCCGTTATCGGCATGATGGAGAGGGCAATGATTACTCCTCACATTGTCACTGGGATAATAGAAACTGTTTTGGAACGGGCATAATCATAGAAAGGGCCAGCTCTTTGGCTGTGTAACCATTCCTAAAACTGGATAGTACGTATAAAAGTTATGAAGGGTAGTACAGCAGATCTGACCCATGCAGTAGAAAGAGTCAAACTTGAGTGCATTTAATTGCAGGTCACAGTTGGCCAGTTTTGTATAATTAAGAATGGAAAGGGTCTAATGTGTTTGATAAGATTTTACCAAAATGTTTGCATGAATGGGGTCTGACAGATAATTGTCTGTGTTGTGTGGTGTATAAATTATGTTATCAACTGCTTGACCATCACATGTAGCTCCCTCAAGTGAGCTGTAGACAAACTACTACAGCTGTTCTTGTTTTGCCATTCTTACAGTGGGACATGTCAGTTGCCATGAACGTTGCCCGTCGTAGTCATACCAGGCATCTGGAGCGCCCCATCTTCGGCCACACCCTTTCAAGGAACCCACAGAAGATGCCCTCTGGTCAAGGGATGCATGCGAACTGTGTTGTGTGCAGTAACTACAAAGTAAAACGTTGCCAGACAATATATTGGTGTGTGGAATGTCAGCTAGCTATGTGTAAACATCCATGTTTTACACGCTTCCACCAAATGCAAGACTACAAGATCAACTGCTTCCCCGGACTACATAGACAGTCAACAATGTCAGCCAATTTCCCAATGATGTCACTCCCTGATTGCAGGGAAAAGAATGCTCAATAAGTGGCTTCAAACTGATGTGGTTTTGGGATGGTCTCAGTGGAGCATACTCATTGCCCTGCTAGTAGCTCCAGTGCTGGTCCCAGAATCAGATAGCTGGGACAAGGCTGAAACAGCACTGTCTATAACAATAAACAGGATGCGCAGTTGGGTTGCTGAAGAGGCATTCTGGGGTTCAAGCTGCGATTCTGTTTTCAAAATCTAAATCCAGTAATGCTGGAAACCCCCCCCCCCCCCCCCCCCATCTTTGAGCCCTTCTGGACTTGAGACACAGTAAGGAACAGCAGCAGTGTTTTGTGCCATAACAGTGAATAGCAAAGTGTACCAATGACCTCAAACGTGATCATGAATGCGAACATAATAGTCACATCTCTGTGGACAACTACAGCATGAGGCCAGTGGTTATGTGATGTGCAGAGCTCATGTATTATTGTGATTGAGATCACTTGTTAAGTCCTCTCAGGACACTTAAAAGTTGGTTTGTGCATTGCGCTGTTGAAATCACATGTGAAGGGATTGTAGTTTACAGACAACAGAATTGCCTGTTTGCCACAAAGGTCAACTGCTTAGTGACAAAGAGCATCTCTTTCTCCCCCCCCCCCCCCCCCCCCCCCCCCCCCCACCACCACCTGTTTTTCATTTTCAGTGAATGGTAGTACAATACAAAAAAAAAAAAAAAAAAAAAAAAGCAGAATGCTGACAGTTTTTTACTTGCCAGTCGTTCAATCAGTGACTGCTCTCTTGTAGGTCTTGTAATGAGTTCAGAGTTCGAAACATTCCTTGCTTGAGGTGCAACGGGGGCAGTCCCTGTGGTCTGTCTTGCCTGCTGTGCAACCAGTGGCAGTCAGAGGCTGCATTGCAGGCACTGCATGCAGTGTTGGGGATCAACTGTTGTGAAATCGACGTATGGTCCTTGGCTTGTTTCTTGTGAATTCAGGCTCTGTAGCAGGTGTACGGGCACAATGTAGGTACTCTCAATGCAGTCATTGACACTATTTCACAGTGAATACTTTAAGTGCAGTCTCCCACTGGTGCCTGTTGCTTGTTAATTTGTTGAGGGAAAAAAGGAAGCAGTGTTTTCTTCCAAAAGAGTATATGTGACCACAAAACACTGGAGACAGTTGGTTAAAACTGGCAGAAACACATACACATCCAGTTTTTCAGCTCAAGTGGAGAGATCATTTGCTGCTGTTGCTTCATGCAACTGAATCTCAATATTGCAGGTCACACTGATTAAAAATTCCTCCAAGATCAAGTGTTTTAAATATGCTAAGGTGTATTCATTTGTCTGAGTTTGCAAATTATGCAACAATCAGTACTGAAAATATGAATTTAAGTGGAAAAAGGTCAGCCCTGGATGTGAAATGAACACAAGCAGGGGGGTTGTGAATATTCACACTTCCTGCCATACATCAGTTGTCATTTTTCTTGATCACTTTCCTCCCAGTCAGATATATTTTTCAGATGCTACAAAGCTAAACGTATTAACATGGTTGGACAGGAAATCCCCCCTCCCCCCCCAAAAAAAAGGAAAGAAAAGAAAACAGAAAAGAAGTTCAACCAGACAGATAGCTTTTATCACTAGTGCCATCTGGTGGCTAAAACCTGAAGCCGATACGCTCCATTTTACTGGCATTTCTTGTTGATTCCAGTTGGGGGCGCTGGTGAGACCGGGCAGCCAGGCGGTGCACACATTACAGCGTCCCATAGAAGGGCATTGTGCAGGCAGGAATCCCCAGAAAATGCGCTGTGGCCAAGTTGTGCGTATGGACTGTGTGGTTTGTAGTAATTACCGGGTCAAACGTTGCCAGACTACCTTTGTGTGTGAGCAGTGTAAGCTACCTATGTGCAAATATCCCTGCTTCACCAGGTACCATACCATGGACAACTACAAAATTGACTGCTTTCGTGGATTTCACAACAAGTGGAATTTATAGATGTTCAAAGTTGTTTGTGCTAATAAATGTTGTACATAACATCATGTAATTGTATGGATCAGTGGGTGAGTTAGTGGGCAAAAAGGTTGGGCTTTATCCCAGCTGAACAGTTGTGACTTGGTAGACTGTCTGCTTTGTACAGACAGCAGCAGAGGTTGTGTATATATGAAGTGTTACAACTCCATACACAAAAAACACAATGGCTATCTCATGTATTTGGAGGTATGTTTTAATTTATATCATCAAGGCACCACATTTATGTTCAGATGTGAGGCTTGAGCTGCTGGTAAAGTTGGCGCTGCTTGATGTACCAGTGGCTTAAAAGTTTGGGTGTAGATCTTAAAATTGGGAAGTTGCTGGAAAATGCTACAAGTATGCATTCAGGTTAATATTAATATGTCCCAGTCTTGAATCAGCTGCTCCTGTCTTTATTTTTATCAACAGTTCAATTAAAATATTGGAAAATACTTCTCATACATGTCAGTCAAGGCAAGGTTTCTTTTCATTTTGGGGATCAAATGATAAAGGACAAAGCAAGTGGAGGGTAACCTTATTATAGGGGCACAATCGTGACAGAATAAAGGGGTATGGGCCTTCACTGTACCCAGTCCTGTTGCATGCAGATGTGCAGAGCACTTGTGCCTGTATAATGCAGTTTCACCGCAACATAAGTGCTACCTTTTATGGACATGCAACTTGTGACGAGAGTTTTGGTGTATACAGGGTGCTTGATTGTTTTTAGTTTACCTCATCAAAGAACTTGCATTCAGTCATCTAGTTTGACAGATGGCTCAGTTGTAAGACCGTCACTTTTTATAGGCTTTTTAGGCAGTGATGATGATGTACAAAGTGTTATCTATACAGAGAGTGGCGCCAGGCCTCACCTCACTTACTGATCATATCGGGTAGACTGTATGAAGATAAAACAAGATTGGAAGGTAGGACTAGGCTTTGTGTCACCCAGTGATAACGACTGTTCATATTTTAGCCTCATTCTGATGTGTATACTGCGAAATAAATATTTATCAATATCAAAGGATTACATTGTCTTTATATGTAGCAATGGATACAACAGGTGACACTTGTTGGGATTTTTACGTGAATTCACATCAGGGTTTAAGATATCTGGTATCACATTGCCAAAAGTGATACAAAGTTAGCTTAGTTTCAATTCCACAGTTTGTCAGAAATGCAAATGTTGCAACTATAATTTCTGCCCCGAAAATGAGAACACTATACTTTTTATCATTTAGTTTTGACAACCACTCGTGAAATGTACCTTATGACGCCATCATTTTGTTCCCTGATTGTGGCATAACATTAATCTAATAAAAATATACAAGGGCTCATGAAAATTTATGCAAGCTTGCTGGATGTAAAAGTGTTCCAAGAATACTTACCTAAATTCAGGACAAAAAACAGCTCCAGTGGAGTTCCCAGGTTCATCATTTGTGGTTTTCCTTACATGTCCCTCACTGTCCAATGAAATGCACATTTGATGCCATGTGAGCCGCAAAAAAAGCAGATTGGGGTGGGGTGGGGGGAGTGGGGGGGGAGGGAGAGAGAAACATGACAAATTCTTGTACAACAATTTACTTGAACTAGGAACTAAATTTTAGCATTTTAGTTTCATAAAGGGTGATCAGAGTGAGTCTCTTTTCAGATACTCGTCAGGCTCGAGAAGGATAGTGTTTCTTCAGATGCTCAAGCACAAGCTGGTGTTGCTGGGTCTTGACCCCTCACAGTATCCAGGGCACGGGGGGGGGGGGGGGGGGGGGGGAGGGCATTCTTCCCTAAGCAGGGTTTCCCTGAACCCCAAATGGGGGTATATTACCCTTTCAAATCACGCAATACCCCCTCAGCAAAATTCAAAGGGTCCCAACTTCCTGTATTTGTTTTGTTAATTTTGCAAAATATAGCTGAAAATTTGATTCTTTCAGGTGGGGACCCTCTGACAAAATTCCTCACAGAAACAGTAACATTCCTGCATAGTTAGTGAAATTACATGGTGACCTGGCCATCTATGCTTATTTGAAACATTTTTACCCCTCAGTGAGAACAAAATTCACCCTGGCCAACCTGGCAAGGTAAATTAAAGGAATAGTACACTCCCCTGCTTCCTCTGGTCTGGGAGACATTGCCAGTATTCCCTTCTGATTGTCTTTGTTGTATGCCATGTTGATGGAGCAACAGTGGCAGATGAGGGCAATACTCCAATGAAGATTTTGTCCCAGGCCAGGTTGTGTTTGTCTTTCTTGTGTGGTGAATTAAAGGATATAATAAATTTGGAACACAGAATAAGTGGAAAGTCAGAAAAATATGCAGACTGCAAATGAAAAATATGCAGACTACAAATGACAAAGCCCAACTTTAGCTACTAAAAATATGGCACACTTGTTAATGGTTCGTGAACACCACAGCTCAACAAAGATGAGACATGGCGCATTATTGGAACAAGAAAGTAAAACTTTTTATTGTAGCTTTATTAAAATGTTCAAATGAAACAATTCTGTAACACAGAATAGAATAAGTGAATATTGTTGATGGTATTAAATATAAAGACAACCAGGTGGACAATTACATGGGGACAAATAGTGATTTACTTGTGGTGTACACATGTACAGCCTGTACTCAAATAAATGCCAGTAGTAAGGATGCTGTCCTAAATATGGACTCAAATGTTAGTACACATGAACGCATACATTTTCAATTGAAGCAAGCTGTACTACTACTCATTTAGTCATATTGGTAATCTAACACACACACTTTCCAGAGGTT
Source organism: Hermodice carunculata (assembly GCA_964020975.1). NCBI lineage: Eukaryota > Metazoa > Annelida > Polychaeta > Eunicida > Amphinomidae > Hermodice > Hermodice carunculata. The sequence goes on from OZ026617.1 coordinate 95,011,970, forward strand.
GCTGCCAATATTTTTTTAACCTTCCCCCCGGTATTGTCTGCTGAACAGACTGTTGTTCGGTGTGTCTGACTGTGCTCCACAGGTTTAAGTGGAGCGACCACACAGTAATGATAGCGTAATGGAGTCTGTCTTGGCAGCAACCCCCAGTAGCACCTTTGGTTTTTTCCGCTCCCTCCTGTGTTTGTGTTTGGAATTGATTTGGAAATAGAAATGCTGTGCTGAATGTTTGACTAAAATGTCAACATTTGGGACAGCAGTTTTTGTAATTAAAAACATACTCATTTTGTCAAACTGTAGTAGTGCTACCTTCCACTTCCCAGTGGTCTCATTGCTTGTGAAATACTTACGGCCCTCCCCCTGTAGCACCTATGAGTTGTCCCCCCTCCCCAGCACACATTCCTATAGCACATTCAAAACCCCATACGGTATGGGGTTTTTGTGTCTCTTTTTGAAGTTGTCAACTTATCAATTAAATGTTGAAAGTAAAAATGCTATCCTAGATGTTGACTCAAATATGTGCTTTCACAAGCAAATCACTATTACATTCACTAAAATTCATTTTTATTGATAACCCTTCAAAAGGTTCAACAATTTTTGTGCGAAGTTTCTCCATGCTCAAGTGTGATTTTTGTGATATATTTGGCACTATTTGTACACATTGCACACAATAGCAGAAGGAACAGGATAACTTCGGCATTATCTGTTGACAAAATGCTACAGTTCTGCGATTCTGTCACAGCAACATATCCATAGTAGATTGTTCACAATTATTAGTTTATAATACACAGAAAGTACAGTAATACTGTTATAGTATTAGATGATCTTGTTTAAAAGCCCAATTATATACATTTTAAGTTTTTGTTTTTAATCTTGAAAAGCCATCGTTTATGAGTAGCATTTGAAATATAAACACGTAAAATGTTTGATAAAAAAAGTTCATTGAATGCCTTGAATATATGCATGATTGACACTTCTACTAGACATAGCTCAGAAAATTGGTAGCAAATATGGCATTAAATGCCACCAAATATTGAACCCTAGGTTTCAAAATTTTCTGGGAGGGGGATGCCCCCACCCCAATGCTTTGTGCCTTTGGTGTTCACAAAACCAGCGCCACGCAAAAGAAGCAATTTGCCCCTCATTTTCACCATTGCCTAGTACCAATTGCTCCATCTTTTTTTTTTTTTTTGACTGGTAAATCGAAACTGTACATATTGTCAAAAGAATTCATATCTACAGAAAAAGATAGGGTATGAATTGATTGAGATTTAAGGCATTTTTTAGTGCACAGTTCATCCGTAGCTGCATATCTACGCCATCCATATCAGTAACATTGTTTTGGGTAGTTCATGTTGAACACTGATGGGGCAGGCAGATGTGTTTGTGGGTATTTATTTCCCAGCTTATATGGTGTAATTATAGAATATGATATATTCTGAAGTGTTAATGGACAGGAATTGTGGGACTCTATAGTGTGTTTAGGGTGACATCACAAATACATGTATAGTTGATACAGGAATGAAAGTAGGATAAAACAGTTGGATGTTTGGAGCGGGGAATTTTCGCTGGACAGCAACAGACTCGCTTGCTTTGGCAGCATGTTGTCTACAGATTAAACCAGCATTGAACACATCAGCTTGAACAAACATCTCTCCAGACTTTTTAATACGGAATACATGTAATTTACAATGATGTGGCTTGGCAGGGTGACTGGTTTCCAGTGACAGTTCAAGGAACAGTAAACATGAAACACTCATAGCCAATCAAAAGAGTGTAACCATCCATGACCAGCTCTCTACTGTCAAAGTACAATGTACACAGTTGTATCTGTTGTGGTTACCATCACAATACTGAATGATAAGATCATGACACAATTCAAGTTTACATTGTAATAGATAGGAAACATTGATAGATGTTCAGTAGTCTGGCTGTATTGTATGAAGAAGACATATGCCCAGATTATGCTATTCAAGGAGGAAATAATTTAAATGTGAAAACTAGGCAAGACCAGTGACGGAAAACGCCCTGTCTGTGAGAGTCCCGACCGGTTTCGTTTGTACTCCAAACTCATCAGGGGATAACTGACAACACTGCGCTGTTACGTTGCTTATATAGCAAACGGTAACGTTGCTACGGATCTGTAGACAACGTCATGTTAAGTGACGCCAAGGCGTCAAAAAGATCCACCAGTCTAACTGCCTGGACTGGCATGTTAGTTTGACGTTCAAAACATTGTCACGTCACTATAGATCTCACGTACCCTGCACGGGTGACATATGGTTGACACCCCTGTGTCAGCCCAGAAAAGGTCAACATCTGAAGCTCAAGCTGTCAGATTAGAGACTGATTATCCATAATCATTATATCCCTATGGTATTGTACAATAGCCTGGAATATTATTTAGAATTCCTTTACAGTGTTGACAGGAGTCATATGTGGTAGATAGGTGTAGAACTAAAAATTTGGAATAAGACTAGGCGAGAGTGCCTATCTACCCATGACATTGAGGCCGAACGGTTCAGTGGAAATAATTTAAAGCCATAAAAGAATCTTCATTAAGGGTAACAATATAACTTGTAGTGAACATGTAGCAAAAGAAAAGAATACTTGGCAGCCAAATAGTCTGTGTTTCATGACCGCTGCTGGGAAGCCTATATACAGAGTGATTTGTTAGCTTCACAGTCACAATGAGTGGTAAGTCAGTGGACTTTTGGTTGGTTGAATTCTTTGCCTTCTATTTTTCTCAGTTTGACCTGGTGACAGCTGTTCGGTGTAAACAACAGGGCCATGTGAATGGAAAATCTATGCAAGACCAACTAGTATACAGTAGGCATATTTTAAATGGGTCAAAATTGTTAATTTACATATTAAAGACATTCTACTTTTGATACAGTTTATACATTTGAATATGCACTAAACATGTGTCTGGGCCTTCATGTGTAGGGAATTTACAAGTTACATAACAGCTTTTCATCCACATGTGAGGTTACTGTACATTATCAATGTTACTTTTTTGTATAAATCTAAATATGCTTATCTTGTTATCCTGGTGTTTAGAAGGTTATTACCCACTGAAGACTCTTAATTTATTTGGGCTAAAACGGCCTATGTCAAAATTCTACAAAACATGTGCAATATGGACAATAGTACTTCCATATGTATACAGGTTAGACAGTGACAGGCTAGCTTATGGAGAGTAAATAGTTTGGATTGCAGAATAGTGTGATGACTACCAGGAAGTAGTTCTGGACAAAAAAGCTCAGATACAAAGTCAGATTTTGCTCTGTTTTATTTTGTCGGTGCAGTGGTTTTTCAGGCAGTCAACAGGAGGCTACTGCAGAACTACATTAGTTACACATGAAATATAATCACTGTACTTTGTGCGCCTGTTGTCTGTGCTTATGGTCATACATGGGGAAATAAAAAATCCTTCACAGGGTGCAATCAAGGGTGAGGGTTTGTCATGCAGTAGCAGGTTCAGACACATTCCATTCTGCAAGGTTTTGCCGAGCAGAACTCATTTGAACCTGTTGGTGAGTGGCAAACCCTTTAATATCATCTTGACCTGACGTTCGATGCTTTTTCTTTCTCTTATGCCCTTACTTGCAAAAATGAACTCTCTCTAGCAAAAAATCAGGTGAATCAACACTGAATTTAATTAGCTCAGCCACCATTTTCTATGATTAATTATTATATACTTCATGTGGTTCATTACTTTGTGTAGTCTGCACAACTGAGTGCAGCTGTTCGACCGTGGTATTTTTGAGGTTTTTTTTTTTTTTTCCGGTAAAATAGTTTCATCAGCCATGCGTTCAGCATGGTGAATATTTGTACATTTTATAAATATCTTTTTCCGTGTTAAAGATCAAACAAATAACGATGTCTGTCGGCATCTTGCTTTGTACATTGCCATACATTGTAGAGCAGGAGGTGTCGCCATCTGTCGCCTGGTTGTCAGACAAATGCCCAAAGCAATTGGTGAAGCACTGCATAATGTTGCCCAATGCTAGACATTGATTGCTTAAGAAAAAAAGAAAGAAGCAAAAGTAAAAGTGAACAGAACTCATGGATATGGAATGGAATTCATTTGGCTTTGTTTACAGTAAAATCTCGGTGAAGCCACACTTGGATATCCAACAGATTCACGTAACAACAAAAGTTCTGAAGGGCTTCAAAGTGATATCCCTTTGCTACTTGCCTTATTTGTCTGACACGTTCATATAGGTGACAGTTTTTCAGGGAGCAGATGGTGTTAGAGTTGGTACAAGTTTCCCCCACCCCCTGATTTTCTTTCAATAACCAAGAATTATACTTGCCTATGCTTAAGTGTAGCACCAAACTCATTTCTTAAGGTAATGTAAAGGTGACCATCACATATATTCTTAATGAAGTAGAAGAAGGCACTATCAATACTTGTAAAGTGGGTAAGGAAAACACCCATATGGCTTGCTACTTTGGGAGGTGGGTGGAGAATGCTGCCTGATAAAAATTTGACCGGGTCCCTTGGTTTGAGGCTCAAGGATGAAGAGGAGGGAATGTTCAGGCACACATCGTCATATCCTCCATTTTCATGGAGTGTTCTTGTTGCAAAAGGTTGTGCTGTCCGTTTCATTGATGACTTAGTGATTAGGGGAATGGAATGTTCAGGTGTATATCATCCGATCGTCTATTTTCATGGGCATGTTCTCGTTGCGGGTGATTGTACTGTCAATTTCATTGATGACATAGATTGATGAAATTAAAGTGTGATGATATGGATCCACTTACTATGCACTAACGGCAAACTACATACTTCATGGGCAGGTATTTGAAATAAGAGCTTGTTAGTTTTCCCACATACAAAGTAAACGCAGATAGCAAGGATGGCTCATGCTGGCAGAGGTACTACAAACGTTTCTTGTTTTACAGTTTGCCAGAACTTCGTTCTGTGTGTTGGAAAGGAAGACCAGAAGAGGACCTGTCCAGCCCATAGGTGGACACACCGTCATTAAAAACCCACAGCGACACCCGGGAGGCCAGCGAGTGCGCGCTGACTGCGTGGTTTGCAGCAACTGGAAGGTGAAGCGGTGCCAGACCCAGGAATGGTGTGAGCAGTGCAAGCTACCCATGTGTTCTTACCCGTGCTTCATCCGTTTCCACACAATGCAAAATTACAAGGTGGACTGCTACCCAGGCTTTCACAACATGGAGAAGACCGACTTGTTCTAGTTGCGCCCAGAACTCCCGGGTGCCCCCTGGGAGGGAAGTTGATCATTGCAGGATTCCTTTGACTTGCTGGAAAGGGGCAGTAGACACAGTGTGCAGTTAGGAAGAGTGACAGAAATGGTTCAGAATTAACAAACGTATGCAGGAATGGTACACGCAGAGAATGACAGGACAAAAAACATGCAAAGGAAGAGTTGTCTTTAGTTGTCAGGTGTTGCATTAGGATGACTCCAGTCATTTTGTTTCCTAGAGAACGTGATGGTCCCCCACACAGAAGCGGTCTCACACAGGATATTTTACTTTCATTATTTTATGAAAGAGTGTCGAGTCTTCAAAAAAATAAAATAAAAAGTAGGCATAGAGAGTGGTGACCTTTATTGACCTTTGTTAAATATGTTAAGGCATGTGAGAAAGCAGGCATTGAAAATACTAGTGCGTCTCAGCAGCAGTTACAGTGAAGGCTGTTACCGACGGAGTGAAAATGGCTAACTCTATTCTGTGTTCTTCCAAGGAAACTTGAATAAACAATTCCCATACTTCTACACAACAATTTCTTGTTTTCCAGTTGGGCAAGGCACCATCGCATTGGTCAGCAAGGAGGATGCCCCTGGAACAAGCACGAAGGCCAATGGGAAGAGCTGCAATGCCGATCTTCCCTACCATGGTATCTAGTACACGGTTACCAAATACTAGTCCTATCGGGGATCATGCCGTCAGCCTTAACCCCCAAAAACATCCCGGAGGTCAGCGTGTGAGGTCAGACTGTGTCGTCTGCAGTGACCTGAGGACAAAGAGACACCAGACTGTTTACTGGTGTGAGCGATGCCAAGTACCCATGTGTCCCAACCCCTGCTTTACCCGCTTTCATACCATGGAAAATTACAAGATTTCATGCTACAGGGGACTACACAGTGCTGTTTATCCTGCAGAGGGATCCACATAGCAACAAGGGACCTTTGTGACTAAAGCAGCATAGTTTTAGTTGTGCCAAACAAAACAGTGGTGTAGCTTAGAATTATGCATGACAATCATACTCGTGCACAACCCTGAAAGTAGTGCTTGATAGTAACAGTTTCAGTGGTCTTTGGTGCCCGTAATAGAATGTATTCTGATTAACTGCGATCCTGTGCTACCATCTAGACTGCAGCAAGGAACTCTACAGGAAGGGGGGTGCATTCACGTGTTAAGCAGGGCCAAAGTTGCTTCTTTGATAAATGAAACAAATCGAAGAAAGCAAAAACCTGAAGGAAAGTCATTCAGTAAGTTTCCAAACACGCAAGATGCTAATGATATTGAGAAAACTTCAGTTGTTTTTGTAGAAAAAGTGTTATTTCTGGATAGTTAAGTGACATAACTGGTAAAAGTGCCCTGATCATGGCAGAGGCATAGTTCTGTTGCCTAGCAACTGAGAGCATCAGAGCAGACCTGAAGTTAATATAGTTAAATGTGAATACCCCTTATTAGGTTAAAGAAACTTCAGAAATTCACAGAACTGTGTAGAACGTAAAGAAAGCATGGATTTATTAATAAACTCTTAAGTGGCAAATTTTGTACTGAGTCGACGGCTTTCCTCGGCATACATTGGGGACAATGTGCCCAATGGCACCGAGAAAAGCTGTTGACCTGGGATATTCTCTCCGGAAGTCCAGGCATACTGGTACTTGAATGAAAGTTCTTTTTACAAGGAGTACGAATCTGAGATCCCAATGATAACGCAGGCTAGTTTAAAGATTAGATCGACTTTAGGCGTGATTGGCACTGAAAGAGTTAATATGTTTCTGTGTGTATGATGCTTTAGACAGAGGCTGAACTTTATCAGACCAGAAGCTGTTTACAGGACTAAGATAGTCAGTGCTTGATTTAACATTTTCCACAGCAAACCAGGAAAAGCAGACCTGTGACCGAATGTTGTCTGCCTCAATGGTTTTTTTTTCTCTTTTTAACTGATATTTACAGTTATGAAAATGAAAAGCAGTGTGAATGAGAAATGTAAATGGGCCCTGTCAAGATAGCATGTCCCTTGCCAAGGAAAGCAGTTGACTTGATTCAAGGAGCTAAAGGGTTAACCCAGCAGCAAAATACATAGACAAACTATAGCGAGTGCAGGCATCTTAGCCCACAGAACAGACAAGTGTGTGCTTTGGAGTGCGGCACATCACAAAGCCGGAGACTGAGCGATGTATGCGTTCCTCTCTGTGGGCCAAGATACCCAAATGAGCTATGGTTTGTATTTATGCCATGTATTACAGTGAAATAAAGGCACAAAAAGGTAATTTCAAACCATGTTATATTCATGTTGACAGCTAGATTGTTATCCTAACAACACATGGCTAATTTGCATATGAACTATGTAATACGAGGAAGCATATCACATAACAGTATTACATTGGTGTTTGTGGGGAGTGTAGGTGCAAACATGGGATTAAACCTGCATGCCCAATAGCATTGGGAATTCATGCAGCCCTATTATCCATGTGATTCTGTTTAATATACGTGTATGTAAATTTACACTACACTGTTTAGTAAACATTAGGCAGTTTGCGAGATTATTTATCGTGTTGACAGCTGTTTGAGATCGTTTAGAGACAGGATTAAACATACATGTACTTGATATGATAAGGTGATTTTATAGAAACAAGCAGAAGTTAAAATTTATTACAGTTATTTAGGGGGAAAAGCAGGAGTATGATCTAAATATTTTTTTTCCGTCAAAAGAACTTTTTATTTTTAAACTTTTTTATTGACTTCTTCAGACAGAATTAAGTTGAGGACTGATGGGTGGACACTGATGCAGACACAAGATGGAAAAGGTTCTCAGAACCACAAAACATCAATAGTTCAATACAAAACTTTTTTTTATTGTAGAATGGACTGTGCAGTAAATAAAGAATTAATAACCACTGAATGCCAATCATGTTTTATATGTACATGCAGATATATGATTGGACTGCATGTCTTCTGTCAACTGTGTGTTCCCTTTCAATCTGTGTGCCGGTCTATCATTAGCATGCATAATGCAGAACTATTTTTTCATGTCATCCTATGACCAACAGAATTACAGCTTGGGTGCGTCAAGCAAGAAGCATCTGTATGGGTAAAATTTTTTGTGGGCTCACTGAAGAGAGGACTGTCACCTTAGAATGTGTGACTGTGACTTGTGTGACTCACTCAGCCAATCCTATGCTTGGTCATTTCATTGGCATGTCTGTGATGTACAGTGAACAGAGTTTATGTCTGAAACAAAATTACACTGGGAGCAGTTTTGCCGTATTTCACATGTACATTGGAGTTGCCATGTGGATTTCCGTACATGTAGATGATCCTTTTACATCTGAATGAGGAATTATCATTCATCTCAGCCACATTTTTAGGATTTTATTTCAAAGTGTGGAGTCAGTTCATTTTCACAGTCTCAAAAAAGGGCACGTCATATTTCAAAGTAAAATTATCAAATTGCTTTTGTATATGGGCATTTTACTGTTTGGGGCACATTGGATCATAGGGAATTAAGCATGCTGATCTTTGCTTGTAATATGTATCTGCTAGGCAGCTATCAGAGGTAGGTTTTTCTTTCCATTAGGCCTTAGAAAAGGATCTGTAAAGTCCTTTGTGTGATAACAAATAGTAGAGCTGGACTTTGCGTGCACATTTAAAATGTCAAATTTCTATAGATTTGCCCTCAGTGTTGCGATTAGCTGATCAAGATCCCGTGGAAGAACTGGGTATGACTGGCAGAAGTTCTACTGTGCATATGTCTGGAGTGAATGGATGTAAACATGTGAAGGGTGCCAGTTGATGAAAGTTTGTGGACTAAATACTTCAAACTACTTGCACGCCATACACTCTAAGACTTGTGAGATCAACAAAATTCACCTCGTAACAAAGCCACAGAACGAATGTCATTGGCACCACCATGAGAATAGATCATCCACAACAAATCCCTCATGGCGTAAACATAAATATAAAGACAATAAATATATACACGTCCTTTAGACCAACTAATTTTGTGTGACTATTGGATGTTTTAGCCATCCAATCACTGATGATAATAGGTGTTACATGTCCCCAACATTGGTGTAAACAGTATGATCTGTTGTATACATTGGAGTCAAGTCTTGGGATACATTTGCTCCCCTGTGTTTCCACTGACACCCATTAATTGAAAAATTGTCTCTCTTCCCCCCCCCCCCCCCCCCCCCCCCCCGTCATTTCATATACACCCGTTGAAGGGCGAATGCACGAGATTCTCCTGGAAATAGGACGTGATACTAATAAGAGTCTGTACTGTGGTGTACCCAGAGCATGGTGAGAGCTTGGAGATGAACCACGATGCACTTCCATGGATTATAATTGTTATGCAGTATGTATTTAATATGTAAGGAAGTTAGTTTGTCTCAGCAGCGAAAAATACCATTATTTTCAAGGAATTTGACACACTGTTAGTTGGCAATACTTGATTTCCGTGTCCCCTGAGGGTCACATGATGTGAGTTGAATCGATGGTGGCATAATTTGTCACATTTTATTTTTCCAGTCAGGCTTCAGTTGGATGCTGTCTGCACAAAACACCTATGTGCCCTGTGCTCGACCGGAACAACTGCATGGACATACAATCACCAAAAATCCAAACAAGCATCCTTGTGGCAAAGGGAGAATGCTGGACTGTGTTGTGTGCAGTAATCGTGCTAAGCGACGGCATCGTACAGCTTACATTTGCATGCAGTGCAGGGTGCCCATGTGTGAACACCCGTGCTTCACCATATATCACACCGTCTCAAAGGACCATAAGATCGACTGCTCGGACCATCCAGGGTTTCATGAAAAGTAATTTTGTGCTGGTGACAGGTGTCCTGAAATGTTCGAGTGACTGGGTACAAATGACAGTGTTTGAAGAGCTAGAGTAGAAACACGTTTTGTCAGTACACCTTTTTAATTTACATAAATCGGTTATCAGCACTCGCAACTCGTGGTGGAAGTAGACGGGCTCCCTGCTTTGTGTTTGACACCACTGATCACAGATTATCACAAATGGAGGTTCCCTTTTAGAGCAGCATGAAGGTCCAGGACACCTTCAGTGTTAGTTACGGTTAAGGGATTGGTGTAAAGTCTTCCAATACCGATCTTGTTGTAAACAAGTCTTGCTTTCAGATTGCTGGTCCGACAATAAGGTTGCAGTGATAGCAGCCCTGAACTGGTTGCTGTGGGGGTCCATCTAGATTTGGTGATGCGAGAGCTTCATTCCACTCTAGCTTAACTCAGAACTTTATGTTTTCCAGTGGGGCATTCCCGTGGTAGCAAGGAGGAAAGTTCGAGTTCCAGACGCGGGACCAATAGAAGGCCATAACATCACAAAAAACCCTAAGAAACAGCGTTGTGGGCAGAGAACTAAGCAAGACTGCGTTGTGTGTAGCAACCGAGCTCGACGCCGCTGCCGTACAGCGTATATGTGTGATGAATGTCAGTTGCCAATGTGTAACTATCCATGCTTCACCCTGTATCATACAAATTCAAAGGACTTTAAGATAGACTGCTATCCAGGATTTCATGAATTAGAAAACATTCTCAGTGTGGGCGGACAAGACTTGGCCTACCTCAATTCTATAGTGGATTCAACACTTCAGTGACAAACAAATCATATGTCAAAGAGTTCACCTGTGGCCGGTCCCTCTTCCAGAAAGAGAGCAGAGACTTTAGTACTTTATTGCATGTCCTAGCAGCAATGAAGGGTTTGTTGTCGGCTTTCAAAACTCATGAAGTGGTTGAATGAATCTTAGATCGACTTTATTTGCTTTTATGGAAAAGGCATAATGATAAATATATAATATATATACATGTATATATACATTTTTTTTTTGTGTCGGATTGATTGATGAAAACTCAGTTTTGGTCTGTATCTTTAATTTTGATCATGTCGTATGTCGTATAAGTTCAGGATATGACTTGTCATTTTTGGAAGGAGTCAACAAGTCACATGACGTGATTCTTATGCTGCAGTGATTTTGCTAAATGTTTGCAGATGGATTTCAATCAGTTTTGACATACATGTTGATCACGTGTGTGATGTACATTTAATTATGTAAATGCTAAGGTTATGCTGAACTACTTTCTTGGTGAAATATGTCCAGGGCTGTACTGTTCTCATGTCCTGTGAACCCGGATAAGGAAACTTGATGCAGGACAAGTAAAATTTGAAGCATGTAACAGAAAGTGGTACCCAGACAAGTCTTGACAGGATGGGACACTGCACATAGTCCATGGAAGGGTTGTTAGAAATGCAGACTTACATCAGGGCTCAAAAGTGTAGCTTTCATTGATGTGTTGGCAAAGTCAAATAGGTCTTTAGTACTTTGCCTCCAAAGCAGACCCAAGCTGGGTATTTTGTCTACTCCGCTGGCGGCAAGTGTAGTAACAAGGAACTTGGTCTGCTATGCAGGCAAGTAGTACTGAGCAGGTGGTACGTATGCATGTGTAGGAGAACAGAAAATCTGACGGACAACAGAAACGACATGGCTACACTGAACTGTGTATAAGTTGTAGGTGACTATATAACTGATGACTAGACAAATTTACAATAAAATCATGAATTGTGATAATCCCTTTCTTCGAGCATATTAAACAGTACATGCTCAGCAATACTCTGATTCTGCCAATGTTATTGTGCAGGCATTGTTTAGGGTGATAAGGAATAAATATCAGATGCTAGTTACAGGTTTTCTTGTTTATTCACATTATGCCCATTGTAGACAAATGGGTGCAGGCCATAAAAACATAAGCACATTCACACCTGTGATGACAGAAAATACCTTCCTCACACATACAGCCAGTGGTCAAAAAGGGAGAAATTATATGTCCGTGTATTTTTAATCAAAGAGTGACGCATAGACCATATATTCTTGATAGGGCTGTCCCACAAATTTGAGTCCAAATGTTACCCTTCTTTGCCAGCATGTGTATTTTTGGAATTCTGGAACGGTGACTTTTTGGCATGATCCCCAAGTAGAAAATGGATCAAGCCCAGTTCTACGTGTAGTTCCAGCCAAGTCAACAAGACTTTGCAGGTTTGACACAGAGTGTTAGAGCGTGCTGTAATGACTTGAATAGAAAGTATTTAGTCAACTGTGATTACATGAACATCTCGGACATGAACCAGGCATATGGGGGAAAGCTCATAAATTGTCAAAAAAGATAAAAACCAAAAAAAAAAAAAAAAGAGTATCACGAAAACAAAGGTACAATAAATCTCTGCAGAACACATTGCAACAATGTTGCAGCTACTGAAGGAATAAAGCTGGTTTGTTGCATCTTGGGTTGTCATTCGTACAGGCTTTCCTGATTTGCCTCCTGGCTACACATGCAAGTGATTTAAGTTTGTGCAAACCCTTCATGTTTTCCAGTACGGCCGCGTCGGTCCAGGATCGTGGGTCCGCAAGGCAAGAGAGAGCTTAGACCACAGAATAGAAATTGATGGGCATACTGTGAACAAAAACCCACAGCGACACCCAGGAGGCCAGAGATACAAACCTGACTGTGTGGTCTGTAGTAATCGGAAGGTGAAGCGGTGCCAAACAGCGTACTGGTGTGAGCAGTGTAAACTGCCCATGTGTGTACATCCCTGCTTTACGCGATACCACACAATGAAAGACTATAAGATAGATTGTTTCGCTGGGCTGCATGGTATGTAAGGAATTGGAAGTAAGACGTTTACTGGAGGCGCACTAGGAGTCCCAAAATTCTTCCGAGTTGGCAAAATTCCCTGCTGGATGTCAGATGTCAGATGATCCCATTCTGATTTCCTTGACAGTGCGAATCATGAACGTTCAAATAGACTCCATACCGTAGCAAAGATTTGAGTGAATAATGTGCAGGTACACTGGGACAGCTGAAAATTACTATCACATAGCATGGCAAAAGGCATGATATTTTCACAACAGTCAAGAGTCCTAGCAGGTGGAGAAATCTGATCATAACCTGATATGTTGAGTTGTTGTTCCCTTGGCATGCAACCAAGGAGGCACATCACAGGGAAGAGCATCCAGTACTTTGCCGGCTGTTTAAAAAATTCAAGGTTTCCAATATGACTTCAGGAAGTCACTTGACATGAATCTGGTCATTGCAGATCGAATACCTGAAGTTTTATGAGTACTGTCAAGTTGAACTTCAGTTGGTAATCACTCTACCAGGGCTTCGTATTAAGTTTTTTTTACTTGTTTCACATTACTTTTTGTCTGAAATTCAGACAAGCAGTGGGTTAAATCTTGTTTGAGGTCATACAGTGGTCCCCCTCTAATAAGTCCTCCCCAAATGCAACCAAAAAATGGCCACATTACAGGAGTAGCCTATCTTGAGAGGGACAATACGATGGGAATACCACTTGGTGGCAAAAAGTGGCCGTTGTAGAGAGGGTGGCCTCTCTTGGGGGGGGGGGGCTTATTTGAGAGGGACCACTGTAGTTTTGCTTGTCCTGTCTCAAACTTACTTGCCACTGACCATAGGGCTGGCCTTAAATTCAAGCCCAGGGTACACTTGCTGATGATATTTGGTTGCAGACAAGACAGTAACTAAGTCTGCTTTGAAGGAAAGGACCAGTGAATTATACCAAAGCCATAATGTGAGGCTTTGTAACTTAGTTATGTCTGTGGACAAGGTAGTATACAGTTTCAGTTGTGGGGACTGTAGACGTATATTCACTCTGTTGATTGGTGTAGTCTGCTACAGTTATTTAGGCCTGGAACAGGCAGAGTGGAGCCCCACATCATAAAATAGAACAGAAGTGCACAACTGAGTTATGATGTAGTTTCTGTTTATCTACCTGCATGTCGTGAAGTTGACTCTGAATGTCTGTTCAGCTATTAAAGGACCGCTTGAAACAAGAGATTTGTAAGGCTTTTTCTTTTACATCACACACAAACATTGTAGAGGATTTGTCAACTCCACACTGTTGAGAAGGAGTCCGAGCTTTCCTAGACATGGAAAAGCTGTTGACGGACGTGTCTGACTCGGGTGGATGATGTATGTTAATTAGAGCGTTTTATTTACCATACCAGAGGTCACTACAGTGCTACCTGTCCTGAGAGACCACTTACCTTGAAGGACCACTGTTTTCAAGTTCTTTACATAGTACTTTCCATTTATACCTCTTATGAGAGACCACAATTTTGTCATCCCTGGGGATGGTCTTTGAAGACGCGTTCGACTATTGATTGCATCACAAGAAGCATGAGACAGAATAGACGGTGCAGAGTGTGGGATAGGAAGTGTTCTAAATGTGTGCTTATCATGCAGATCATTTTCTGACAACAATCCCATAAGGCAGCTTAGGGAATCGACGGTACATGGAATCCTCATCAGACACCTATGTTAGACATGGACTTAAATCAGGAATAATACAAGGCAGTAGGAACAGTGTGTTGATAACAGGGTCCGTTAGCATTTTGAATTTGGATTGGGTCCCAAGCATATTACATTTATAATTTTTAAAAGGGTATCTATATCCAATTTGCATTTGTTTTCTGAATGTTAATTGGATAATAATGATAAAGTGCATCAGTACTTTGAATTTGCATTCTCCATGATGAACAAATCTTAGAGCAATGCTAAGCAAAACTGTGATGTAGAATAAACTCCATAGGTTGACTCGCTAATAGATAGTCTTTGAAGCCTTCTGTGCAGTGGGAATTCAGATGTTTCCTGTGGTGGGCAAGTGCCCTTTGTTTGTATTTATCACACACTATGATGACTTGACTAGCAGAAAAAGATGATTAACAGCAGCAACTGATGATTCATCATACAAAATGATGGTGTGCTTAGCACAAAAGGATGACTCATCTCAGAAACTGATGACTCATTTGACAGTGGACACTACTTATACAGTAAGATTTGGTGCGCAAGTTTCACATTGAGGCTAATGTTCTGGGAAAGCCTGATAATAAACTGATACCATAGTTGATGAGAAAATTCCCCAGGCATTTGATGTCTGAGTAGTGTTGTGTTTCTGGATATGTCATGCGCTACTTCATTGTGAGAATATATATATATATGTACACATACACACACACATATATATATATTGCCTGAAAAGGAGCAGATACAAGTATTTGCAACCAAGTTTTTGCTTCTTTCTTTTTGTGTTTTGCATAAGCAATGACGACTTCCCTACAAAAAAAGTGCTCATTTCTAGCTTTCCAGCAGACCAACCAGACATCCTCACACAGAAAATATCAAGAGTATTTGCGGGAGAAAAAAATTACTACAGGTATTTCTTGTTTTCCAGCAGACAAGACGCTCGTGGCCCGTGGGACGTAAAACTCAGGCGACAATGCAGGTTGCACCAATCAGTGGACATAGTCTGGGGAGGAACCCACAGAAGCAGCCGTGTGGACAGCGCGTTAAACCAGACTGTGTGGTGTGCAGCAATAAGAAGACACGACGCTGTCGCACTGTATTCTGGTGTATACAGTGTGAGCAGCCAATGTGTGCTTACCCCTGCTTTACAAGATACCACACAATGGAAGACTACAAGATTGACTGTTTTGTGGGACTTCATGAGTGCTACATGCCCATCCCGGATGTGGACAGCGAAGAGGCCTCTGGGGTCTTCTAGTAGCCATGGCAATAAATGCTGCTCATGGATACCTTGTCTCAACTCTTTATGGACAGTCAACTGCATGGAAGTCAAAAAAGTTTCAACAGAAACTCGCCAAACATAAAGCAAATGTTGTTCTACTGACTATCTGCGGCATCAGTTATTATTAGGCTGAGGATTGAAATTCTAGGTGACTGATACTAAGATACACATGCTCAGTAAGGCTATCTGCTGCAGTTCTGGAGAATTGGCTGAAGTCAGCATCAGAGTTTAACATGCTCAGTGAGGCTTGTCCTCTATGACTTCAGAGGTTATTACATGTATTTTTCTCCTAAGTAACCGAAATTTATCGTGGTCAAACTTAAATCTGTAAAGAACTATTCTGGACCACATCTTGACTTACAAAGAGTTTTGCTGGTTTTGTTGTTATCAGTAGGCTTCACACTCTTTACTTTTGTCAGGAAACTGGTTACTAGTACTAGTTACCAGTTAACAAGTTGAATGGCGGCAAGGTCTGTCTTGCACGGTGTGACGTCTGACCAAAATATAAAGAAGCAGTGATGTCTGTTGCGTTAGATCATAATGGATGATACAAAACAAATAAATGAAAAAACCAGGTGTAGATCTTTTGGCTGCTGTTTTACAGAGATCTGCGATTGGAGTATTCAAGGTTAATGCACCGGGTTAAGATTTGAAACGCTAGTGTCAGGAGTATTCTAGACCTCACAATTTCTTATTTGTGTCACTGTGCCATAAAAGTACAACATACTTGTGTAGCATTAAATGGGAAGATGAAACCAACATGTTAAACGGTCTCAGATTTTAATGGTTTTTTCTGAAATACAATGTGCTGTGTCCTCTTACCGTGTTGAAATAACTATGTGTATGCTGAGCATTTTTATGTACAGGAAAGTCCTTCTGAAGTATACCAAAAAGACCCGAGATAATAAGCCTATGTTGAATGAAATGTGGGAAACTGGTCTATGATACTTTACATTCCGTTGCTATAGGCAGGTTTAGAAGGCCTTAGATTATAAACCTATATTGAATGAAATAGGGGAACCTGGTCTATGTTTCTCTATGTTCTGTTGCTATAGGCACGTTTAGAAGACACTAGATAATAAACCTATGTTACTCTACATTCCTTTGCTATAGGCAGGTTTAGAAGACCCTAGATTATAAACCTATGTTGAATGGAATATGGGAACCTGGTCTATGTCACTCTACATTCCATTGCTACAGGCACTTTAGGTGTGGGCTTCATCATTAACCTTTGCCTGGTTAGAATAGGGCTGAGTCAACAGTTTTCACGAGCACATGTTGAATGCAACTATACCAAGGAAAACTAAGTCTAGAGCATGATGTTGATTCTTATTCAAAATATTTCTCGTGAATAAGAAATTTAGGTGAAAACTGTGAAGCAGATGACATGTCGGTGCATGTCTTTGGAGGCAATTTGAATGGGAAAGGTTTAACTTGATGTATACATACACGCATACATACATTTACAGTGCAGACATATTCCACAAAATTACAACATTTGTGTCGGGGGGGGGGGGCAGGGGGTGGATGTGACAACTTGTGAGCACAGGTGGATAATTTTTTCTTTGTGAAGACTCGATGGCCACAATGTCAATCTGCCCAAAAAAGGGGGGGGGGGGGTTTCATGTTTTTTTTGTTTTTTGTTTTTGGGGGGGGGGGATGCATGGGGTCAATAGTCGCTGAAAAACATGTAAAAATTGCTAGCTCAAAAGAAACTAGATGTATCTTCATCATCTGGTAAAATGAATTTGTAGAATAGAGAAGAGGTTAAGATTTGGGCAGATTTCTTCATTATAAGCTGATGGTTCACAGTATTTTGTGGCAAAAGAGGGGTTTTTGCAATGAAAGTCTAGTCACTGAGCCCTGGACTCAGGTGGGACAGAGGAGGGCGGGGGGGGGGGGGGGGGAACTCAGTCACCAGAAGGCTGAAGATGCAGTGTTAAGAGATGTGGAAAGGGACTCTTCTGTTCTAACCCTGCACTAACAGTTTCAACTCTGACCTTGATCCCTGCTGGAAGAGGCCAAGACCTGCAGGGATGTGTCCAGAAGGCAGCAAGCCAGGCCTGGACCTTTCATTGTTTAGGTGCTTTGCATTGCTGGTGGACTCCTCCTGTGTAACTTGCATGTTGTTTTGTATATACAGACACACTGATACCCACGTATTTGCCTTCAATCTTCAGGTGTCAGGACATAATATGTGGAGATCCATCCTTCCATCCCATGCTCACCTGAGAGGAGGACCTTTGTATATGGCCTCTCCATACAAGCAGCAGTCAGCTTCCAGCACCTTTGTTCCCTGGAGATCGGTGTCTCGTGATGTGTTTCCCATGCTGCCACCAGGTGGTAGTGCAGTCCAGTCAGACGCTCCAGGGGAGAAGTCCAAAAGCCTGAAAAAGAGAGATAAGTGGGCTTTGCGAACTTTTTCTCATTGGGTAACCTGTCATAACAATAAGCCTGGAGTAACCAAGAAAGTGGACAAACCACTGGAAAAGATGAATGATAGCGAACTCAATGAGTGGATGTCACTTTTCATACAGGAGGCTAGAAAAGCAGATGGCTCTGTATTTTTTTCCAATTCACTGCAGGCTCTTGTCAGTGCTATTCAGAGCTACCTGAGAAGTGAACATAATAGCACAGTGGACTTCAAGGGGGCGTCTAAATTTGCACCCATCAGACAAGCTCTGGACGCACAGCTCAGGTGGATCCAAGAGGAACGTATAGAAATTCCATCCTTTTCCAGGGATATATGTGGACAAGGAGAGGATCTAAAACTCTGGAGCATAGGCTTACTGGGCACTTCAACCCCGAGAATGCTACTTGGTACCATGATCTACCTAAACACAAAATATTTCAAAATAAGATTGGCCGAGCAACATGCAGCACTGCGTTTTACAAACTCGCAGATTACACTACATGAGCCACAAGATAAGATGCCATTCATTAAGTACACAGAGGACACCTCAGAGACAGGCCAGGGGCAGGAGAGAGCAAGGACAGTGATCCACAGTTATGCTAACATGGAGGCTCCGCACAGGTGCCATGTCCAGCTGTATAAACTATACCTGAGCAAGTGTCCTGCAGATGACAGGCATGATGCCTTTTATCTGACACCAGTGCTGACACCTACAGATGCCAGTTGGTACTATGCTCATAGCCCAATGAACAAACAGGACATCAAGCAGTTGATGGATGACATGTGTCGAGAAGCAACATTGAAAGGGTTGTCAAGTCCCACCCTACATCAGATAGACTCCTCTGAGGACATTCAAGACACCATCAGTAACTAATTTCACTGACTGGTCATTATACGGCTGTAGATTCTTTTGGGACTCAACCGAGAAGCAGTTCAAGTTAAATTACATATGACATGGTCATTCACACAACTGTCGTCCATTTTAAGTTACATGTAGTTTATATATGATATGGTCATTTGCAAAACTTTTTGATCATTTGGATTTGCCAAACTACTAAACTCCATGCAAGGAAAAGCTCACTAGCGTGGCCATGCAGATCTTTTATTTCATAAACTGTGAACTTTATGAACAATTTTGTTGATGAGGCTTCGGGTTTATTTGTTGGTGCTGGGATTTGTTGACCAAGTCAGCCAAAAGACATATTTTGTGAAGCAAAGTGTTATTTTGTTTGGTTAGAATTTAAATCAACTTGCACTTTGATACTTTACTGCTCACACAAAGTGGCTGGTTTCAGCGTAGCAGAGACGGAAATCATAGACATGAATGGTGTCCCATTTCATATGGCACATACAGTGAAACTACATGTAAACATGACATTTGCATGCAGATCAGGGTTACAATCCAATACAGAAACTTGTCACCACCTGATCTGGAGTTCTGTTGTATCTCAAAACCATCTTCCTAATTTTGCTTTCTTTGAGTACTGTAGTAAAACATCATCCACATGTTAGTGGCTGCCAAACTAACAGTGCACACAGATTAGAATCAATATGTTGCTGATATTATCCTTACTCCAAACTTATTTTTCAGGAACACACTGAAGTGCATTTCGACTGGTACTACAAATGCTGGACTGTAAATGTACTATTAGTTATTCACTGTTTGAGCGTGAAATACAGGAAGTATCTCCCCCAAAGACAGCTGTATTACCCGAGGCGAAGCCGAGGGTAATACAGCTGTCTTGGGAGAGATACTTCCTGTATTTCACGCTAAAACAGAGAATGACGATTTTATCCCATTTTTGATGATGTAATTTCATGCCCAAAAAATCTTCGCTGTTCGACCCGCTGCTGCTGCAGTTCACTTCACAGTCCGCCATCATGTTGTCGTCTGCAGCACGTCAAGGCTTGAATCGCATGACAGAGACTTCTGGTGGCTGATCGATCCACTAACCAGATAGGGAGATACAGCGAGAATACCGCTGTATTCCCCGGCCAGTTACGAGAATACCGCTGTATTCCCCGGTCAGTTTCAGGAATCATGCTGTATTTCACCGTTGCAGTAATTAATGCACAATTAAGGGTAATACAAAGAATGTACCATAGCTATTAACCAATCAGAAGCCAAGGATTCTATCATAAATGGGATAAACAATGGTGTTTCCTCCTTGCCACTGCTCCCTATAGCATACATAATGATGAAGGGTGGGGCAGCATTTCTAGCATGTACTTTTATGAAATAGCAGCATCACCTTTGAGACAGGTTTGTTGTGAAAGACGGTTTAAGATTCAGCGGCAAAGAAATCTCCCTGTCGTATATCACTGAATGATTAAAAAAAATCAGCTGTCATGGTGAAGATGTGTTGGGAAAATTTCATGAGATACCACATTTGCTTCCAGCATAAAGGACACACACTGATTGTGACCCACATCATGTTGACTTCCCACGAAAATACATGTCCTGATTTGCAGTGTAGTTTCTTTGAACTTGAATGAATGATGTCTGAAACTTAGCACTGACAGAAGATAAAAGTTTTATGGTACTGTGTGTATGTGATTCTGTTGAGTTTCGACAGAGCTCAAGAAAAGGCGGCATGGGACACCTTTTCCTGCATAGTCCATAGGACAGACGAGTGAAAATTTGTATGAAAGAATGAAAAGCATTGTGGAATGTGATGTTAAGCAAATTGATGAAGACAGGTTTGACTGTACATCTAGTTCAACTTGGCAGGTTTAACAGATCATGTGTCAGGTGTTACCACCCACCCACCCACCCACACCCCCCAACAAAAAATACTGTTTCTCATGAGCATGTGGGTCAGTGAATTTTGTCTGTATGTATGTGAAAAGGAGAACTGAACAAGTTCTGGAGGATAGAAAAGAAAGAAAAAAGAGCCTGTTCATTACAAGATCTTTACAGAGAAGTAGTATTTCTGAATATTTTTTGGCCTAAGGGAGGTTTCAATGAAGTATTATTCACCGAAACTGTCCATAAATATAGCTGTTACTATAAATGTATACTTTCAAACAGTACATGTAGTACACCTACCTGCATTTCCACAAGGTGTCTTTTGACAAAAATTGAAAAAAATAAACTCTGCTTTAGAATAAACCCGTTTAACATTAGTTCTTTTGTAAGAACCATGAGAATATAAAATTAGAATAATATGAACACTTTTTTTAGAATATTTGATAAAGGCCGTAAACAATGATGATAATGCAAAATGTACCAACATTGCTATCTACAGCCGTATTGTTTCCCTGTGGCATCCATGTACAGCTTAAATTTTTTTTTTTTTTTGCACCAGAGTATATGTATGATCTGGTCTCTTTGGTTCGTATTTCTCTGACTTTCTACCAGGTATCCAATATTGCCTTGAATACTTTCTGCCAGATATCCAATATTGCCTTGAATGTTTTCTTTCGAAAAGTGAAAATACATTCCTTGATTGCTGCAACATTATGCATGTTTACCAGTGGCATTACAACCCTGCTGTTTGGTTACTTGACAGATCTTATCCATACCCACTCTTATGGGGCATGAGACGTGGCAAAAAACCATCATGGTCGACCCAGAGGATGTTGCCACCATGAGAGAAATTGTCCTTTCGCCTGGGCCATTTGTAACCAGAACAATGTTCGCCCGACAGAGCCAGCGAGGAAAGTCGGCAAACGTGGTTACGCTGATGTCCAACATGGCATTAATTCCGTGGGGAGATGATCACCACATAGGGGCATTCCGCTGCTTACCAGGCAATATCTGTGTGTTTTACAAGTGTCCAGTGCAGCATGTGAAACATCAAGCCTTGAAGTTCTTTGACGTCAGCCTGGAAGAGTATGCGGCTTCTTACAATCGGGAAGTTGCTGATGATGAGCGCCCAAGGGACAAATGGGAAAAGTACCGCGACAAAGTGTTGGGAAAATCTCCATACATTGGACCACATGGACCATTTTCTTTTTGTTAAAATTTAGTGGAGTATATCAAACAGCAGGTGAAAATGACAAGTGACCCCACTTCCAGCAAGGCCTTTTGTAAGTGAAGCTGGGCAGAGTTTGGTTTCTCCAGCCCCCTCCCAATGCACAGAATGACTTCATCAGCAGGACCTGGAAAGAAGAAGTGCCACTTTTGAGTTTGATGTGCATGACATTATGTTGGTTTAGGTTGCTCTGGACTCTTTTGGCAGAATGTGTCTATTTTGCATATCTGGTATGATGCTTGCGTGCAGAAGGCCAGAACATATACTGTGTAAAACTCCTGCCTGCCTTAAAAAGAAACCAAGAGGACTATGTGAACAGCCCGTCCTGAGCTCAGTGCTGACCTTGACGTTCAACCCAAAATAAGCTCCACCCGAGTCTAAGGGTTCCTAGCAGCATTTGTCTACAGTGTTAAAGCTGTTTGCCAAGTGGTTTTCAGAGAAAAAAGATTTTTCCCAAACATGACGCCACCACCGCCCACCCCACAAAAACAAAAACAAAAATCAAACCCAATTAAAATGATAAAAAGTTTTAAAAATTTACTGTAGCATGACAATATGAAGACACTTGATAGACTCATCTAAGGAATATCGCCACCAAGTTTGAAATGGATCTAGTTCTCAGTTTTGGAGAAAATACATGCACAGTGGTATCTCTGTAGTTACCATGCTAACATGACATTGTGTAAAAACACAAAGAAGAACTGCAGCACCACCTGTTGAACAAATGGAAGATGTATGGTGTCCAGAAGTGTCCCTGTGCAGTTTCAAAGCAGTTGACAGGGTGGCTTTGGACACAATTTTCAAAAAAAAAAAAAAAAAAAAAATCACTAGAAAGTAATGTGTCTGACTCTTAGAGACCCACCAAAGGTACATCCTTACCAAGTTTGAACAGGGTCTGACTGTCATTTTTGCAGAATACCTTGAAAATGTAATAGTGGCCAAACTATGGGTAATCACCCGTCCTATAACATCTGATAAGTCGGCTGAGGTTTTTTTCAAAAAAAAAAAGTTAAATGCTGGAACTTTCTTGCACTCTGTCACAATTTATGTGAACTTGTTTGTCTTACTTAGTTTACGATGCATGTACATGTTTCAATTTCTTGCTCAGTTTCTTGTTAAATACAAATTTAGAAGTAGAGTCCTGTTCATTATTTGGGGACAGTAGTATGTCTATTCTCACTGTTGTTGCCAGAACATATTTGGACTAAGACAAATCATTTGGAGGAAGTTAGGTGTTTGTTTTGATCACATGTCAAATAAATCATTGGAAGTCCCGAGAAGATGGGTATAAATATCAGGAGTATCTGTTACAAGGGCTGTTGAAGAGGTCAGGGGCATCCTTTCAAGGTTGTACTAAACTAGATGAGTATAGTGATGCAGTTATAAGTATATATAAATATAAATTTAAATCACAATAAATAAATCTATATTATAGATTGTTGTTGCCTTGTTATTAAACATTTAATACCTGTGAATATGTTCAGAGAATTGAGTCATTTTGAAATGGTTACATGTGTATAGTCACCATATTGTCAGAATTCTCTTTTCAAGTTGTTTGGCTGAAATTAGACTTATGTGGATCCTATAAAATTGAATTAACAGATCAAGGAGGAATAAGACTGGTCTTCAAATGTTTGTACAGTTCCATGTTCAAGCTCATGTCTTGTTTTAAGAAAGTCTGAACTTTGTCGGTTGGATTGGATGTATCTTTGGAGGGATGTGTCTCAGTTACCTAGTTGACTGGTGATGTGCTTACTGATGACATCGATGCTTTAACGGTCATAGTAGTCAGTAGCTTTCTTTGAGGGTAGAGTGGTTATGTTGACCTCAGACATGCAGTATTGTTAGGTTCACTAACAATTCTTATTCAATGTGTTTTCTAGGAATAAAATATTAAGCAAGAAACATTGAAACAGAGGACATTTTACATCCAGGCACTTTCAGCAAGGAGGATAGGGAGTGATTTGCACCCAACTACACGAATGTTAGTTTAGCAGAATATATATATATTTTTTTTTACATCCAAAGTTTAAATAAATTTGGTGAAAGACATTTTTATGCCCCCAAAACAGGGCATGACATTCAGGTTTTCAGCCAGCTGTCTACCGGCAACATTTGCCAAAATGCCCGTAACTTTTACCTTCAATATTATGCCTGTGGAGCATGATATTTTTGGCTGTCCTGCCTGAAGATCCAGTTGTCTTGAATAGTAACATTTGCATCATGTGAAAGTGATAATGAAAGCGTGTTAACAGCTCACTCCATAGGTCGTGCAAAATGGGCACAAGTATCAGTGGAATCTGTCACAAGGTCTGGTCTAAAGGTGGTCTTGCTACAGAGATACAATAACATGGAAGTGAAGTTTACGTGCAGGAAGGCACAATACAGCGCTTTTCACTGGCATTTTGTTTTTAACCGGAGGTGGAAATTTCTGTTTCACATCTGTTCAAGCTACATCAACTGGAGAATAAAAAAGAAAAGAAGGGGGAGGAGTTTCAGGTATTCATGTGAAGGTCATATTTGCAAGGCTGGTGTAATTGTTTAATCGAGACAAAAGGTTTCACTTACTACAGGACCACGCAGGAAGATATTACTTTGGGCTCACTGTCTCGAAAACATCGTCGCTGTTTATGATGGAGATGTGCATTGCTTGCAATTCTGTATGCATTGCCAGCAACACATATTTTTGGCAGTGCTGCGCCTCACCTCCCACCCTCACCCATCCTCTTACGATCATGTGCAACTTTGGTACATCTCCACTGCGACTTACGGAAAACATTCTACTGCACTGCAATTCATCTCAATCCATAGTCACCAACACCTTTCCTAATTTCACTGGGTATACAAGTATAACTCGCTTGCGTTTTGCTAACTTTTGGACAAATTTCACAGCCATTATTGTGGGTCACTGAAACATTCCTGGTTACAGGTTTTTCATCAGTGGTGGCAGAGATATATACATGTATATGACTTACACTGGTCTCAGCCAGCCGTAAGTTGACATGTTACGTGATAGGCCAAGAATTTTTCTGTTCATCTTGGTTTATAGTGGACCGTTTGTTGTTTACTGTTTGTATGTTGCCAACTCGTTCCATTCCACTAACCATGCTTTTCTTTCTCTGTCTTGCTTCCAGCCCTACGAGGGGCGTGGCCCGATGCCCTCTGTAATGCAGTTCTTGGTAATGCAACAAACACCTCCTGGTGGTCAGAGCCACAGTCGCAGCCCTGCCCCCGACCATGAAGCTGCTGCCATGAACTCAGGTGACTGCGGGGAGTCGTTTACTTTGTTCACAGAGAACCACAACACAAATAGGAAAACTAATGCAGATGCACGTGAATTTGACCACTACCTAAGGACTGTCTTGAAGGTGACCAAACCTATGCAATCGCTGCCTCCACAAGACCTAGACAGACACTTGACGCAGTACCTGGGTAGTGTGAAAAAGAAACGTCCAGGCTCAATGGACAGTCTGACAGGAGGATCCGAGTATCTGCCTCAGAGCTTGCGTGGCAAACACCAAAGTATTGCACGCTATTTGCGTTTTTGTGGCTATGAGTATGATATCATTCATAATCCACTCTTTGCAAAATCCAATGAAACTGTAAGAGAAAGAATGCAAAGGCTTGTTTCAGCAGGCAAAGGGAGTAAGCAGCAAATTGAAGAATCGCTGTCACGCAGGCAGTTTAACCAGTCTCACATCTCAAAACTGATACAGACTGGCGCTATTGGGGAGGAGTCCCCAAGTTCCCTACTGCAAGCATTGTATGCCTTCAACACACACTTCTTTGGTCTTGGTTCAATACGAGAGCATTATGCACTCACATGGGGTCATGTCTTTCTTGAGGATGAGGATGGCGACCAAGAGAGGCTCGTCTTCAAAGCTGGACCACAGGTTTATTCAGTTCATACCAATCAGAATCCATTTGAAGTTTTGTTTGGACCAATCAGGGCTTACAAATTGTATCGTAGTCAGCGCCCTCCTGACATGATGCGGAACATAAGTCCATTTTACCTTTGTCTCAACCCCCACTATGCAGGTGCCCCGTCTCAGGCATGGTTTCTTCCATTTAAGCTGAGTGACAATGGGCTGGGCCGTATCATGCAAACACTGGGATGTTTAAACGTGAATAAAGACCGAGAGAGGAATCTGTCAGACTGAACTAGTGAGACACGCATTGAAGACTAGAACCACCAGAGGGCACTGCTGGTCAAGAGGGATCAGCTAATATTTCCTGCCATATCAGATTTGTCCTGAGATGACGGGAGTTAACCAATGATGTCTTCAAATGACCCTATCAGGTTTATTCATAGATGTTATTTTTGTGTGGTTGTCGCTCGTTATGCACCAACCACAAAGAGAAGAGTTCATCTCACTGGAATCCTGCCAGACTCTGGCAGGTATATGTGAAGCACCAAAAGCTGTTCGCCAAATTCTCATTGCTGTACATACAATAGGCTAACATTTTATGTCAAAGTAATATTGAAAATTTTTATCCTTAACCCTAGTGCTGTGGGGCCTGTGCAACGGTCCAAAAGGCAGGTTAAAAAAACAATTCAGCAGCACTAGGGTTAATTAGTCCTGGTCAGCCGTCCAGACAGTTTAATTTACTTCAGTTTGCCGTCTTTTGCCTTAAAATTGGAATGACTATGAAAATAATCTATGATGAACCGGGCAGTAATATCGACTTCAATGAACACTGCTGAAATGTTCCAGTGATGATCATGTTACAAGGTGAATGTAGGTTTGGGTCTTATGTTTCGATTTCAGGTTTTTTGATCACAAATAGACCTGGGTGACAGGTGCATTAAGAACCACAAGGCCTAAGTTTGAAGCCCAGAAATGACTAGAGGCTTCAGCTAGCTGCAGCCATGTGTCCTGAAAAGGGAAGAATGTTACAGGTTAAAAAGCAAACAAAAACAGGTTTACTGTACACAACTTCTGCACATGATTACCACTTTAAAGTAATAGGAGTTTCTGAACTACAAGGCGTGGCATTTAGTGCTAGCGTAAAGGACTGGACAAAATATCAGAGTGAAGTAGGCAGTCGGGACGTGTGTGAAAATGTATGTATGTGTGTGTGTGTAGATATACGAAATTGCACATTTGCAGTACGTTTCTGCTGACTGTGGAAAACGTATACCATATTCCCAGACCACATGTATATATGTGAGACGCATGTGTGCGGGACAGTCGGGAAGCAGCATATATGTGTGCTTGCAAGCATGTGCTGAAGAGAAACATTGGACATGAATTGGGCTTCACCTTGTTTGGGAAGGAATGCATGGTGCCAAGAGAATTGTACATAACATGTCATGAGAAATCAACTCACTGTGCTGAAACAAATGAATTTGTGACATTTCATGCATTAATTTGGATCCCTCATTTAATGTAAGTAAACGAGTGCCTGTCACTTTATATGTAACATCATCAGGGATCACATAGAGGGTGGGTCCTGGGTCCGTGACCTCTAAAAACTGAGAAAGACCCACAATTTATCTCCCAATATTGCCCAGGATTTGCCCGAAATGTAGACCAGTTACAATGGTCTGCATGCATGTAAATGGGATTAAAATGCTTCTAAATGCACCCTTTCGACATGTGTGAAGTCAGATTACTGTATTGCAGACAAACGAGCTCATAAAATGTCATATGAAATTGGGTTACTCATTGAAAAGACAAATTATATTGTATCCTACATTAAATCAGATTTACTGGTATGAAACAAAAGAATATCAGCATGCCATGTATGAAATCAGGTAACACGTACTTGTGTTCCTTTTTTTTTTTTGAAGAAGCCAGTTTTAATTCCACATAACAATGTGAAAGTATAAATGGAACACAACAAATACACCTTCTCAGCCAAGAAATTGTAATCATCACATTTCTTAGTCCCTATTCAGGGCATCAGCACAATGTTTTAGTTGTCCTGAATTGACCCAGCCCAAAAATATGCACTAACTAACCTCAGTTATGTCACAGATCGGGTTTCCTTATTTGGGGGATCAAAAATTTTAAATCAGAGATAAGTCTGATTTGAAGAAGATCATGACAACATAGTAAGTCAGTCATGGCCAATCACGCTTCAAACGTAAACACAATACAAGTGTGTCATGTAACAACAAGCGGAACTCCACATAGGTACATAAGGGCTTCAGCAGTCTTTCTAACCGTCCCTGACGAGTTGAACACATCAACAAAACCAGTCAGACACAGCCTCTCAGACTGAGCCTCCACTCGACCTTGTTTTTGCTCATACTTGTAGTTATTATCATAAAGTAGAGTTGGGATGACCACACCAAAGGATTGCATGTCTGTTACCGAGGCAAAAGGTTGAGTTCTTTTTAGGGAAAAAATGGTACTTCTCTGAATGACAGCTGGTGGCAGCAGGACCCTCTGTGATTGAATTGTGACAGGAAAGGTATGCCATCTTGGCCAAATACTCCTGGCATGGCTTGTTTCTAGCACAGTATCTAGCACCAGTACAAAGTCTGGTAACCGGAATGACTCACCTTTCATGCCAGCCAAAAACATGTCCTGATGTAAATTGTTGTCAGCCTTAGCCTTTTCGCACTTGAATTAAATCGGAGACAACAGCTTTCCATGGCATGGGTTTGGCACTCAATAAGATAAAATCATTTGTGTGTACTACATGTAGTTAGTTACATGGAGTTGGTCTCTATTCCATCTCTCTGCTCTGATTCCCACACAAACTGGAAGCTACATGAAATGGGTCGGCCTTGTAAAGGGCAGGGTAACATGACCATGGGTATGGACAAGGTAACCCTATTGCGACATAACTTATGACATCAGTCACATATTGGCTCCCAGTCTACTGGACGGTACAGCTGATTAAATTATAATGCCATTTGTCACAAGTATGTAACATGTTAGTTTGATTGACAGGCCATTTGTACCAGACAAGACCAAATACTGCATTCACACTACCTAAAATAACCATAATTTGTACTCACAAAAATCCGAATGTACCATTCAGACTACATACTGTTTCTCCTCTGTATGCAAAAAATTCGAATATTTTTTCCCAGCAAAAATTCTGCTGCTAGAGGTGGATTTTTACTGTATTTCATACGGCAATATCAACATATGAATATTTTTGCCCATGTCTAAAGGCAGCATGCCTCTGTATTCCGAATGTAGCATACTGCGCTTGGGTATTGCTAATTTTTACATTCTCTGCGTAATAACATACGGTATCAGTTTGCCTGTCTGAATGGTACATTCACATTTTTGTTGTATATGACTATACAGTCTAAACGCACAATATGATTCATTTCCAATTTTATTTTTACACGGATATTACTTCCGAACAAATACGGATTTATAGTCTGGACATGGCTAAATAAGCATTTTTTTTTTCTGTAACAGCTGGGAGAGAAGAGTGTCCCCACTTAAATATTGGCCATATCTGGATTATAAATCCAATCTGTTTATATGACACTGTTGCAATCAAAGTGGACAGCTGGGGGAAGTTTGCAGCATTCTCAATGCAGACCGGTACGCTGATCTGCAAGGCTTGAATGTCAAAAGATGGAAGGACCAGAACAAAAAAAAAGTAAAGAACTAAAGAAACAGAACTTTGCCTGGCTGGCCAGAAGGTGAAGAGGGCTGAAGGAAGATGGGAAATTTCAGATCTTTTGCTGATTAAATGAAAGAGTACATGTGTCACAGAGAATCTTAATTCACAGCAAGAGTGATAGACGAGAAATCACAGTACACTGTACACACAGAAAAGATGACTGCTGGTGGTTCAGGTAGGGTTACCGTTTTAACCCTTCCCCACGCAAATTGCCCAAAAGCACCCAGATGTAAATTGTTCATTTGCCACAATCTTTTCACTCGAACTTCTCGCCAATAGAAAACCTGTTTGGTGAGAACTGAAGATAAGACGCATCATGATAGCATGCCCCAGGTCAACAGCTTTCCAAAGCCACACCAAGAAAAAAGTTTAATAGGACAAAGGCATTGTAACTTTGTGTGGCATTCTCATCACTTGCATATATTTAATTGGTCGGCTCCTTTGTTGTGTATTGCATATAACGTCATCACAGTTCGTCCACACAAATGTGCAAGTCCAGGATTGTCCCATGTTACGCAGTTATAAATACTTTGATCCTATAGTATATGGTCAAGTAAAAAGAACAGTTTTGTGTAAGTTTGTTCGTGGTGATTATTCTCCCTTTTAGCTATATAGTACGAAGTATTGGGATATAGTTTAACTGGTCTTTCTACAGGTGGCATTCCTCACAGAAAAATAAAAAATAATTAAGGCACAATTATTTATGTGTTTTTGGTAGTAAGCACATGATCCCACCAGACGGTTTAATCTGGATTGTGTCAAAGAGATATGTTGTGTGGAGGGGCTTGTTGCAAAGCAGAGATGGGTGCACGGTTTGGCTGAGCGGTAAGACCCTCGCCTTTCACCTCTGCGACCCGGGTTCGATTCTCGTCCTGGGCAGCATGTGGAAAAAGTTCCTTCCACTTTAACCGTGCACGGTGGTTTTCTCCGAGTTCTTCGGTTTCCTCCACTGGGCAAGGTAGGAAGTATACGCTAACATCTGTGCCATGGAGAGTGACTCGATAAGTCAATGCTTGACTTCTTTCACAATCCATGTAAAAACAAATGTGTCTATACTAGAGATTAGGGACTGTAGTTTCCAGATCAAGTCATTACTGCATGAACATGGAATGCTGGTACTTCATTTTGTCTTTGCCAATCGTGGTGACTTATCATTTTTATTTTCATTGGTTCAGGCAATAAGCAGATCCTCTCTACTTATTTTTGTCTTCTGTACTGACTGCACTATCATTATGGTACAAGAATTATACAAAGGTTCAGTTTGTTTCACACAATAATAGATTAGTCATCTGAGCAGGTTTGTCAAGCGAGCATTTTCGATAATAAAATATTGATCAGTACTGATTGACACAATTTTGTTGTTTTCATTGTGCTGTCTTGCTTTCCCTATCAGTGTTTGTCTACAAGGGAAACAGGAAATTTGGGTCTTTGTCTTCTGAGCTAATCCAAACTAACTAGGCAATCAGGAACTTTGGGTCTTTGTCTTCTGAGCTAAACACACACACACACGCACACGCACGCACACACACACACACACACACACACACACACACACACACACTCTCTCTCTCTCTCTCTATTATATATGTTTATATTTAGTTTTTAGTTTTATTGGAGAAAAAAAAATTATCCACTTTTTATTGTGAAGTTAGTATTGGTTGGTGGCTTATAAAAATGTATTCCTTCCTTTTTTGCCGGGGAGGAGGTGGGGGCAGGGAGAAAGGACATGGTGGGGGGGGGGGGGGAGCGTAAGACTCTGAGATCAAGCATGGTCTAGTCTCCATACTGGTCAACAGAGCTCACCTGATATTGCCACGCTCAATTTGGCAGAACTTTGTGGCCTCTAGTGGTCCAAGCGTCCTAGGTTTATCCCTATCAGCCATTCTTACTCCTGAAAAATGCAGAGAGCTAATTCCATGGTTGTGTCATTGGCATTTAAGAGGATGGATGTTGCATCAGTTTGTGCTTTTTGTGTCTTTGAGCAGCAGATGCATCACTTTTTCTTTTAAACAAAGAGAAAATTCTTCAGCATACTGCACGTAGGAACAGATCTGAACAGGATTTTTCAACACCACTTTCATGTCAATGAAATATCAAATATCAAACACTTTGTTAATATCCTGTGATAACTAGCAAGCTGATATTGCTTCCAGTTGTCCAAATATATATTTGAGGCTTTTTAAATGCTTTGATATGATAACCTTCAAGGTCACCTTCTTGTTCTTTTCAAGGTTGATGCTCATGAATGGAAAGTGGTGAGAGAGAGATTCGGGGAAGAGGTTGCCGTGACACTCCGTCAGGAGGACATAAAACGGTTGACAGGAGAGCACTTCTTGTCTCAAATCCCTCCTACTCCTAAACAAAGTAGGCCACGGCGCCGTTGTCGTGTCTGCTACGCAAACAAAGTACGACGCGACACCTTCACCTACTGCAGCCAGTGCCCCAGCCAGCCCGCCTTGTGTAAGACCCCCTGCTTTGAGACGTACCACACCACTCTAGTATACTGGCCCAGTGTGAAGACCGTTCAGATTTTGCCGCTCCCTTCCCCAGATAACTCCAAAAGCCACGCCATTTCTGATCAACCATCGCCCACCTGAGCTTGCAGAACTGGCAGTCAGTGAGACCTGTCTGATGTCGGCACCGTGTGATTTTGTTTCTAAAATTGTGGACTGTAATGCTGTGAAATGGAACACTTTGTAGTTTATTTTATATTATGCAAACTTATCGTGGTGCTCAAACACTTGCATTAATGAACATTACCTTTCTATGCCTGAAAGTAGCTTGCCATATGGAGGCCAGAACAATTGTTTCTTTCACAAAGAATGGGCTGGAATCCCACATGCAGACTGTAAGATTTTGCGGTGGCACAGTCTGGAACTATGTCTGTTAAATTTTCTTGTTACACAGATGTCTTAAACCGGTAAACCCGACTCAAACATGCACATGAAAATACTTCCTCTTGTTTAACTGGAACTTAATGCAACACAAAAGTTGATTACAGACATTTTTTATTTGATGGACTAGGAATATTACAAGCAAAAAACTGCCACATATCTCTTGAATCCTGTTTTTTCAGAGAAGTGAATAGGATATAATGGAATTGTCAATTCCCATTGATATACCCATTTTTAAGTAGAAAGTCCTCTCAAAATACTGTGCATATAATGTTACATGTAAGTGATAATTGCTGTTACACAGGATCATAGGTTCATGCAGGTATGTACATTGACAAACTTCGTGGGATTACTTTGTCTTGTATGTTGTGTTAGTCGTCCAGGATCTTTCATGACGCTGCTTCATAAAAGTTGGAGACTTACAGTTGTAGTGAGGCATGAAATGGTCTTCAATCATGCATCATGAGTTCATTGTCAGTACCGGACGATTCGTCATTCATATTAACTGCAATGCTCCTTTGGCCCGGACCATTCAAC
Organism: Hermodice carunculata; assembly: GCA_964020975.1. NCBI lineage: Eukaryota > Metazoa > Annelida > Polychaeta > Eunicida > Amphinomidae > Hermodice > Hermodice carunculata. The sequence continues at coordinate 95,045,218 of OZ026617.1, forward strand.
AGGGAAGTAACTGGACACACGAACAGATCTTTGTATCAACATGGCAAGATATATTGCCGGTACCAAACTGGCAACTTGGATAAAATCAAGTGCATAAAATGTCACTGTTGTGTTCTCCAAACACGCAATGATATCAGGAAAAATGATGAGTTGCACAATTGGATTAAGTACTCTTTATTCTCACAAATGTTCGTTGCACCCACAGACTTTCCATCAGTGGGCCTATATCATGACAGCTGACAGTCACGGTTCCCAAGTGAAAGAATCACTGATTTTAGCAGGAAATTGATACACATGTCTCATATTCTGACAACTCCTCTAAGTACTAGTTACAAGTAATTGCCCTGTGGGAAATCCCTGTTGTAAAGAATCCTGGGTATTTTGTAATGGGGGTCTAGGTCATGTAAGTCAGGTTTCTGCAGAGAACAACCCGCATTGATAGGTAAGCCAGGAGACCATGAAACTGCTAGATGGCGCCACTCCCTTAAGAACTGGTCTGCACCTCTGAACCAATGTGATAAATTTAGAGCCACTCACGGGAGGCATCTCATGTTAAACGGATTCCATTTTATGGAGGCCTTGATGCCCAAATCTTGTACTCTGTAATATACATTATGTTTGCCCAGCGAAACGGCTGTCAAAAAAGTGTCATTGTACAAATTAATACACAAGAAGTTTGTAATATGATTAGCATCATGTGCTTCTGGCCTCTGGCTGATTGCCTGTAGTGAATAAATAGCTTTTCTAAACATGTCCTTTCGAGGAAACTGTGTGCTAGCCACATACACAGGTGTAACTTACACATGTAGTGCAGGGACTGAAATCAGGAAGACAGTGACGGCAGAGACAGCATCATGAAATGGCCACACCTATTGTCACTAAAGTATGTGTATATACTTTGACGTGTATGTTAAGATGAAACGGTCATCTACGTTGTACTCTTTCCTGTGCCAGGCAACTTACAAAAGCTTCGTTTCAATGCTGTATAAACTCTGAATGATAGAATTTGATATCTTTAAGCATGTCAGACCTTCGCAAGTGTTGGAATAAAATTTACAAAAACAGGAAGTTGGCTCTTTGTTGTGTCAGACATGCAGTCTGGGAATCGTCAAGAAACAAAAGCAACTAGGAGCATGACATGGATGTCACAGTATGTCAACACATACACAATGATATAATGTCTACAAACAGAAAGTAAACATGACCTGCATTCATGGTATTTGTTCACTGAAAAGGTCAGATTTGCTATGTTTTTATGTTGAAATACTCAAACAAAAACTGAGTTTTAACCTTGTTAATCTGGTGGGGGAAGAGAATATCTTGATGACTCGGATGGTTTCAAGTTGTTTTTTTTTTTTTTTTTTGTCAATGAAAAACCTTGATGAAAATACAGATGTCAACCTCAGAGCAGGGAATTGGACATAACGTGTGACCAACCTTTCCTTAATTCTGTTTAAGGTGAGACGCAACCGGATAATGGCTGCAGAGCAAGGATTGTGGCGAGATGACGACGTTCAACGAATATGTGGCAGCCACTTTCTGACTGTAGTTCCACCGACACCCCGGAGTTTGACTCCTAAACGACGGTGCAGAGTTTGCTCCATGAATAGACTCCGCAAAGAGACTCGCTTCTTTTGCTCTGTGTGTCCCGGTAACCCGGGATTATGTAAAGGACGATGCTTTGAAAAGTACCATTCACAACTGAAATATTGGGACTGATGTTGGGTGTGTCCTTGAGTTAGCAAAGAATGTATCGAATGAAAAGGACGTGAAGAAGTCGGATGGTCCAAGCAACATCATTTCACTTTGATTGGAGAACTTTGTGATCCTGTTCTGCTAAGTTGACTAAGAATTTGGACATGGAAAATTTTTTTCTTTAATTTTGTCCAAGGTGAATGTTCTTGATCACAAGAGCGAAAAGGGTCTCAAAAAAGAAAGTACAAATTTCGCATGAAAATAAGTCCTGATTGATAAATACATTTAGTGAAGTAAGAACATACTGACAGCAATAAAACTGACTCAATTAAGGACAGTATTCACAAATATAAATCTCAGGACTGGTACTTTCGTGGAATGTGTGAATTCTTGTGATGCATGTCAGTATGACATGAGAGTGGAACAATATCCGCAAAAAAAAAAAAAGTCGCAAAGTCACAGTATGAAACCCAGAATGTGTCCAACTATGCACAGAACACAAACACCTGCGAACAAAGACATTCCTCATGTATATGCAGAAGATATAAAAAGGAAGAAGGAAAACAAAAATGACTGCAACTGGAGCATAAAAGGACAAAAACCTGCTACGACAAAAATTTGTAGAAATTTCATGTGGTGAGCCAATTTCTTCGTTGAGTATGATAGAGAGAAAAAAAAAAGCAGATATACATGAAATATCTGAAATAAATTCATAATACCTGACTTTCCTGGTAAATTTACAGTTGTGTGTACCATAGAAATGCTTCATCAGACGATGGTATAGACTGCCCCCCAGCTGATTAACACTGTCCTGCTTGAGGTGCCCAGATGACATTTTCTTTAAAAGACAATTGCCCATCATAAAGGCATGCAGTTTATGCCAAGGAAAGCTATACAAGACATGTGTATTAACCCTTTCAGTGCACAATTTTAAATTGGTTTAACAGCTCTTCTCGGCATGCATTGGGCGCAATGCAATGGGCATCGAGAAAAGCTGTTGGCCTGGGGTATTTTCCCTGGATTTATAAGCATACTGGTACTTGAATGAAAGCTCTTTTATACGAGGAATACGAATCTGGGATCCTTATGATAATCCAGACCAATTTGACTAAAGTAAATCGACTTTAGACGGGATTGGCACTGAAAGAGTTAATTTCCCTGCAATATTGCTTGTCTGTAGTGACCAGCATCCAGCAGGATACAGATGTACTGATAAATTCACTAGCCCTAGCACAAACATTCCTGGAAATAAAGAATACTTATTTGAAACATGATAGGATAATTCTGAAGTAATTTTCACACAAATAACTGTGGAATTACGAGTCCTTTGTAATCAATATTGCTGGTCATGTGTGACAGAGGGCATCAAATCAAGAAAAGAAGAGCTATATGCCATATTAACTCGGTCTTGCGGTGATTGGGAAAGAGTAAATGTAGGCATAGATGTATTTGGTTCTGAGCAATTGAGGATAGTTTGGGGATATTTGGGGGGGAGGGAGGGGGTTATACTGGGGTAACAGGGTCATGTGACATCCAGTTATAAGATACTCATAAAGTGCAACAAGTGCATACATGTATTTAGAATGAGCAGTTTGTTTAATTGACTTCATTGACTTGATCTGAAAGACCATTTTAGCAAGCAACTGGACATGTTGGGAAAGCTGGTGAAATTCAGCTACTGGTTTTTTTTTCCTTTTTTTTTTTGGTTTTGTTTTTGTTTTATTATGCGTAGTCTGCACAAGGTGTCCACAGCTTCATAGAACCGCATTATGCTTTCTATTTGCAAGACAAATACATTGTACTTTGAAGGGCAAACGACAAGAGGCAAGGGCTTCTGCTCCCTGAGAAAATCATTTACACTTCCATAAATATCAAGCTTTGAGAGTTAAGCTGTACGTTATGTTCCACAGAATCAGTGTACGTAGTTGCAAGTACAAAGGCACAATGTCAACATTAGCACTGACTTTGTTCCCTTACATTTTATATTTAACATATAATAAACGCCGAAACAAAACTTTCAAGGTCATTACACGGTATTTCCAAAGGGGCCCAGTAACTGGAAAAAAAAAGTGACAACTGAAAGTATTTGATTCATTGTGTTGCAAAACAAAACCAGCAGGTTAAAGATGGGTCCATTGACCAGATATTCAGAGGCCAGTTGCTGCAGTTGATTTCTGGTTAGAGCAAGAATTTAATCGGTGTTTCTGTGTCTTTTCCATGAAACACCAGAGTGCGTGGAGCAGACTGCCTACCGCAGCTGACTGGCCGATGGCGGATGGTGAGGACATAGAGCGACTGAGTGGCAGCCACTTTCTCAATCAACCAAGCACGCAGACTTCCTTAAGGTGGTGTCACGTATGCTCTATGAATGGGGCGAGGAAAACCACGGCATACCACTGTGTGGTTTGCCCAAGACACCCAGCCCTCTGCCAACATCCATGCTTTGACAAGTTCCACTCGGAGCTCAAGTACTGGGTCTGATGGTTACCCGTGTGGCTGAAATACTACAATCCACATCCTTTGTTTTCATTGAGTTCGCTCGCAGCTGAACTGTACATGGGAAATGGCATCTGTAAATGCTGCAAAAAGCTAGCACCTGTAAATACGGGAAATGTCTACCTCTAAATATGGGAAATGTCATTTATACAGACAGGAAATGGCATCACTGGAATAATGGCGTACATACATGCAGGAAATGGCATCAGGAAATATGGGAAATGGCATCCAAATATGCATGAAATGGCATCTGTCCTTTGACACATTTTTCACTGGAGGGGTCAAATGCAGGGACTGATGGTGCCTTGGTGGCCAGGTTCTGTGGACTGTAGCTGAAAGCTGGAACTGCTTATGTCAAACTACATGAGAGTGAAGAGTTTGGACTGCGGAATAGGGTAATGACTACTAGGAAGTGGTTCTGGACAAAAAGACACAAATACGATGTAAACGTCTATGTCCAGGCATTGGTATTAATTGATAGAACATGCTTACTTTATGTGTTTGGAAGCAGAAAGTTGTCATTTCATCACAGCAAATGTTGGATTCCTGACCAGTACAGTAAAAATCCCCGTTTACTTCTAGATCAGTAAATACAAAGGCTTATATGTGTTGGTGTACATGCAGGCAGTTGGAAACACAACTTCCTAAAAAAAAATATTAAAATAAACACTGACCGAGGTTATCACCAAATTAGTGTGGAACACTGATGAAGAAAATGTTAACATGAGACCAAAAAACACATAGAACTGTTGAACTATCCATCATGTTCATATATAAAAGCAGCTGTGTATGAGGCTGTCCTGAAAACTGTTTATTTGCTGTTATATCTTCCTTTTGAAGTTTTGGGGGTACATATTTAGGTAGATAGTAAGGAATTCTTCTTTATCGCCACAAATCCTAAAATACCCCCCCCCCCCAAAAATGAAATGAAGAATTTACTCCATCCCAAAATGATAATTATAAAAAAAGAGAGAATTCTAGTAGGAAATGGATTTGAGTTGGGTGGATAAAGGCTTAAAAGCAATTTAATAAGTGTGGCGTCAGTCGAAATTGAGACTCTAACCTGTCCTGACTAGCTTCAATGATATGAGGTATATGTCATGTGAAAGATCATCATTTCAGTGGAGCTCCTGATTTAACTAGTGAGCCTGAAGAAGAGATGCCCCCCAGTGATCCATTAATCTGGTGAATAGCTAGAATTTTGTAAAAGGAAAGTTCAAAATAAAACACACTATAGCTGACCTATAGTATTATCAGTAAAGATATTGAAGGTTCAGTACATCTGATCATATGGAGGGGACTTCATGGCTCCTATCTAGCTGGTGTTCTGATATTTTCTGTAATTCGTGGTAAACTGTGCATTGGGGAGTATCCGTGCTGTAGCAGTGCTACCTACTTAGCAAAAGATCGCGCTTACGCGTGGTCACCACTCTGACATAGTTGGGGACATCATGAGGTGCATGCTTGTCCTGCACTAGCCAGTGTTCCTGTGAGTGCCTTCCAGCACTGTCATGGCACAGGCATGTCATTTGTTTATGTTCAAGTCATTGCTTTCTTGATGTGTGGGAGGTCTATGACATCTATTACAGCGCATGGCTTGTTCCATATCAGTACATGTACTCGTATCAGCATTATGGAGAGCTTCATATCAGCACTTCTTGCTGGTACTCCTACTGATGTCCAACAAACTCTCCATTGTGATTTACATATTTGGACGTTACAGTGATATGTTTTTGGCAACATGTCCACGTTAGGCAGGATATAGTTTATCAGGCCCAGTACCCCATACACACAGATAATGGAACAACTTGGAGTGTGTTTACGCTATACAACTTGAACACCACCTAATGAGTGCTATACCCTTAAAGTACACACAGATGAAAAATATTGGAATGTGCTTACTCCATACAACTCTGAACAACACCTGACGAGTGAAGATACCCTTAAAATGGACTTAAGCCTTCTGTATGAGAGAAATTGTTTCCATACAAAGCTTTATGGAGGAACCAAGTGATACAAGTTCTCAAATCTACCATTTGCAGATAAATGGGTGGGATGGGCTGAGAAATCTACCATCCTTTGTGCATGTGTGTGTGATATGAAGTGTACTGAAATAAGAAGAGTTTCTTTCAGCTAATTTATCGCTTACAAGGTGTGACCGCACACATACTCAGATTGGATTGCAATTTAATTAGTCTTCTGTTTTTGTTTCTTGACACATCAGAGTACTTGGAGCAGACGGTCAAAAGCTGCCCAGAAAGAGGCTCTGGCGCAGTGGGGAATGGTGGAAGACCAAGATCTGCAGCGACTTAGCAACAACCATGTACTTCATCGAATTCCGCCAACTCCAACCACACACAATGCAAGAAGGCGCTGTCGTGTCTGCTCGATGAACGGTAACAGGAAAACCACCATCTACTACTGCGCAACGTGTCCCACTCATCCAGCCCTCTGTCAGCAACCTTGCTTTCACAAGTTCCACTCTCAACTAAAGTATTGGGACTGATGTCACACAACTGAAACAAAAAAAATAATCGGAAAAAAACAAGTCTGTGCTGACCTGTTACACTCACAGCTCACATACTGTGACTGACACTCTCCCATCCCCACCACTCTGAAAAGAAGGGAAAACTTGAAACTTGATTGGTGCCAATATGAGAAAGAAAGGAGAGCAAAAAAGGAGTCATTGTAACTCTGATTTTCTCAACCTTGTATGGTTCTATGTGGTTAATTCCACGGGTCAATCTGCGCCCCCCCCCCCAAAAAAAAATTCTGCATGAAGCACACATTTATATGTCAAGGGGTAACAGAAGTTGTTCCTGTTACCAATCATCAAGTACTGCCATAATACAAGGCATGCATATTAATTTCCCACCACAACTGCATACCTGGTTGTCTTAGTAACCATTGTCTCCCCTGGCGAGATAGGGGCCGCTGCCTGGGTGGATATGGGATATTAGTAATATTTTTGAAATAAAGTACACTTAATGCAGGCAGATGGTAATTTCTTCCTCTAACCAATTTAGGAACTACTAAATGAATATGACTTAGGTTTGTGTAAACTTAAATTTCTCTAAAAGACACTAATTTTTTGAGAAAGGGGTATCTAGCCCTGTCTGTGACCGTGATATGCCCGTGTGTCCTCTGTGATTCACAGGTGTGAGCCTCGTGTTTGGCGGGTAATCGATATGCATGTTTCGTATTGTGGACTTGCAAATATGTGGAGGCTAGAACCAATTATGACATATTGAGGACTGTACCTATAAATTGTGTAGGGAAACATGATGACGGTGTTGTTATTGAGCAAACAACTGTTAAGGTAAACTGAAGCTATCATTAACCCTTTCCCCTTGAATTAAGACCGAGTTGCCAGCTTTTCCTGGGATGGTTTTGGCACTGAATGAAAGCTGTTGACCTGGGGCATGTGGTCTTGACAGGGCTTATCTGCAATACTGAACTTACGGAATGTACTTCAAACTTTCCCGGGGCGAGGCGTGACGATCGTGTGCATGACTGATTACCTTGTTACACTCGGCTCTTGTTGCCCAGGTAGGTTACCTGCTGTAACACGTCCCTGGTCATGGTAACCTGACGAAGCCAGCAAGCGGCAGTACACTACCAGAGCAAAACGTGGAATTTTTTTGCAAACACGAGAGTACTCGAAACATTACCTGAAAAGATAGAGGAGTGCAATGTTGCCAATACATAAAGTGATTGTACAGGATATAAATAAAATAATACTTTTCATTTGAAGACAATAGAGCCATGCGCTCAAAAATTATGTCCCGTGGAAAATTTTGATCAACATGGCAAAGTTACGAATTTGAGTGCATGGCTGGTTTAGGCATCAGCAGCTGTGAGCAGACAGAAACATTGTACCCGATATGAGCTTTGTTTGAGTTAGATTAATATGTAATGTAATTTACTCAACATATTGGTTTCTACAGGTTTAAATTACATTACAGGAAATGATAAACCTGTTATTTGTTTCATTATTTTGATATAAAACACTTGGTTATTGTTGAGTTGAAGTCAGCAAGTTAGAAGATCTATTAGTTTTACCAGGAACCAAGGTATGAGAGTTTGCAGAACAAAATCTGCAATGGTCTTAGAATAAAGAAAATGTAAATATACTTGTAAATTTTTGTGATTATTAAGCTTTAAATTGGTATGTTTCATGAGAAAACTCACCAAATATTCAAACAGGCTCTCCCATGAGCGAATGCAGGTAAAATTCCACCATGCTGCAAATGGGGGCAACCAGAGTTTATGGTTCAAGTTCATAATGCCACCTAATAATTACAGGATCATGCTCGGGGCATATGGAGGTACACTGTTGAGCCTAGTCCGTGAAAGGTTACGTTTCACCGGCATGCATAGCCATGCGCTGGTCTTGGTCGGTCTCAGTAGATTTCAAGTGGTTTTCCTCAAAATATCTTGACAAATCACATCTTATCATACATCATTGGAAAGGTCTTTCTAAGGGGGATTAAGTGCTGGTATTTTTATTGCCATAGACTCAAAATTGTAAGATTTATAGACGCTTCCATTTTTGTGTATTCTAATTTCTAACAAAAAAAGTCATGAAATACTGCAGGACAGTCCATGCCCCATTCCAATGCACTGACGGTATTTTCTGATTATTGTACGGGAACTGGATTGGAATGGGAAATTGTTCTGTTGGTGCTCTACCTCCAACGAAATGCCTGGAGGCTGGAGCAAATTCAGTTGAATTTACTGGGCTCCTAGTCTTTTGGCCACCTGATCATGTTGATCCACTCTTACCTTCGTTGTTTGTCTCTCTTGTGGGGGAAAAAGTCAACGTACAGAAATAGCTGCGTTTTCTTGTGTCCGCTCTCAACCCATTTGCTTTGCAATGCTGTGTTTGGGCCACTCCAGCAAGTGTCCAAATTCCTGAAAAATACTGTGGAATCACATTGTGTGATCCTGGCGGTAGAAGCAGGTACTGTGAATTCGCAAGTCGGGTATTCTCATTCAAATTGTTTTTCATGCACTTGAATGTTGAAATTGATCAAAAAGATTGAAGCAGATGTCATTTTACCACCAGCCACTTTTGGCCAGTTTAACTCTTTCAGCGTCATATGTTCGACAGAGTCAGCACCTTTCCTGGGTGTGCTTAGGGTGCAATGCACGCTGAGGAAAGCTGTTGACTTGGACTATTATATTCCCTGGAACTTCAGGCATGCTGATAGTTGAATGAAAGGTCTTTTTACGTGAAACCTTAATCTAGTACCCTTATTTCTAAGTCAGAGCAGTTCATACTAAGTTGTTCAACTGAAGTTGCGGTTGGCGCTGAAAGAGTTTAGGGGGTCAGTGCTCATGACTGTGGCAGAAATATGCAGCTGTTACGCACCTGTAGTTTACATGAGAACATACAGCACTTTGAGACAGAAGTTTCCTTGAAAAGTTGTAACAGGTGCACTGTGTAGGAAAAGTAAATGACTTAGCAGAGCTGGCGTTAGGATTTTTTAGGGGGTCACAAGAAGGAAAATTCAGAGGGGGATACTAGATTTTCACCAATTTTACATGTGAATGAACAAGACTTGTGACACTTAAGAATTTTGTCAGAGGGTATTTCAGGTTCTGAAAGGGTAATATACCCCTATTTGGGAGTGGCTGAAACTGCATAGGATGGCTGAAAGACGGGCATGGGACTAGAACTGAGCATGAAAATATCCATTGCCAATGAAAATCCAGGCTTTTTATGTGAAAAAGGGGGATGTGCCACTACTAGGGCATGCACCCCAGATAGAAGAAATACAGCTACAGTATACTTTTTCACAGGTGCTCAATTATGTGACATGGGACATACTAAAAAAGATAGCTGGATTCAAAGTTGGTTTTGCATTTGATTTAGGATAAGAAATTAATAAAGTTTGCCAGCATTTTGCTCAAATGTACCTGATGTTCAGTAATGTGACCACGTGATGTTGCTGGTGCGCGTGTTTGTCTTTGTGTGTACGTCATGACACATGTAGTATGTGGAGTTGAAATAGAATTGTACATACTTTTTGAACTCCTTGCCCTCGAGTTGTGATTTGCTATACTGAACTGGGCCTAGATGCAGCACGGCACAAGATTAAGAGATTATATCAATTTTCGTTATCAAGACCCGCTTTCTTCATATCTAGCCAGCACAATTTCCACATGCTAGTGTCAGGTTGCAAATGAAACATTGCAAACACGTTTTCACTATAAGGAAATTGTAAACTTGAGGTGTCATAGTCCCTGTCCAGGGCTCCAGCACAGTGAGCTAGTTGTCCTGATTGAACTCGGCCCCACAAAATCTGGACCAACTAACTCAAGTTATGCTCCAGATGTGATTTCCTGATTCGGGGGATGGAAAATTTTGAGATAGACCTAGGGTCTCAAATAAACATGGATCATGGCAACGTAAATAAACAGTCATGGCCAATCACACTTAGAGGGTAAACACAATGCACACGTATTACGTGACAACGAGCGAGCGTAACTCCATACAGGTATCTAAGGGCCTGAGCAGTCTTCCTTGCTGTCCCTGATGAGAAGAACTGATCATCAAAACCAGTCGGCCTGGAGGCCTCCCAACTGAACAGCCACACAGCCTGGCCTAAGCTCATCATAGCACAGATTTAGTTAGTAGTGCACCTCTTGTAGCATAGCACAGATTCAGTCCGAACAGCTTGTGCATCTTTTTGCCAGACAAATAACATTGGTTGGTCAATAGAGATTTTGTACATTGTCATCATAGAAGGAATTGGTTGCCAAGTGGAGGTCATATAAAGCTTTCTCGCATACCAGGCACTGGTCTCAGCCCTGTTTGTCATTTCTATTCACAGCTGATTGTGGATAACTTTGTTTCCATGTTGAGACTCTTTTCCTATTGGTCAGGCAAGCAAAACTGTGAAAGTGTGACAGGAAATTTTAGCATGATTGAGGGATTACCGTGCAATTCGTGACAAATATAGGCATGCAAGAAACAAAATAGTCCATCATTGGGAATATGTTGCAGACAATGTAGTGCTCTTTGTCTGAGCCTGTCCTTCAATGTTAGGTTCTCTATTTATACAACACCTGACCATCTTTTAAGTGTTAATTGAACAGGATGTGCCACGTAATACATTTTATGCAACAACACTGGTCACATGACACAAGACCGTGCCCACGTAATACACTTTATATAAACTTCCAGCCCTTGTGTTTAACATTGTGAGGAAAGTTTGCCACCCTAATACACTTAACACTTTCCATCTTGCCCACAGAATGCACTAAACAAGGTTCAACATTAATTTAATTCACGTGGTGGGCCCATGTTTCTCAGATTTCAGGTGCGGTATAACCAGATGATCTGTGTGGTCACTGACAGTGAGTTGCTTACACTATAGTTACATGTGAATCTATAAGTGGTGTAAATTTTTACTTACTTCTACCTGAAATAGCTGTTAGTTTAAGACAGGAAGAAATACACACAAATTAGATATGAAGAAATACACATTTTCCACATACAGAAGCCAGACGAGTGATTCATACAAGTTAATCAAAATCATGGACATTTTTACACTCTTCACCCTACCCACAATTCACTAGACAGGGCTCAAATTGGGATTCGCTTGATTGGCCTAATTATGCCTGCAACATTTACTTTGAGTCCTTGGCTGCAGAAAATGTGGGAAACCCTCTTTCATGAATAATGACTGTCATAATTTAATACCCAGCTTAATGCAACAGCTTGTCCACATTATTCCCTTTTTTGCAACCTTTTTCCCCGACATACTATACTATATGCAATGAAGTCCTCGTCGTAAAGGACACCACAAAATTACAATAAAATGTGGTCTTTTAAGACCGTTCATTTCTCACAAAAGGTGAAAATTAAAGAACAAGGCGAGGACTGTTCCATCAGTCTTCAAAAAAAAGGGTAGTCTATGATGGAGAGGGTTTCTCAAGGAAGGTCTGGTGTACAGCACTCTTGTCACCCATCAGAGGTACTTGTTGTGCAGGCAATGCTACTGCAGGCAGCAGATCTAAGAAAGTGTGCAATAGCACTGTCCCATGTGAGAAGTTTGTTACTGAGACATGAAGACTATCCGGACAGTCACTCCTATACATAAAAAAAGGTAAACCAATCTATAGTGATGTACTCATGTAGAACTGCTTCAGTAACAGCACATGCTACATATTGTGCCCACAATGATTGTGGTGGTAACTCTTGAAACGATGCATGGATAATTACATGAGAATCTCACGCAGCTTTTCCCTTATTTTGAAGGCATACATGCCTGGAAGTGGAGTGACACAAGTCGGGGGCGAAGCACTTTTGCACTGGCGACCGGAGGATTATAAACGCATCAGTGAGCGACACTTCCTCACTTTGATTCCCCCAACTGAGAAAAAGGCGAAGCCAATGAGGCGATGTCGTGTGTGTTACAGGAACGGGCGGCGGCGAGAAACCATGTACTTCTGCCAACAGTGCCAGAGCAACCCTCCCCTGTGCAAAATCCCTTGCTTTGAGAAATACCACACTCTGCTCAAGTACTGGGACTAGACCATGGAGGCGCTACTTGTCAAGAATACCAGGCAGTATTCACTATATTTCTTGGGACTGCAATATGGCTTGCTGGAGCTTCTCATGTACATGTACCAAATCAGGAGCTGGTGTTTTTTTAAAGCAAGAAAGGTTACGCATTTACAGTGATACAGGATGAAACTGTGAACTAAGATTAAAAGATTAGCTACAACTGTTCATTGACACACCATTTAAGTCCAGACTGTTTGAAATGTGTGCGGGTGTGGGTGTGCGTGTGAAAAGTACTGGGTACAAAGGCTGGAAACAACATACAAGTAATTCATACAAAATTGCTTTGCTACCAAACAAAATTATTGTGTCAATTAAAACTGGAATCTTCGTCTTCAGTTATTTGGATCAGTAACATGGCTGGTATAATTGTCTGCACTTTAGCACAGAAATACAAGTGTACTATAATCCTAAGTAAGTGCATTATTAAAGCAAAAAATAACAGAGTAAATAACAAATCTCCTTTTTTTTAGGGGAGTACGTTTATTTTTATTATGTCCAATTCGCCAAGGCAGCTGATATAGTGAACCAAGAGACCACTGATACCGAACTTGATCGCATCACAGATGATGTGGGAGGTGTTCGAGTGAATAACTTCATGAACCAAATTGAGTCACTTCCTCCCTTACCGGAAGGGTCCCTCCTAGTTACTCTACATGTAACTTCTTTGTGCGCCAATAGTATTCTTTATACCCGTAGTGGAGGGCCTCGGGTCCACGGCGTGGGCGCTGTTACGAAAACACAGACCCTGAAGAAAAACCTACCACCCCAGAGTTGGTAGAATTGTTACGATTTGTGCTGAGTTGTAACAATTTTGATTGTAATAGTGATCATTTTCTACAAATTAGTGGCACAAGGGCACAAGCTCCATTCTATGGATGTGTAATTTAGAGGAGAACCATCCCCTATATCCCACTGATGTCTGTAGCGTGGTAGTAATTCAATGATGATAATTTCTGGATATGGATTTTCGGAGAGACAGCTATCCAGGATTTCATCACTGATTTAAATTCTCACCACAAGACAATCAAATTTATAGCAGAGTCCTTCAGGACAGAAATTCCATACCTGGACACGTAGGTCCAGTTCAATGAGAACAACATGTTTACCTCATTGTATACTACACCTACAGGTATGCATACATACCTAGATTTTGAATACCGCTCAGAGACTATCCTGTAGTTCTGTGTACTCAGAGGTTACTCACACCTATTGTTGTGTAACATTTGCAACAATACCTGAGATTGGGGAGGCATAGGCGGGTATTCAGTGTGAGAGTCTACCAACATGTCCTTAATATATATCCGGCATAGGCGGGTATTCAGTGTGAGAGTCTACCAACATGTCCTTAATATATATCCGGCATAGGCGGTTATTCAGTGTGAGAGTCTGCCAACATGTCCTTAATATATATCCTAATGTGCTACAAAAAGTATGTAGGGCAAACCTTCCATACACTTACAGGAAGGGTAAGAGAACATTTTTATCATATACAAGAATGGGATATGCAGTCTACCCTTGGTAGACAATTTATGAAATGTTACCATACTGGTCAAGATTTGAAAATACAAATCACGAAACACATGTATACCCCACCGAAGCTGAGTAAAACACAAGCACTTAGGTTACAGAGAGAGTGTCATTGGATTCACCAGCTGTGTACCGTGGAACCTCATGGTCTCAATAGCATGGGGAAGTGAACATATTGGCTTTGTATTATGCTAAATTTTAATTGTTGTATGCTCATTTCCTCATGCACTGGAAGTATAAATAAAGACACTTGCCATTTATCAACATAACAGCTACAACATAATAAAACAGAACCGAGGACACAGAATTACCCCTTACTGTCCTCCTGCTCTCTGAGAGCGAGGAAACTCCAACCAGGATCCCCCTAAATTTTGTTTAAATCCCTTCTTATAATATGAAAAAAACAACCCATTTTTGCATCACGAGGGGATCCCCAGATACCAGTGGGACTTCCCATTGACTGTTAACAATGTCCCTTACGTCAAGGAGCATGACATTACAGCAGGTGTAAATTACATGCGGCTGACCATCACGTCATTACACTGGCGGAACAACTGCCCAGGCCAGTTAGCTTAACTTACCTGTGTGTGTATGTTACTGCAGTATGTTAACATTTATTGTCGACGCTACAGTATATTAGCAGAAGATCTAACAGTTATGTCCAGTCCTTGATGAACCTCTAAAATGGTGAAAGAGGTTGGATGAATTCTTTTTCCCTACATTGCTGCTGGGCCTTTGCTTTGTATTTTTAATTAATAACAAATCTGTTGCTTTAATAATGCATCATTTCAGAATCTGAAGGTCTTATCAGAAAACAATTGTACAAAGGCTTCCGTTTGAAAACTATACAGCATTGAAATCCTACATGAAAAATTGCCGTTCAACCATTTAACCAAATGTTGTGAACGGTAGTTTTTAAGACTGAATGGAAAGTGTGAAGGAGCCTTCCATGATTCAGATAAGCTATTTTCTTGCCTGATAAACAGACCAAACTCTGTTGTCTCCACTTCAAGGTGGTAGTAGAAATAATATAAAGTTCGGTCTGCTTTGGAGGCAAGCTACTTGTTAGCCTTGCATTTCAAGAAGTTAATTTTTTAAGTTGTTTGAGAACTTTTTGCATGTTGTCATTTTTGTTTCTCAAAGTGAAAGAAAAGTGTGCAACTGGATACTAAATTTGCACTTGAGTGTTCATGGTTGGAGTTGTTGTTCATCAAGATGTTGTAAAGTTGGGGAGTTTTGCAAAATACAGAATGGAAAAAAATGCAGTTTAAAAAAAAAATGACTGGTGACTGGTTCCTGGACTCGCAGTTTAAGAATTGCATTCCTTAACTTGTGTGAAAACAATTTTTGTCTTCAAGTTGAAACATGAATAAAAGACTTATGCTGGAAACCAAAGAAAGGTAGTGTATTGTGCTTCAATATGAGACTCATTCAGACATGGCTAAAGCAACATTCAGTAAGGCACATGCACAGCAAACATTCGGTCAGGTAATGCCACATCAAAACATTCTATCAAGCACAGCCACATAAAAAATTCCACCAGGCACAGTCACAGCAAATATTCCATCAGGCAGACTCGTAGCAAATATTCCGTCAGGCACAGCCATAGTAAATATTCTGTCAGGCATAGTCGCAGCAAACATTCCACCAGTCACAGCCACAGCAAATATTCCATCAGGCACAGTCACAGCAAATATTCTGTTAAGCATCAGGCATAGTTACAGCAAATATTCCATCAGGCACACTCGTAGCAAATATTCCGTCAGGCACAGCCATAGCAAATATTCCGTCAGGCATAGTCGCAGCAAACATTCTACCAGTCACAGCCACAGCAAATATTCCATCAGGCACAGTCACAGCAAATATTCCATCAGGCACAGGAATAGCAAATATTTCGTCAGGCATAGTCAAAGCAAACATTCCACCAGTCACAGCCACAGCAAATATTCCATCAGGCACAGTCACAGCAAATATATTATCAGGCACAGGCATAGCAAATATTCCATCAGGCACAGTCACAGCAAACATTCCACCAGTCACAGCCACAGCAAACATTCCACCAGTCACAGCCACAGCAAACATTCCACCAGTCACAGCCACAGCAAACATTCCACCAGTCACAGCAAGCATTGTATGAAGCAAACTCAAACTCAAACTCAAACTCAAAACTCACTTATTTTAGCCAATCAATACAATGACGATTTCAATATTGAGATATATGTACATAATGATAAAAAATTGATGTGGCTAGGGGGACTCCTATTAAGACAAATACATGTCGCTCTCATAGGAGCCACCTTTAAGTCTTAAACATTTGAAACAATATAGATGGCAGTTACTTTAACAATAAATGTCGAAATAAACTTCAAGATATAATACAGTTTACACACACAACATGGGTGGGAAAATATAATTGTTAATTATTTTGACAAACATAGCAGTTATATATATTACAACTCTGTTCATAAGCATATAGTATTTGCACACTTTAGGTTGAGCTCAGCTGTTGAAATGTTCCAAGCACACCCACAAAACAGCACATGTGGAACATCAGAGTATATACAGAGTACAGTGCTCCCTCTTTATAACGCTGGTGTTGTGGTCCACAAGGTATACCATGTGATAGCAAAACCGCCTTATAACAGAGGGACTTTTAACATAGAAGTAATGGGAAAACTATTTCAGTGGGAGCCATGGTACCCACAGTGTTATATCAGAAACTGCCTTGTAACAAGGGGTGTTATAAAGAGGGAGCACTGCAGTTGTTAGGGATATATCAAATTGTCAGTGATATGTAGAGTTCTTTGGATGAGGAGTTGCCATAGACATGTCAGTAAACAGGCTTGTGAATAGTTTTTATGAACATGCTTAAATGTGGTGGTGTGTCCGGACGTTTTTATGGCTGTTTATCAGGATGCTTTGGGGGTCTGTGTGTTTGAGTGTCTATGTGTGGTATCAAGACCTGTAGTAACAGTGGCCTATGATGGGTCCGAATGCGGTACTTTTATCATCTATTTTACACAGGAATCCAAGACATGCTGTCAACTTAAGTAACCTTGAGAAAGGAAGTCCATGGCATCCATACTATATTCATATATTATATAACATCTTAGTCCTGGACATGATGCCTATAAATTTAGACAACCTACCTATTTCTTGATTTCAAAGTATCTGTATATTTTGTATACATGTATATACATACACATACACATACACATACACATACACATACACATACACACACATATAAGATGTTCCCAAACTTGACATCACCCTTGAACAAAAGATACCATGTCAAACTGCCTTCATATTTTCTTGACACACATGCACTTTACACTTGACTACATGTCACTTGAAAGCAGGACAACACTGTCCTGTGATACACTGTTCATATCTTACTTTGAACTAAATGGAGAGTTTGCATTCCAATTCAATAAATAAACAGTCATTTAAGGCACACAGATTAGATTAGATAATATTGCAGACCTTGCCCATGAAAAATACAAAGTACAGTATATCACAGATAAAACTACACATCACACACACACACACACACAAACCTGGAGCAATAAACATCTCATCACTTATTAATAACAATACTAGACATGCAGGCACATGAGTTAATGGAAAATAATTGTACCCACATCAGTGAGCAGACAAAACACCAGACGGGCGTAAGCGGGTACATGCATGAAGTGAGGACCAAAAGTGAAAACATTACAGCTGCATCTAGCGATACGTGGACCCCAATCCCATGCGTTGCTCCTGACTGTGCCTGTCTTAAAGGTGATACCCATCTGATATCAGAACTACACAATAATCTCATCAGTGTATTCACATTCATTTTTGTTCTTTCCCAAAAGCATTGTCTGGTGGGACTGTTGAGCTCTGCTTATGAAAGTGCATAGCTGTACGTGAACGTGCTACTGGCTGAGCAGTGTCTGGGACAGCCTGAGACGCCCTGAAAGGTTTATCATAATTCACCCTGAATTATAAGGTTGTGATCTCAGGGGAGGGAGGAGGATGGGGGGAAGGGGAGGAGAAGGCCCATAGCTGTGCATTATAGAGGGCAGGTAGTTGCCTTAAAAATTTTTGATTTCAACATCATGAGTACATGCATAAAAATTGTGCTAAAGCATGTTTGCCTTTGCACACAATGAGCGTTACTGGTTAGAAAAGTCGAGCCATCTGCCTGAGAAGGGACCCAAATGTGACTCCAAGCAGGTAACATTCTGCACAAAAGTTAACATATCTCCACACAGTCATACAACATCCATGTGGTTAGAAGAACGTACACTCAGGTTTGTTTTTGGTTTTTTTTTTTGGGGGGGGGGGGTATAACAGATAATGTCATGTTACATGGCATACTTTTGACAAAATGTCAAGCGGTTTACAAAGCCCCTTGACAGAAGGGCTCCTTATGAATATGATCCTGTCATCTGTCGGACTGAAGTTGTTAACAAAAAGTGCCTGCATTGCAACCAATGCCACTCTCTCTGAGTGCTACCGGTTTAAATCAACAATCTAGGAAGTCCAAATGTCAATAGGCCTGACAGAAAATCTCAGCTTATATCAGAAAACTAATGCATCATAGGTTACAGTTAACCTTAAAGGACATTACACTGCCTTGAATAGAGATTAGTACCGGCACATTATCACCGGCTATTTGAGAACATCTCTTCCACCAGCCCAAAGTGTTATCATGTGACAATAGTTCTGTTTATTTCCAGAGGTCTTTTCATGCCTTGAGAAATCAAAGTGGTCTTCGAAGTTGGGCACTTACCTAAAAAATTGATTTGTGTTCGCCACAGATGCATGTTAAGGCCACGTAAAAAAAATCCCGGTTTATCGTCAGTGGGTTTCAAAAAAAGTGACGAGGGCGGGAGGGTTTTTTTTTTTTTTTTTTTTTTTGGGTTGCTTTTTTAATTTTCCTCCCCCCCCCAAATGATTGACTGTATTAATGGAAGGCCTCTTTAGAACCTTAAATTCTACCTTATTAACATAATCACCCTAATTACTAGATATGTGATGAAGTATTATGACATTTTTTGTATCATACTATTTTTTTTAAGAAGATAAAATTTATATTCTATAAGCAAGGTGTCCACCATAAGATGAAACCATGCAAAGTTTCCTACCAACAGTATTGGTGGTCCAACTGCAGCAAAATACAACATAAATAGGCTGCAGCACACCACACAGTAAAGTGTCACAACTACTCTAACCTGGCAGATTAGTACTCAGGCATGTAAACTAATAATGAACTGACCCATTCTGTTTCCTGGAATTATTGTGTGAACAGCTGCAGAGCCTAGTCTTTGATAAGAGGTTTATTTTTTCCCCATAATCCTTGGAGAGTTACACACGATGCCTGAAGATTCCTTTGAAGTTCCATACACCCTATAGTTCCTGTGATTGAGACAAATTAATGGATTTCCCTCTAAGAAACTAGGCAAACAGATTGAAACAGCATTCTTGCATTTGTCCATATGTCAAGTCATTGTTTTGTAAAATTGTTACACCAGACATGATAATTCATGAGAGCCTTGCTTTCAAGCTGTCTGCAAGTCTCCATTGCCCATACAGGTCATTTGTTCATTCAGAATGTCACGAGGATGCTGTAATATAGTACCTTGCTCAGCGCTAGAGGAGCTGATGGCTCAAGGCATTAATTGATGCTTTGTCAGCGATTTTTTTCACAAATATTTACAAATATATATATTTTTTTTTAATTGCTGCAGCGTAAAAAAAAATGATGCGGGCGCTGATGTTATACCAGGATATTTTTTATGTGGCCTAAAAAGGAAGTCTGAGAAAACAGGTGACCAGATGTTTAATTGCTGTTGTTTGTAGGAAGTCATGTGGAATTTCTCTTGTGTTACAGTCATTTCTACAGATACACATGTGTATTCAACAAGTACAGGTGAAAAAGTGTCCTTTTTTAAGAAGGTGTGCCTAACAGGTTGATTCTTGCCTTGTGTTGTCAGGTGACTTCGGGTGCATCACTGATGGGTGGGTTTGATCTCCAGCACCAGGATCCGCTATCCAATCTTCCATCATTTCAGAGAAGCTTTTTCAAGTCTTCACAGGAGGAGTGGACCAGGGCTGGAAGACAAATGAATCCCATCAACCGAGTCCCTGGGCACCCTGGCAGCCAACTACACCATTCTCCTCCAGCAGGTGGCGCTATTTGTCAAACACATGTATCTGGTCCACCGGGCGGCTCATTTACTCAGATGCATAAACCAGCCTCACCAGGGAGACTGACCAGACAGCGAAGTGTTCAAGGGGCCAATGTCACCTCCCATTCATTAGATTTTCCACTTGACCAACCCAAAATGGTGGGTGCTGCAATTGGAACAGATAACTTGACGTATGGTCAAGATCACTCAATGCTACAACCATTGGTCTCAGAGAAAGATAGTGTTGTTGGATCTCAACTGCAGATGGACTTGTCCAATATTGGATACGATTGCCCAGAGTGTGGGAAAACATTTGCGCGTCCGTGGTTAACTAAGCGGCACATGGAAAGCGTTCATTTAAAATCTAAGTCATTTCAGTGTTCGTTCTGTGGTTTGAAAATGACTCGTAAAGACAATCTTATGAGCCACATGATGGGAGTTCATGGACACCCAAGCAGGCGCTACGAGAATCCAAACCCATCCCTGGAATATCATAACACAGACACATCTTGAGAGAATTGGAGCTACCATTTTATCTAGTGCACAGCAGCTATTAATATTTTAAGAAGACATTTTCATTGATATATGGTCATGTTGAGCAAAATTTAGAAACATTATAGCAATACGAAATGCTCTGCAAATTAATTAAATTCTCAATAGACATTTTTGTCTCGCCAGCAGAAGCTGTTGGTGAGACTAAGCACTCACTTTCTGTCCGTCAGTCTGTCCGTCAACAAAAAACTTCAGAGTGGCATTATTTCACTTGCTACACTAGGTAGGGCTTTCATATTTGGGTTAATAACAAATGATTTATAGTAATGGTCACTACAGATTTGTACCATCACTGTCACGCTTCATTGGTCACATCATGCTTGAATGAGCGTTGCAGAAAAACTTCGGAATATCATTATCTCACAAACTAGATTATAGTCAGAGCTTTCATATTTCAGACTAGTTAGGGCTCTCAATGATTTATAGTAATGGTCACTACAGATTCGTACTATCGCTGTCACACTTCACTGGTCACACCATGCTCGAATGAGCATTGTAGAAAAACTTCAGAGGCTGGCAAGAAGTTCATGCCCCTGGGCATGGCTCTGGTAATTTTAAAAATGTGGTGATTTGAATAAATACAAATATGGACGTAAACCTTCCTGTGTTGTGCATGAGTTGAATGCCTCTTTAGAGTTAGAGATAAAAAAGAGAAAGCTGTTAACTCGTTCAGTGCCAAGTTGTGACTGAGTCAATGGCTTTCCTTTGTGTTCTTTGAGTGCACCGTGCCCAAAGCACGTGAAGGAAAGTTATTGACCTGGACTGTTCTAATGGTCTCTGCTCACTTCTGTTATGTACAGGCAGGCCGGTACTTAAAGGAAGGGTCGACTGACAAGAAACACGAATCTAGTATCACTTTATCAGTTTAGAGCACATCAACTTTTGTTACAATTGCACTGAAAGAGTTAATTCTGTCTCGGTCAGGAATTCGTGGATAAAAGATGAGAGTCTCGTCATACAGTTTGAAGGAAAAGGGTTTCAAACATGGAAAACATAGACATGATTTTAAGTCTCTTCGACTCTCAGTGAGGCCGGAAAGAAATGTTAACAGTCAGAGTAGTAGGACCCCTTTGCCAGAACAACTGGCTTGATCATCGGCTGCTCAAATAACACACAACTGCATGTTATATTTACAATGGACCATAACGCTACATTCCCAACATGATTTTGGTATACATGTATGTGTCTTGTGGTTGCACTGACAGACTTTCTAACCAGACTGGCCTATAGCAGACTGGGTGGACATGGAAGAAAAAAATCACAAACATACTGTTGATCCTGTGTAGTCAACATTCGGTTGATCACCGGTGTGCTGGCCAAGGAACACAACACAACTCTATGCCTGGGGTCAGTTTAGTCTTAGGTGACATTAATGATAATCTTCACACTTGAAATAAAAGTAGTCAGTGATTTAAGGAACATTGGAGGGGAGGGGGAGGTGTTCAAAACTCATTTCAAGTTCTTTTTGTTCCCATTTGATTGTTTTTTTTGGGGGGGGGGGTGCTTTTGTTTAGTGTGTAAAGGAAAACGCAAGGATGGACAGGGCAGACAAATGAAAGTGCAGATTACGCTTTCATACATTTTATAATTCTTGACTATAATTCATTTGTTCCATCATTTATGGTGTTTGAGGTCAACTTGTGCCAGACAAGTGAATTAATGTAGGGACAAGGCATTTTGCCCGTGGACTTGTCCAGTAATAAGTTTCATGACAGTAAATCATCAGCCATTTGATTTTTACATTTCACTACCCTGTAGTCAAAGTGGATTTTTCCCCCAAATGTCTAACATTAATTTATGAATGGATGAAGTGAGATGTTTCTTTTACCATGAGTGTTCCAGCCATGTGCCATTGACAGTAAAGACAGAAAATGGGAGATTATCTCTAAAGAATAGGGACTGAGAGCCAGGGACCAATGCCAAACACAGCAACAGAGATAGGGAGTGAGTAGCTATCAGATGAACACACTATTGTAAACTGGAGCATGGTCAACCTTTGAAGTCCTAATCACGGCTGTAGTCGTTTTCTCATTACTGTTCGACTCGTAATGGTTAAAAGATTCAAATTCCTCATGAAGATACCTTTCAGTCAAATAACAGGAAGCCTGGTCTAAAACAAAAAGTAGTTTTAGCCACCGGTACCCGGGGCACTTTGCACACATTGCAAGCATTGAGGAAAGCTGTTGACTTAATCTTAAATCAGCGCTGTAAGGGTTAAGTAGGAGTTCGCTGATGAAAATGGTGCACCAGTACCAATTCTAGGAATTGGTCAATGGGATAAAAACAGAATTGACATTTTGTGATTGGCCTGTAAATTCATCTTTTTTTTTTTTTTTTTTTTTGACACTTCAGCTTTTTATTTGACACTTCTTTATCCAGCTAAGTCAAGATGAACTTCTCTTTTGACAGGAATGGACACTGTGAAAGGAGAGAAATTAACCACTAAAAAATCTTGGGACATTTATATCAGACTCAGTAGGGCCTATGCTCTGTCATTTGTTTGCTAGTTTTAGAATTGGCTTTCCAACAAAGGCTCATTCTTAGGAACTAATAATCACATAGCGATGGCTATTAATGTAAGGTAATGTTACTAACAAGTCGCATAAAATGAAATGACCGTCAATGCAGCACGGCGACATACATTTTACTGTCAAATTTTTCCTCAAGCTTGGTTTCAGAAATTGACACACAAGAGCATCAACAGTTTCCTGAAATTACTCTCATTTACTTCACTGTGACCATACGTGCTTCTGGTGCTTAATTTCTTACCTCATGTTGTCAGGTGATGACTGAAGAAACATCTGGTGGTACGATACTTGGACAGACAGCAACAGGGCCAATGAGTATCAACGCTGCATCAGCCACAACTTCTGTATGCGGCACTGGTGTGACGCAGTATCACTACATGCCAGCAACAACAACACAAATAGTTCCACCAGAGGGCGCTCCACAATGCATCTCCCAGGACTCGCTCAGTTACCATAGCAACCAGCAACAGGTAGCCTCTTTCTCTACCATGAATGTTACCTGGAATAAGCCTGTATGTAACCAATGTGGCAAATCTTTCTCATCCAAGTCCAAGGTTGTACGACACATCAGGAGCGTCCACTTGAAGACGACAGCCGTCAAGTGTCCATACTGTGGAGCCACCAAAAGCCGCAAAGATGCACTTGTGGTTCACCTAAATGCTTTTCACCGCCAGGAGTGGGAACAAGTGAAGTCACGTACAAACCAGTCATCTGCCACGGAAACTGGGCCTTACTGGGTGGAGGAAAATATGGACAGTTCTGGCTCGCAAAACTAGTTGAAACCTCAGAAAATGTCAACATCCATATCTGGTTTGGAGCTTCAGTACTGTGGACTGCACAATTTGTTTCGGAACTCAGGCACAAAGGAAAATGGGGGACTAGTTTGACCATGGAGAATGAGCTGGGACAAGGCCTAAGTTGTAGCATTCTCAATGCTGACCCACAGTGTACATTTAAAACAAGCAGGATCTGACTTTCACCAGAAAAAAAGTGTTGCGAACGATCATGCCTGTTACCAAAAACAAACCGTAGGTGCCTCATTTTGGAAAGTGCACATCTGGATAAAGGCAGAGTTGATGTGGAACCCGAATCTTACCATATATTACAACTTGCTTATAATAAGCCTGTATAACACTGACATAGTGAAACGGTTTAGGCCATTTCCAGCAAATTAGATTCAGATGAATGTGTGAAGCATATATATATATATATATATATATATATTCCCAAACATAGACAAAATGACTGCAAAACATGGCAGAGAACTGTATGAACCCCTCTCATAAAATCAGCCCTGGTGACAATGCAGCCCAGCATGTAAATCCATACACAACTCGTAGAAGCGTTGTGCACGTATATAGAATTAGATTGAAATTTGACATATTTAGCAAGGAGATTACTTTCGTAGTTTGGGCAAGTCAAGCAGGGAGAATAAGAAGCTTGGGGTCTGTTGGGGACAACTGAAAGCCTGCTTGTGCGAAATGGTGAACCTTGCACAGGAATCAAGCTGTGTAGCTGATCAGCTACTCCAATCTAGTTTAGCGAAATGGAGAAAACTTAGGGATTCCAAAATTGAAGTGAAATGCACATCAGTTGGAAGGCAGAGGAGAAAAGAGACATAAATGTCTGGCAATTAACCTTTAAAGTGCTGATTTAAGAGTTTGTCAACAGCTTTCCTCAGGACACTTTGCACACATTGTGTGCAAAGTGTCCTGAGGAAAGCTATTGACTAAGATTACTTTTTGCTTTAGACTAGGCTTGCTGGTATTTGAATGAAAGGTATCTTCATGAGGAATATGAATCTTTTAACCATTATATGTTTCACAGTAATGAAAAAACAACTATAGCAGTGATTAGCAATTTAAGGGTTAATATAAGAATGTTTGTCTTGGGCTCTACCTTTGTGCCCCGGAATTCCACGAACTATTACATTTTGACATAAACCACATTTAGCTCAAATTATCCAAAAGCACATTGATGTGACTTGTCACCAGCCTCATTGCTTTTACTTCAATTTCTCACCAATAGAAAACATTGCGTTTATGCACATAAATGCGATGTGAATGGACTTGATTGCTTATATTCAAATTTTTTCCCTTTCTTACATGCTAAAACATAAAAATTTTTACTTTGACCTCATTCTTTGCAGATCTGTACAATGCAAAATATTGCCAGTAGATGGGATCAACAGATAAACACAGGAGTTGAGAAAATAGGTCCCACATTTATTCATTTTTTTCTACTTCATAAATATAATGTAGAAATCCAACTGTTTACACTAACAGCATTTAATGATTACAAAGAATAGCTATCAGATGGCATGTGGGTTTTTATGAAGTCAGGCCTGCAAGGCAGGGGAAAGTAAAAAGTAGTACCAGGAATCATTGTGCATTGTGAAGAGGCCATTGCAGTTATACACAGGTAGTCTGCATTTGCTGTTCTGATTCTCATCGTGCTAAAAACCGAACCATATGTAGATACCTTATATCAGAATCCTGGGAACATCTATTGTGGTAGCATGCCCCTGGCCAACAAATTCCCTTGGCATGGGTTGGACTGCACTCAACCCATGCCAAGGAAAGTTGTTGACTCGTGTTTTTAGATTCCAAGCAGGAAAGGCAGAACAATGCAGCCATAATATTTGCAAAAGGATGTTTTACATGGTGTTAGCTTTGTACAAGTCAGACAAGTGTGAGGGGGGGGGGGGGAGGGCACCCGATGACAAACTACGATCATGTTGTACATTTTTTTGTTGTCTTCTGACTAGAGATGATACATTTATGGCTCAGTAATGACACAGAGAGGATCACATTCTTTGATCTGTCACATCTCGGAATACCATATAGACAAACGATGCGATTTAATTGCATACAAGAACAAGGGTTCACAGGTTTGACAGGTGGGGGGGGGGGGAGCGTTAACTTTAAGTGTATCGTGAGTGATTTGTTAAAATTTAGTGTTGTCATGCAACCCTTAAGGTTGTAGTAATGTAGAAAAGTGGCTGAAATTCAAAGCCAAATATCTTTGCCTCATTCTGTAACATTCTTTATAAACATGATAAACGTGAATAGGTTTGTAACTGCTGGAGTCTCAAGAATGCACTGATACCAACAGGTACAGCCTTGCAGTTATAACCGCTGCGTACATGAGGAGGTTGTAAAGGCACATGGGTAGGTTCCACGATTTTGCGATGTATCTTGAAAACTATATGACAAAAGCCATTCATTCTTGAAATATATTCATCATTGTATAATAAACTTGAAAAACGATTCAGTGATTTGTATTGAATGCTTCCATATTTGCATGATAGAGCAGCAGAGTTGCAGAGTGGCCCGCATTTTGATGATGCCAAAAGAACGTGACTTTGAAAGCTTCACCAGAAATTTGTGTAAAATAAATCGCTGAAAAATTGTAGTTCTCAAGTTTTCAATGAGTCATTGTAGAAAATCAAAGAAATAGAAACGAAGCAATAGCAGTGGCAAGTTGAGTTCCCTACTCACAAATACAGTAAGAGAAGTCAGATGAGTTCAAAGGACTTCCCACCCCTTTGATTGACTTATTTTCACAATAGAATTCGTTTGGTTTCACTTAGCAGGACTATTTCTGGCCAGGTAGTGAGTTCTTGATGTACTTTTTGATAATGTAAACCATCATTTTTTAGCTCAGCTGACTGGTCAGTGAAGCTGAGTTATAGGATGGACTGTTATACATCTGTGCCTCCGTCCATTTACAGTTCACACTTTCGACTTCTCTAAAACACATCAGCTGGATTCACATAAAACATGGTGGGGATGTACCATGCATAGGTTCCCACCAAATTTGTTGAAATATTCATTGTCCAGTGATTTTTTGTTTTATTTTTTGTGATTTTTGGGGGGGGGGGGGTTTGCAAATTTTTTTCATTTCTTCTTTGAAACAGGCCAAGCTAATTGCTTTGAAATTCCATACAGATACTTTTTTGGAACCAGGAACCTTAACTTGTTCAACAGGCAGCACTGCAATTATTTTTCTGTTTTGTTGAGAATTTTTGTGTGTTCTCACTTTTCTTAACTTTTTCTCCCAAACTGTAAGTTGGATCCTCTTCAGACTGATTGGAAATGTAAATGGACTTGATCTCCACCAAACTTGTTCACTACATAGTAGTGCTCTCATTTTCTGATTTTTAACAAATTATCAAAACTCAGGACAATCAGTAAGGGGATATGTTCATGTTAGCAACAGTGATGATGGTCTTAAACAAAGGTGACTTTGATATTCTAAGTTCACAGGAGAAATTCAGTCTGTGCATGTAAGGTCAGCTGAGCACAGGACAATCATGGTCTTTTTATTTGTATTAGTTCATCAAATGTGATTTGTGACATCTACTTGTCAACTTCAGTGCAAAACCAAGCTCAAAGCAGCTTGTGGTTTCAGCACTGATGTCTCGATGAATGCCGTGCATTGATCACAATTGGTCAGCACCAGCAGTGTAGCCATGCCATGTTCACATTGCACACTATCCTTGAGCACAGACTCTTTTCTCGCTGGTTTTTCCTTTCCTTGCTTAAGGCATTGTTGTATACTGATTATTGATCACACCCATTGGTTGTACTTTGTCCCAAAAAAAATTCATCAGAAAACCCGATACTCTGGAAATTATCTAAATTCAGGCTGTAGGCCCTTAGAATCTCGGAGGTATGCAAAAGCTTACATGAAGACAAAATGTTTCTGGGAGATTTCCAATAAAGTTTCCGAGGTAAAATAAAGCACTGATTGTTTGGGGGGGTCATAATGACACTAGCTGACCATCTTCCATCATGTCTGTGAGACGGATTATAGTCATTGTCAGTGCCTGTACATGTCAGCTTGTGAGAATGCTTTTTCCTACCTGGCGATGCTGTGGGTCGTTGTGATAACCAAATGCAAAACTCGATAGTGAACAGATGCTGATTGGTCGTGTCACTTCGTGAATCGTGGAATTGTGTGTTGGATCACTTTGTTTTATTTCAACTTCACATGTCTGCACACAATATGAAGAAAAACATTCATCACATCGGGGGAAGGGGGGGGGGGGGCTTGAGACCCCAGGAAAGCCATCTCGCAGCCAGTGGGGCTTACCGCTTATATCCACTGGCCGGAAGTATGGATTGCCAAATTAGGCCATGTGGGTTACTGAACGAGCAGGCTTTGCTTCAGTTTGCCGAACATCAGTTGTAAAAGATACACTCTAACTGTAGAGTCAGCAAATCCTATATAATGTTTTTTTTTTCTCCATTCCTGTTTTAGTACTTTTAATTAAGATTGCATTCCAAAATTACAATAATGGATAGATAACATATCAAGCTAACTAACTAATGCCACGTAAATCAGAAAATTTGCCAAAAGAAACCAATTTTGGTTTCCCATTACCTTAACACAAAACAGATGCCTGTGTTGCATAAACCAACATACATAAATATACATATACAGTGAAACCTCCCTATACCGAACGCCCTTGGGACCGAATAAAAGTGTTCGGTAAAGGGAGGTGTTCGGTTTAGGGAGGTTTCCACATTGTGGCCTCATGTCTTACCAACCGTGCTATACAGATACCAGCTGAGATCATTATGGTGGGAGATACTCATGTTAACTACATGTACATCATTTCAATAAATGAACAAAGAAGTAATTTTTGATTGTATTATTAGTTGGGAAAGATGTACTGACTATGATAGTGCAAAGTTCAGATGTGTACATGCATATGTATATATAATTATTAAAGAATATTATAACATCTAGTGTATGTTCATATTGAAATAATATGCTTATGACCTAGCACCTATTTTAGCAGAGCTGTTGCTCATTTCTGGTACTCC
Source organism: Hermodice carunculata (assembly GCA_964020975.1). Lineage (NCBI taxonomy): Eukaryota > Metazoa > Annelida > Polychaeta > Eunicida > Amphinomidae > Hermodice > Hermodice carunculata. Next base: position 95,074,610 of record OZ026617.1, read on the forward strand.
TTGAAATTAAATCCCCTGGCTTTGGTGAGACAAACATAATGACTTAATTTGTAAGTTATTGTTCGTTAGAATGATTAAAGAAAACACCCCAAACTGGTCCAATTATCCCAGAGAGGATAGGAGCAAGGTGCTAAGTGACATTGACACTTTCACCCTCCACCCTGTTGTTGCCATCTGTAGAAGTGGCAACAGGTGTTCAACAGCTTGCCTGTGGATTGTTTCAATTGCTGCTGGTATAAGCAATAATTAAACCTGTCTCTGAAGTTAATGTGGTTAGTCTCAGCCTTATCAGTAATTACTCCCTGCAAATACACAAAAATATGCTGAATGTGTGTTCAGTATATGGAGGTTTTTTGGGAAAATGGTGTTCATTTTGGGTGTTCATGTTCACTATAGAGAGGTGTTCAGTATCGGGATGTTTGCTTATAATGGAAGCATATGGGAAAAAAATTGGGACCGAGAAAAAGTGTTCGGTATAAGGGGGTGTTCGGTATAAGGGGGTGTTCGGTATATAGAGGTGTTCGGTAAGGGAGGTTTTACTGTATGTATTTTTTAGCCTGAATTACACTAGAGAGGATGATAAAGGCTTATGGAGAAAGTAGAATTTAATTCTTTTTTTCTACTCCGTCATACTGTTTCTTGCAAAAATGCATCTTTTTTAACTCTTTCAGTTGCAATCATGACTAACGTTGATCGACTTAAGTCGGACAAGTCTGAATTATCATTCAGATCCCAGATTCGTATTCCTTGTAAAAAGACGTTTCATTCAAGTACCATTATGCCTATAGTTCCAGAGAGAATACCCCAGGTCAACAGCTTTTCTTGGTGCGCATTGGGTGCAATGCGCGCCAAGAAAAGCTGTTGACTGTCCAAAATTTAGCACTGAAAGGGTTAAGATTCATTTGTGCACTGTCATTGGTGCAAAGATTGTGGAGGAAACAGTATTGCACAGAGTAGCAGACTGCTGGCCTTACATGTACACTTTAGAGCACCTAGTTTTGAAAGAGTTCCATACCTGTTCTGAAAATCCATGGGCCCCACATGAGGCCTGATTTCCCATGATGAGAAATCTGTGAGCTGCCTGGACCTGCTACTTCAGAACACTGGCAAAGAATGGTGCAGGATGTGGTGTTGCGATATCTGGATTATACGTTGTAAGTTGTGCCGTTGGTCTTCATGTAAGCATATCTTTGAATAAGCAGTATGCTTTAAAAGAAGCATTGTGTGGAAATAAGGGAAAAGATTCATTTCTCCCAATTTGCATTTTCAAGATTTGAGATGCTTTTAATGCTGCTTTTCTTGCCTCATCTGACCAGGTGCAGAGGAGCTGGGTGACACCTGGTGGCAGTTCATGGCACCATGCAGACACAGGGCCAAGTGCAACCTGGTTCAGTGCAGAAGAACTAGTACCTGGAATTAATGATAATGCAATCATGGAATATACAGATCAGCAGACTGTCGAAATCGGGCCACCAGGGGGCGCACCCGTCCAGATATATGGGTCAACAGAGCTTTCATGTGGCCTTCAAATTTCAAGCGTTAAAACACTGGATGGCCCAGTGTCAAAGTTGCCAAATAGTAGTGTCTCTCCACTGGAGAACATGGGCGTTGCCAGTCACCATTCGGCAGATCAGGTACCCGCACGGCGGAGACCTGCATCTAAGGCCCACGTGTTGCCCACCTGTCCCCACTGCCGGAGACAGTTCTGTGACAACTCCAAACTGAAGCGACACATCAACACCATTCACTTTCAAACCCACACATTTCAGTGTCAGTTTTGTAGCGTGAGGAAAGCACGCAGGGACCATTTGCTTTCACATCTCCGCCTGTTCCACAAGTTTAACCCTTTACCCGAACAAACGAGACTTCCATCACGGACCACTAATAAGCAGTCCAAGGACAGTACTTCGGACTTTCCGTAAGGAGCGAAATTGAGGAGCAGGGTTAAAAATGTCCATCTGTCTTCCAAGTCAATGTGGGGATGATCTGGGACGCAGGCTCCTCAACCTTTAATCTCGTGGAAGATATGTATTTTAGTGGAAATTTTAAAACTTTTTGGGGGGTGGGGGTAGTGCAGCATTCTGATGTTACAAGACTACAGTTTCCTCTGCACAATACGTTAAGGTTTTAATTTGGGATTGACTTTTCCATGGACGAGGTGTACTGTCTAGGTAAATGGCGTGCACCATGGAATCTGCTTAAAAGACTGAAAAGGGTGGTCTTATTAGAGGCTTGGTTTTCTTAGGAATACCATTCGATTAAAGATAAACACAAGAAAAGACTAAATTTTGGGTCTTTTTATTTTTTGATACATGCATATGAATGTTTTGTAATTGGAGATTCTGTTGTTTGTTGATACAATATGATTTCACTGACTGAAATGTATGCAGTATACATATAGATTAGAAACAGCGTTGTTAGGGAATCAGCATACTGATTTGAAGACCTTGTTTGAAATTCTGCATTGGCTTTGCATCACAGATACACAAAGTTGTAATAATGTAAATTTAACATTTTCATCGTGGGAAGTGACTGTAGTCGAATTGACCACAGGCCTCCGAATGCAACTAGTCAAATTCCACGATGGCTGCCAATTTATGAGGGTGGGTAAGGGGTTTCCCATACTGGCGTACAGGGGCTTTTTATTTACCGTATTGGCGTGCTTGAAGCCCTCTTGTTTTATGTACTTCGTACTATCCAAAATTTTGAAAGATTTTTGTTTTCCGTACTGCATACTCTAGAAAAATAAATACCTGTACCAGCGTACTGAACCCCCCCCCCTTACCCCCTTTCATTTATGTGACATTTGACCTTGAAAATGATCTGATTTCTGGCCCTGAAAGTGACCTTACTGAAAAGTCCATGATGTACATGAGTAGTTTTTATAAGACTTGAAATGATTTTTTTAAAAAACATTTTTACATAAGAAATGTTGGTTTGTATAAGAGGTAAGGGTTTATAACCTGCAGCTTACCTCTGCAAACTGACAAGGTTGACATAAAGTCCTGTGTAAGACAAGCAAAAAACGATGTTTACATGATATTGTTTACCTTGATTTACATGTATTGTATTTACTATAAATATATATGCTTGAGTCAAAGGAACAAAAATGGATCAAGTTTTAGATGGAATAAATGGCAGCGTCAGATACATCTCTTGCTTTGTGTCTCTTAGGTCTGTAATTCCAAGATAGCTGCCAAAGGTTATGACCTTTGACCTTAAAAGTGACATTGTGACCTTGAAACTGACTGCAAAATAAAGCCTACGATGCATATTGCCAGTGCTGACAGGTTGAAATAGATATCATAACAACCTTTTTAGATGCAAAATGTAGTATCAAATTAAACAAAATAGTTGAAAAATATGCTTAGAAATTAAGCGGTGAGAGGTTAACCTGGGTTGAAATGCAGATGTGAAAGAGTCAAGATTCATATAGCACATTGGTGGACGCCACCTGTAGAATTTTGACACTCTAATGAAGAGGTGAAATTTCAGTTTTTGAACATTTAAAATGTCTGAATGCACTTGGCTGGGAACACACATGGCCCATGATAGGGGCTCAGTATAAATGTGGGTGGGTGGGTGGGTGACGGGAGAGGGAGGGAGAAAGAGAATTTTTTATCATTGTTAGGTGTGAAAATCAGCTGAGCGTCTTCAGGTCCAACAGTGTAGGTGGGGTTAGGCTTCTATGTAAGCTCAAAATGGTTGAATGAGGAGAATCAGACTAACTATTTTGTTTTGTTTGTTTTTGTTTTTTTAAAACAAATTTCTTAATTACTTAAAGAATAAATACAAAGAGATAGATAGAGGTCCCCTCCTCTCAACATTTTTCGACCCTTGGAGGGTGGGTCTTCGTCAGGGGCTCTGGAGGGGACCAGAGGTTATTGATTACTCAAGTGGATGAATGAGGTTGAAATTAAAATTTGAATTAAGAGTCCATTGAGACGTCATTGATGAAGAGAGAAGATATATTTAATTTACATGTTCTGAAGATGGGCAGTTTGTCCATATGACTAGATTGTGAAGAATGATTAGCTATTGTCACGGTATTTGCCTGCCTATATAGGACAAATTTTACAGAAGATCTCTGAGTTTTAATGATATCAACAGGTGAATGTAATTTTAATTTGAAGAGTCAATAGTTCTTCTATATAACCTGTTTTTTTGAACATCATGATGAGTGTTTGTCTTCTTTCTTCTGCTTTTATCCCCAACTGGCTGCTTCTGTCTCAAATTCTGAGCAGTCTTCTCATATTTTCTATAAAAATATTAGTCTTTTATCGTGTAGGGGACAGGGTGGGTGGGTGATCCGTTCATTGCTGAGATGTGATATAAATCTTAAGGTGGATCTTATAAAAACAAGCAAACACAAAATAGTTCTGAGACTTTTAAATATTAAAGTCTGAGCCAAAGGCTACAATGTACAGTATATCTTTGCGAAGATAATGAGTGGCTCCATGTCTATAAGAAAACTAAATCTATGACTGAAAAGACATGCGAAAGGTTTGCTTGCCCTGCCAACGGATAACTATTCTGTGATGCCAAGCACCAAGGAAATACCCTGGCTCCTGTGATGAGACACACGCTATAGTTCACGCCAGTTTTATTATGTAGGCATATTTTAGATCACAGCCAAAACGTGCTTTCTGATATGATGGTGAAACGAGGCTCGCAGGCCAGTGTAGCTTTGCAGGTAAGCGTCTACATGCACTGAACTTGCACACAAAGGGGATACTGTGGTACTTAATGTCAGGGTAAATTATCACAAAACAATTGTCCAGGCTATGTAAAAGAAGGTTTTTCAACTTCTGTCTTCCGAAGACAATATTGCTTGCAGCTGAGTAACCTCGAAAAAAAACTCCAAACAATTTGTACATTTCCAGCTGAACAGGGAAGGCAAGGGCTTACAGTCTCTGTTCAGATGTAGTGGTCTTCCTGAGATTTGTGTTTTATGTATCTCTCCTGCCCCCAATGTTTTATACGTAATGCAGGACATTCGTTGTCTTCCTGCCTCTATGGCGGTGGGCATGAAACCAACAGAGATGGCATCTGCAGTGATGTGTATGGCCTGTCCCCCCCCCCCCCCCCGTACCATAAAGATGCCCTTCTTCCCCATGTTCTTTCTCCATGTGTATGCTCTTCATCCCCATCGTTATTGGCCAGTTTTAGGTATGCACTTGACTATATTCCATGCTAGCCAATGTGCTCCTAACCACGAATTATAATTATAAAGATACCATGGGTCCCTGTCTATCTTGACTCAACTTCACGTTTATTCCTGTTTGTCTGTTTTAAATATACATACTGATTGCAGTCACTTTCAGCAGAATGTGTTCATCCTTGTCACTGGCCACATCCTAGGAAAATTGCTGGTGTTACAACTCTCCCCTGTCAGTAGAACCTGTGTGGAGGGTCACACAATGCCATTACGGTGCCTGCTATTTCATTACATTTAGTTTATATACTTATGACACCAATGTATCTTGGTGTAGTACTCTGCTGATTAAAGTTCAGTAAATAAATGAAATACATAAAGTTTGTCACAATGTTAAAGAATTGTGTGTAGTCAGTCACTCATCAGAGATTGCTCAACCACTGATGCTGTCAAAATCCAGACTTTCCATCCGAGCAAATGTACACCCTTATTGACATGCCTAGTGCAAAAAAATTCCACAACTCGTACAGTGATTTTTAAAATCTTGCTTCATTTTTTTCAATATGAATAATATTGGTGAGGAATGCAAGGGAACATACAAATAGCTTTAGGCAAGGGGGGGGGGGGGGGGACGGGGACAGAGGCATGGGACAAATGAAAGCTTTTACTTTGGTATGCAACCAACTTTGCACAATGATTAACCCTTTGAGTGCCAGTCACGGCTTAAGCTGTGCTGATGAAGCGGGATTACTGTAATGATTCCAGATTCATATTCCTCATTAAAAGACCTTTCATTCAAGTACCAGCATGCCTATGTTCCCAGTGAAAAATTTGGTCCAGGTCAACAGCTTTCCTTGTAGCACTTTCCGCGCAACGCGCGGAAAGTGCCCCAAGGAAAGCTGTTGACTCAGTCTCTAAATTGGCTCTGTAAGAGTTAATGTTGGGTTTAATTTATGATGCATTTACTGTTGGTTCCATTGCAAGAAATGTTGCAAAATAACTACCTTTGGGTACGTTTTATAAGGTACAGTTTTGAAGAAAAAAAAAAAACTTGAATAGTGTACCCAAATTTGGCTGAAGGGTATAGGCTGATAGGCCACATTGTATGTTAAAAAGGGACCCCAGACGTTTCATCAACAAACTTCCATTTCTAAAGGGATGAAGTGTGCTTCTGTAATGGAAATTTTTAAATTTTTTTTAAATTTTTTTTTTTTTGTTTTTTGACTTCAACAACAACAAAATAAAAATTCACCTGTAATACTAATTTGGTCAGTCAGGATTAGGTGTTCAAGTTTGAATAGGATATTCAGACAAAGCTGTTTACCCACTGGAAGATATTTTGATGCTAATCAAAGTTCGCAATTTCCACATGGAAAAAGTCATCAGTGTACACTTCGGCCATGCTAGAGGCTTACCATCAGTGCTGAAAAGTTTCTTTTTTTTTTCTCTTTTTTTTTTTTCAGTGGAAGATTGGGATTTTTTTACCATTCACCAGAGGGAACAGGGTATTTTTTTGCATGTTGAGATCTGAGCCAAAGGCCACAATGCAAGTTTGTAGGAAAATAATTATCGGTTTTACACCTTTGATCTTGTCAGTTGTAATTTTTGCCAAGCTGTAAATATCCCAATATAATTTGTGATGAAATCTGAAGAACAGTTGACAGTAGATACCTTACATGTGACAAAACAGCTAACATGTTTACGTGTGCAAGGAGGACTTTTATGTTGATCTAAGAATAAGATGCACAGGTTATGCATTTTCGATTTATCCTTTACAGGATGGTGATATTCCCATGCTAAACTAGGATAATTTCATTATGTATATCTGGCTTGCAGGTCTTGTTACCCTATTATCTCTGTAAACACACCTGCTTTTCATAAATGTATTGTATTTCCTTTATGATATTCCATGTGCAAGTCTAAAATTGAGACTTGCCTCAGTAAAAATTCCTATGGGCTGCGGCCATGTGACCAGGAATAGAGGGTATTCTGACATCACTGGGACACATGCAGGGATTGATGATTACCCAGTGTGGTCCCACGAAGCAAAAGTGAATCAATACAATGTATTCATATTTAAATGTGGTCCTACTCTAGCACCTATTGAGCAAAAGAGGGAGCCACCTGCATAAGGGCAGATCCATGTATTTAGCGTGGTCAATAAAATGAACGGCACGAACACAGAATAATCTTAAGAAAATGTATTAACATACATTTGAAACATAAAGGATGCCTAAATTGATTAGAAATGGGCTCTCTTTTGGTTGAAATTGTGTTATTTATGGATGTTTATATAAAATATAATACAAATCTGCCCTGATCATGGTGGAAGCATAAGTCTGTTGCCCCAGCAATACAGGAAGTGAGCAGGACCACAGTTAAATATGAATGTCTCCTAATATCGGGGTCATGGTAACCTATATAATGGTGCACCAGGAGGCGCTGCAGTATGTCTTGGTATTGAAGGCTGTTTTTGCTCTGTTAGTTTTGAGCATCCAGTCATGCAGGGCAAACCATGATTTCCTGACAAGCCAGCCATTAAAATAAAATGGTAAAGGGGTCTGTTTCATGGATGGTACATGTTATGTCAGGGAATTTTCTTGGCGTGTATCAAACTGAAATACTGGAATTCAGTAAATTAAAAAATTAAAAACTACACATGTAGTTGTTTGTTTTATAGTTATGGTGTAGAGAGCATTAATCTTTAATCTTTGTCAGAAATTAACAAATGATAAAAAGGAAATGTTCACATTGGGAAAAGTAACATTTAATCTATCTATCTATCTATCTATCTATCTATCTATCTATCTATCTATCTATCTATCTATCTATCTATCTATCTATCTATCTATATCTATTTTCTATTTGTATAATTTTGTTATTTTTATTTTTATTTTTAAAATTTTTTAAGGTGTCGTCAGCCAGGTGCTGAGGTGACGCAAAACGTGTCCATGGATAGCATGGACCGTGCCCTCTTTATTAACCCAGTTCCCCTTAATATTTGATAAACCGGATGGAAGTAAAATGTCTGCATTCGTGATTTGTTTTAATGTGAATGAAAAAAGAGTTTGAGAGAAGAGTTGTTGGCAAACCCTACCAGAATAGCATGTCCCAGGTGACTCGGTGGCTTTGGGGCAGGTCTGATGCTTGTAGGGCCAAACCTGTCAGAAGGACTGATACCGACCCGGTGTTAATAAAAGGGGGATAGGGTTCAAGAATCGTGTTTCATCTGTGAGTTGTCATGATTTGAAATGCTCTAAATACTGGTTTTCTTACCTCACCTGACCAGGTGCAGAGAAATTGGACAACACCTGTTGGCAGTTCTTGGTACCAGACAGACCCGGGACCAGGAGGCCACTGGTACACCATGGAAGGGGAATTGGGGCCCGAGTTCCAGGACAACACCATCATTGAGGAAGCGGGTCAGCTGACGTCAGAAAGTCTAGCAACCGGGGCTGTTCCAACACCGGTGTTTGTGACAGCAAAGGAGAATGTTAACGTTGCCGGTCTGCTGGGACCAGATCAAAATCCCTCGCCCCAAAGAGCGGTGGTGCCGCCCACGTGCCCTCACTGTCAGAAGCAGTTCTGTGACAAGGGCAACCTGAAACGACACATCAACAGCATTCATTTCCAGACAAACTGGTTTAAGTGTCAGTTCTGTGAGGTGAAGAAGTCCCGCAAAGACCACCTGCTGTCACATCTACGATTGTTCCACAAGTACGATCCGTTAACTGGGCATGTGCGCTTTCCCAACAGGGTCGCTCCCACACAGAACAAGGACGACACAACAGACGCCACATAAAGACTTGTCTCCAGGAGAGCCTAAAATCAGATTCATTTGGCTTGAAGAAGTGACAATGTAGAGCACTGAGGGTCCATACAGTAGTTTTGGTGGAGGATTGAAGCATGATAATGTTTGTTTTTGATAATTTATCTGTCTGATTTAAAAAAAAAAAAAAAAACAGCCAAGACAGCTGAAGCTTCACTGTGTTGCACTTTTATTGGAGCAACAGGTACTTTCAGGTTTCGGAAATATTAATGTACAGCTCATGTTGTTTATTATGGGAAAGACAATGCAGCTGCTTTCTTTGTAATCCAGGGTTCAGGTGTATGTGTAATAACAGACTTTTTTTTTCCCGATGATATGGAAGCATTATCCATCCCGAGGATGCCTTATATGTGGACAATTAATTGTACTGCAAAATAATCCTTAATGGAGAAATATATTTCAAACGTAACAACAGGTCTGTGTAATAAAAATGAATACATACAGTGGTAAACATTATTATAGCCTTTTCTGGTCAAAAAGTAGGAAGGAGTGGGGAAGGGAAAGCATGGTACAGAAAGAAAATTTTCATGCAATTCCTTTCCCTTTGAGTTAAGGCTGAGAGAACAGCTCTCCTTAGCATGAAGTTTCCCAAGCCAAGGAAACCTGTGACTTGGGGCATGTCAGCTCGATAGCTGTCAGCTGCTGATCTTGTTCAAATTATTTATCATTAAAGTCGAAATCAGTCAAAAACGCTAAAGCAGATGACATATGATCACCAGCCAGTTTTAGCCGGTTTAAAGGGGAAAAGTAATTTTTTTTGACTCTGTGACATACCTACATGCTGGACTTGTGCTCCACTGTGAGATTTGCCTGCTCAACACATATGTATACTGCCACGGAGATAGGGTAAAGTGTTACCTGTGTACAGTAGGCAAGCATATAATGGAGAGAGAGATTTGTATATTTCAGGATGACGTGAATTTGAGGCAGAAAAATGTAATTTCCAGTAAAAGAGCAATATTGTATCTCACATTGTGATGCCATGTAGAGACTGCCTGACTGTCACTGAAGTTAGGTTTCCCAAAATTCAGAGGAGGTCATTACATGTATGAGAACATTGTTCCAAATAAGGCCTTTATCATGTGTCTGTGAGACATAAAAGAGTAATTACTGGTAAAGGATCAACATTGCCTCACTTTGTGGTACCATGGAGGGACCACTTGTCTATTGATATTAGGTGTACCAAAATTGAGAGATCGCAACGTGCATTAGAGCCATGTTTGAGGTGAGGCCTTCATACTTGTCCACAACATGGAAATACATGATGGAGATAAAGTCATCATGGCACTGCATTGTACAAAATTTACATGTACTCAATGAGAACAATTTTCATTTTCCCAAAGCTGCCGGCAAATTTTCTATATTTATATCACTGATCAGAGCAGCTCTTGGATGGTCCATTAGAACAAATTTTTATGTATGTGTCAGATGGGGTGGTGGGAAGTACAGCAGTTTACCTAGCTTATGTAGTTGTTAGCATTATTAGCAGGTTCTGGCATCTGGCAGAACTTAATGTTGTTAACCTCATTTCAGATTCTGGATCTGTCAGAAAGGTTTGCCTTGTAGCTTTCTCCTGTAGCTCCCTTCAGAATTATTCACATAATCATGTCCCATTATCCAGGACTTCTGAACATCATAACTTACACGTTTTTATTCAGGGATCTTTGTTTTCATGAATCATGCATCCATTGATCCAGCTGGGTTCTGGCTACTATCATTTACATATCCTTTCATGTAGTGCCTTTTGACATCAGTTTTAACTTGTTTATCTAGCAGTTCTAGTTAACATCATGTGCAATAGCTTTATCATGCAGTTCCTGTTAACATTCATGTGGGTACCAATGTTGATTCTGCTGATTTTTGACCACATTATGCACAGGGGATTTTAAAGATAAAGTAACCTGATCAGGTTTCAGGGCGTACGTCACTTACGGGGATATACACATGGAAGCATGAGGTAAAATGTCAAAGCATGAGGCATGCATTGTCTGGTTTTGTTGATTGGAGCATGTCTGCATCTGTAGGTGGCGCTATGTGTAGCTTCCCTCTTGTGTCCAACTGTTGCAGGTGGAGACAGGTAATAAGCAAAAAATCTGCTTCATTCATTGGTTGAAAATGTCATGTGACACAAGAAGCAGGTGCTGCCACCATGCAGAATTAATAGTGCATCTAACATGCTGTATTACCAGTAAACTTTCATGTTTGTATTGAGTTGACTGAGTTAAGCAGAATAAAGTTAATGTATATGGAAAATGAGTGTGTCATTTATCTCTACATAATTCATATGTACCATTGCATTTGTCAAAGTAAGGTTTAAAAAACGAAATTGCTACAGTTGGTGCCAGTCATGCATCCATAAAAGGTAAGGCGTTCATACTCCCAGGAATGTTCTGAGGCCTTCATTATGCAGGCATGCGAGATTTCGGATATTTAGTGAAAATCCGCTATTTTAATACCTGATTTCAGCTAAATCGACCATATATTTCCTTCATATTTCATTTTATTTCAGTTATTTTGAACCTCTTTTTTTTTTCTTTCATTTAGAGGTATTTTAGATAGATTTGGGGAATTTTCCATTATTTTTTTTTAACTGGCCAGTCGCATGCCTGGTTATGAAATAGTGAACAGGCAAGAGTTCTTTCTTAGAGGCCGGACAGGAAAAACCTACATTTTCCTACTGGAGTGCAGTAAACTCATATATGGCAAGTGGGTGCTCCCTTCAACCCATCTGCTATGGCCATGACTTCATTTTTTTGTATTGTGAGTTGTAGCTTGATCAAAAGCCACTCAATAAAAACAAGCACTGCTTCTGTTATTGTAAGTTTTCATATCCCAGTTCACCATCGCCAGTATGAAAACTGAAAGGTCCTGACACTACAGCATAAGCTCTTTTTTTTAGGGGGGGGGGGGAGAGAGTGTGGAGGGGTGGTTCCTGATCTCAAGAATACATCTGTACATTGGTTATTTTTTTTAAAGAGAGATTTCATCAAGGTCATTTTGATCATAAAGGTAAAAAGAAATCTTCTTGTGATGTGCATGAGGTTTGTAACTGGGTGCACGTACCAAAAATATAAGAAGCACATTATAATGACAAAAAGCTGTTAACCTGTAAAGATATTTGGGATGGAAAAAACACTTTATTTTTCAGGGAATAAACTGGGCTATCATTGCCAACTGTGCACTAGGTCTAGGATTAAACTTTGTTGACAATGTGAATGATCTTGACCAGTCAAACACCTCCTATATGATAATTAAAGAATAAATGGTTGGGATGAAATGTTATGTGATATAGGATGACATTGACTTCATTTTCAGAGATGACTGAGGCCATAAAATGCGGAGGACATCATAGGGTTAAAATAGTCAGATAATGACTTGAATCAGTATTCATGTGAACGCGAACTTTAAATACAGTCAAGTTGCCTGCTCATAAGAGATGTTGATCAAACTGGACATTTGGCACTGGAATGTAGGGTTTACCTGGAGAAGTTTGGCAGGGTTTTTGCGTACAGTGTTTTTCCAGTGAGAGGTGAGAATTACGTACAGTAGCAAAAGACTATAAACGCACTTGTCCATGCAGATCTGATCAAACAGTATCAGAATCAACCAACTTTATTTGGTCTTCCCTTGTCATTTCCTGTCGTTGATTATATACCTGTCTCACAGTTTTGTGATGATTTATATGCTGCTTTGTTTTGCCTCATCTGAGCAGGTGCCAAGAAGCTGGACGACAGCTGGTAGCAGTTCTTCATCCAAGGCAGATACAGGGCCGTGTGACATCTGGTACACTGTAAAGGGGGCACTTATCCCTGAAATCCCCGAAAGTACCATTGTGGAAGATATGGACATAAAACTGCCAGAAATTCCAGCACTGGGGGGTGCTTCTATCCAGCCCCATGCAGATCAGGTACCCAAAATGTGGAAAATTGTAAGGCAGGACACCTTGCCCACGTGTCCCCACTGCCAGAAGCAGTTCCGTAAGAAGTTCAACCTCAAGCGGCACATAAACAGTGTTCACTTTCAAACGAGAATGTTTCAGTGCAAGTTCTGTGCTGTGAAGAGTGCTCGCAAGGATCACATGCTGTACCACATTCGGCAGTACCACAAGAAAGAGGCCATGGAGAAGGCTTGTACTGCAGGCAAGACCTATAACGCGCAGTGTGATGCGGACTCGACGTAAACACTTCCATCTTAGAAGAGGATCCTTCTTGTCCATTTTTTTTTTAAAATCAGTTTTAAATGTGCTTGGGATGATCATTTTGTTGGGTTTTGTGAAATCTTTGTGGATATGGCTCATTCTAGAAAGAAGTGAATCTCTCATGGAGGACCATATCTCCTACCTAGACCACACTGTCAACACACTGGATCATATTTTCATCTTGACTTCACCGATGTTTAGAGGCCATCTGTCACATGAGACCACTTTTAATGGGTAGTACCACTGTATTGCCTGCAGATCTGTGTGATGTAAGGAAAATGGCCATGTTGCACACTGCATGGTTTGCCATGATGGACGTTCTTAGTCGTATATACAGTTGTTCCCCACAAGGGTTACCCCCTGGCTGTCATACTACCGCCTGCCTTGAGAGATTACCTTTTTGTGGTACTTTGCACAGCGCTTTTCGTGTTATTTATACCCCCAATGAGGGACCTGTCTCTAGAGACCATCCCTGGGGTATGTTCTGTTAAGTAGGGTTTCACTGTTTATGCACCAGAAGACTCCGCCTTCTTGCACTCTAAATTTGTGCTTTTTTAAATTTCAAGCTATCTGCACTAGAATTAATCATTGAATTTTAGTTAGGTATCATTGAGTAAGCAGTTTTTTGGGGGATATATTGGTGTTTAGGAATTAATCATATTTACCCCCATAGATGCTAGAAATGCGAGTAAATCTGGTGTATGTGTGTACAAACATGAAAAAAAAAAAGACCTGGTCTAGTCATACTTATTCATAAATGTGAGCTTAGAAAGTGTTTTGAAGTGCATTGTATCACTGACTGCTTCTCTGTCTGCCATGAAAAGTGCAAACAGATCACTGCATATGATATACAATTATACAAATGGACCTGCCATTAGGAATAAACAGCCTTCCTGGAAACGCACCACATGTCATGCCGTGCCATGGTATTCTTACTTTTTCACAGAAGGGATTTTCATTAGAAATGCAAATTTGCCTTGACAATCTCATATGATTTAGTTGTATTTTTTTTTTTTTTTTTTTTTTTTTTTTTTGTTAAATCTGTTTGATGGCTAGTGTACGGTGAAAGCATGTCAAAATATCAGATTGTGCCAGACTGGTCTTGATAGGCTGCTGCGTGGTTACAGTGATCAGGCAAACTTAGAATCCATCATGCATTTCTCATCACATTAATTCATGAACATGAAATTAATGATAACAGCTGTCTCCCGAAGCGGTGATTTTTTTTCCTGATACACCGTCAGTACCTCCATAAGTCCATGGCCCATGACAATCTGTTGAGCAGACAGACTGATACGACATGGTTAAATACCAAATGATAGGAACTTACATTACTCTGTTAACTGTTTCATTCTCGGCTTCGACAGAAATCAGCCCGCTCTGGATTAACATGATACTGGATTCTATATTTCAGTGCCACATTTTGGACTGGGTCGCCAGCTTTTCTTAGCACTCTCTGGGTACAATGCATCCAAAGCATGCCGAGGAAAGCTGTTGACCTGGACTATTCTTTGTAGCTTCAGGCATGCTGGTACTTGAGTGAAAGGTCTCTTCGCTGGGAACTTGAATCTCACCCCCTTGTTATAGTTCGGAGCTGTTCGTTTTGAGTAGTTCAACTTCAGTCGCAGTTGCATATATAGCTGCACTGACCATAAGAATGGAACAGGTCAACAGCTTTCCTCGGCACGTTTTGGGCACTATGCACCCAAAGCATGTTAAGGAAAGCTGTTGACGGAGTCACAACTTTGCTCTCAAAGAGTTGATGTATTTTCATCCTTTAACAGGACTCTCCTATCTCCGAAGCATATTCTAGAACCTTATGGTTATACATTACCATATTACATTAACCATTCGTGCTGTTATGGTTGTAAAATAAAGATAATGTATGGGAGTCACTGTTTCGCCATATTAAGCCTACAGATGAAAGATAAACGGGGACACACATGTAGTGACATCATCCAGGCGAGTGATGTTGAATGAACGTGAGAGAAAAAGAGAATCGCGAGGCTATGCTAAGCAAAAGCATGAAAATCCAACAACGAATGATCTTAATGTAATCCCAATGGGGCACCCATACTGGATTTTCTTTCTACTGTGTCGAAAAGGGCAAATACACAACAAATCAAAGTTCTATCAGAGAAATAACTTTGAAACGATGCCATTTTGAGAGTTGCAGGAGACAGTATTTTGTTAAATGTACCATGGCCTCTGATTACTTTGTCTGCTACTTGAATCCAATGAGTGACAAACGAAAAGAAAGATTACAATTAAAACCTTCATACTCATCCAGGAAAACCCATTCAGGATAAATTAGTACTTGATTCTACTGGAGGATATTTCTGGGATATTCACAAGGGGATATATTTTGGTGTACTTAAGCACAAGCTTCAATTGCTTTGTTGATGGTTGTGTCAAGAAATTGTCTTACCAGTGGAATTTATTCCATAGGCACATGTATTGTCCAGGTTGTGTATATTGTGGAGAGAAAAACAGAGGTGGACTGAACTTTTCAGCCACAAATTGATTACTAGAAATAGGCAAATAAAATGTTTGCTGAAATGTTACAAGCTTCTTTTTGTCTTGATGTTTGAGATGCTGCTTCAGAAATGCTTCTGATCCACATGACTACCACACGTATTCATCAGAAGGCACAGTGATTCAAAACTCCCTGCAGGTGTGGATCTGACCTATTTAAATTGGGCATGCTTGCCATGTCCCCTGTGGAGGGGGGGGGGGATGCATGCATGGTTTTATGAATAGTGGCTCCAGATCTGCTGTTAATATAATGATGTATTCATGTGTAGCAAGTAGACTTGATGTTGAAAAAGTTGAAGGGAATAAGAATTATTATCATGGACAAAATTGCTGAAGAAACTGCCCCCATCTGTCTCTTTGTCTTTCTCTCGTTCATAGTCGTCGAATTGAACTTGGTACAAGAGACAGATAGCATAACAAAAATAGATCCATGATGAGCACAGATGTGGTAACAGAGATTGGTTCACCACCTTGTCGTCCTTGTTTATAAGTTCTACAGTTGCCAATGAACACAGTTTGCCATGCTTTAAAATACTACTGTTCTTACCTTATCCGACCAGGTGCAGAGAGGTTTCACAACACCTGGTGGCAGTTTTCAGTTCCAGACAGACATGGGACCAGGTGGGACTTGGTACACTGTGGAGGGAGGAGAACTGGTACCAGGTTTCCACGATAGTACCAGGGACGCTACCGTGGAGCACGCAGATCGACTGACAAGAGAAAGTCTGCCACATAGGAACACTGCCATCCAGACGCATGCCGACGATGCACCACCACCTGGGAAAGGTGCTCGCCAGGTCAATGTAATCACTCTACTTCCCACCTCTGGGCCGACTTGCTCGTTCTGCCAGAAACAATTTTCCAACCATTCCAACCTGAAACGACATATCTCGAGCGTACACATGCAAAGCAACACGGTGTATCAGTGTCGGTTCTGTCATGTCAAGAGATCGCGCAAGGACCACATGTTGGCCCATATTCGCATGTACCACAGAGACAAGGACTACCAAACAGAGGAAGTGTTCACCATATGTCCAGCCAACCGTGGCGACAAGAAAGCCACGGCAGCAGACTCAATGTGAACATGTACCTTGTGGGATAGTTTTAACCACATTAAAATGAAACTGAGATATCTAAGATATTCATGTAACAGCACAAGTTTTTAGCTCTGCTGACCATAGGTTGCAGAGCTCTTGCGATCACTCCTATCTGTCTGTCCGTCTGTCTGTCAGTCTGTAAACTTTTGCTTGTGAGCACAATGCAGTCCACGGTTTTCAAGGTGGCCCAGTATAACTGGGAACTTATCAAGTGTATGAAATTCTTGGTTGAGTGCGATATTGATGTTGCCACCTACAGCTTTATGTTATACATGGGTCAAAAGGTAAAAATCTTGTGACCACTCTAGCATCCTAAATGTTTGACAGATCTTCATGAAATTGAGTGGGATACTGGAGGAGGTAAAAATATTGATTGCATATGATACAAGTGATGCCACCTATAAAGTGTGAGCCAAAATGTGTTGAAAGAGAAAAAAATCCATATCTTAAAAAATAATTGAATTAGACATGCCAATTTAATAGGCTATATAGATCTTATCGAAAGCGAATGTGTAATGTAATGTTAGTGACCTTGACCTATTTTTGTTAGGTCACCAGGCCTGTAATGGTGAAAGAGGTGATTTAAAGGGTGTAGCTTGGACATCAATAGCAAAGAGAATTGAGCCTCCAGATCAAAATTGCGCTTGAGTACATCATACATAACACTCTACTTGGTAACCTAGTTTTTACATCAGGATCACCCAATGATTGTATGACCTTGACCTATTTTTGTAGGTCATTAAGCACTTGAACCTAAGAAAAGGACATTTAATTCAATAAGTTGATATAGAATAAGGTGAATAATACCAAATGTGTATCATGTGGAAGTTTCATCTTGCATAATATGGTTTACCTTGATTAGTTTCTCAAGGGCATGGAGGGAATGCTTTTCAGGAAATGATTTTTTTGATGATGGTAATCAGATTATATGTCAAAAAAGCAGTAGGCATATGGGCCGCTTTTTATGTATTGAAGTGAATTTAAGTTGTTTAATCTGACTCATTTATCTGACACATTCATTATCAGCCTCATTTTTGCAGGGAACAAAAAGTATCGTTATACTTAAGTTTCACTATAGTGGATATAGCCTTGTGTTGCACATATTAGGCCTGACCTGTTGTATATTGTAGAAACAGCTGTTAAGAAAGGTAGAGAAAGACGATTTTGCAGAGAAGGTCATATAGGGAGCTCCCAGGAGCCCCCACAGGGACCCCCAAAAAAAGAGCATCAGATCTAAGCATAATTGACACAGGAATGTATATCATAGGACGGGGAAATGTGGCCAGGAGGAACATATTTAAAGATGGAGTCAGACTGAGAGAACTTAAATATTATTGCAGGGTTCCAAATTAGCACCAGCCACCAGCCAAATGCTGGTAAAAATTCTGGTTAGTGGAGATTTTACTTGGGCTAGTGTATTTTTATATCAATATATAGGATGCATTTTAATTGTAAAACTGAAGTTGACAAACCAGATATCTGTGTCTGTAAGCACTTTGGCCAGTGACTGAAAATTTTAATGTCTGCTAATGAGTTTGGATTGTACGTTGACACTTTATAGATTTGGTGATGTTGGTGTGCGCATGCAGTATGGTAATAAAACTGTGCCAGTGTGAATGCCTGGCTGACCACTCTACATGTCGCAAGTGTAGCGGTATACAGCGAGTACACACAAGGTGAAGTCCGCCACTGAGCGTATCCTGGCTGTCCACCGCTACGTGATCCACCACGGAGCTCAACACGAGAATGGTTTATGTTGATCCCATGTATATAATCATCCATTCACTACAGCATCTGAGCTTTTATAATATAAAAACAAATCTAGGTCCCTGGTGGAAACAGCGAAGTAATCAGGACTGGTAGTACCCTGGGCATGCCTTGGTGTTGAACATTTGCTCAGATTTGTGACATGTTCAGGCTCAGTTTCATCATCCTCATGTACTTCTTGCACCTACAACAGCTCCATGATTGCCTCGGCAGTATCTGCCTCCACAAGTTCTAAAATAATGTCCATTTTTAAGTGATTTTTGCTAAAAAAATCAGCTTGCGTAATTGCTGCACAGTACCTTTCATAGCAGATGACAAAAATCAGCATCCTGTGTGGGTGTGCATGGGGGGGGGGGGGGGCCAGGGTAATATGGGTCCAGCGTGTGGATTGGTTTTTGGAGTGTGGAACTGTAAAAGATACTTAAGATACTTCAGGGTATAGAACAGCACATGCTCGATCACTATGGAGTACACATACATGGGATAAAATGTAATATGACATGTCAGATATATACATGTACTAATCTACATGATGGCAGCACCTGCTTCTGATGTCACATGACATTTTCAACCAAATGAAGCAGGTTTTTTTTGTTTTCCCCCCAGGTGTCTCCTCCTGCAACAGGTGGATACCAAGGGGAAGGTACATGCACTGCCACCTACAGGCAGCACGGTCCATTGTAATAACCTTTGGACAAGGAGAATAAACCAGCAGTCATTATCAACATACATGAAAAAAAGAAAAAGAAAAAAAAGAGAGAGAGGTGGAAAATATGCCAAAAGCAGGCAGGCATTTGATATCTATGGGATTTATACAGCTACCAGTTCCCTTTGATGAAGCACTTCAAATGGGCCTATTCTCATGTTTATGAGCCAAAATGTCAAAAGTTGCATCATTTTTCTCCAATATTTTTACTTTCAAAAATATTTTGAATGAAAATTTTAGATGAGAATGTTTAGGATAGGATGCCAGATATGTCTTCAATTCTCAGCGGATAGTATGCCACATATGTCTTCAGTTCTCGGTGGATAATGTGCCGTTTATATCTTCAGTTCTCAGTTGATAGTATGCCATATATTTCTTCAGGTCTCCATGGTGAAGATTGTGTATGATGCAGCTTGGGTACATCTGTACAAAAGGGAAAGCTGGTAACTTGATCATCTTAAGTTGAGGGAGAGAGGGTCAAACCTTGTGAACTGAAATCACCTTAAAGATCTTACGATATAGGTATCACAAAGTTGACGCTGAAATCATAAAGTGGTGAGCTAAATCCACCACAAGTTTTGGCCAGTGAGGCATAACCCCAGCACACTTGAACAGGTCAAGAGAAAATCTAGTGTATCAGATTATAAGTGTGTACAGGTAACTGTTCTGTTTTTCAATGTTGTAAGTTGCATTCCATTTGCTAAATAAATATGTTGATCACAAATTGTGTGTTCCATTTTTGTTTTTATAGATGAAACAAGCAGCTGACGACAACATCAATTGCAAATAAAGAATAATAGTGATAATTCACATTCAGGCCAACTACAGTGGCACCTGGTGTTTAAGACCGCCCCTCCTGCCAGCCAAAAGTGGTCACATATGACAGGTGATGAGAAATTTACAAAGATTGTTGACAGTTATGCCAGGAAAATTGTGGTCTTAAACGCAAGGTGGTCTCACGATAATGGTCTTACATGTACATATATTACAGATACCATTGTAGTTCCTTACAGAATAGTGAGAGCCTCCACGTAAGTTATTTGCCTGTCGAAAAGAATAGTGGGAACCTCTACATAGTTCTCGGCCCATGTAGCACCCTTAGAACTCTGAAGGAACAGAAGCAAGGTTTGCCTGGCAGGCAACATGGGTATAGAATGAAACGCAAATTCTTAGTGCTTATGTATTGGTGAAATCCCTGATTACAGGGATTATGATAGCACATGCATGCCCACAGTGAAACGTATTGTCCTCATAAATACTAGTCATTGTGACAGTACACGTTTGTAGAGAGTGAGAGTCGCCGTCCAGATAGAAACCTCATACTTTATCTGTTGACTACCCTCTTCATAAAAATCGGGTATTTTAACCCTTAAAGTGCTAATCACAGCTATATTTGTTTTCTCATTACCGTTCAACATATAATGGTTAAAAGATCAAATCCTCATGAAGATCTCGTTCATTCAAATACCTGCAAGGCCAGTCTAAAGCAAAAAGCAGTCTTAGTCATTAGCTTTCGTCAGGACACTTTGCACGCAAAGTGTCCTGAGGAAAGCTGTTGACTAAGTCTTAAATGAGTGCTTAAAGGGTGAATGGCATGTGCAAATATTTGTTTGGAAGTGGATTTATGAAAAAGAAACACACACAAACACACACACACACACACACACACACACACACTAGCCCTCACCCCAACTGTTGCCAAAAATTTGTCATTTTCAGTCACAAGTTGTGAGGTCCATGATGTATGTTGGAATCTCAAGAACAGCCATGACCCTTTCCTGGCTAGAAAGCTTTCCATAGTGCAGAACTACCAGCCGCTTCTGTATAGATCAGTGGAAACTACATCATGATTTTGATGCAAATCTAAATTGAGCAGCTGCGGTTAGAACTACATATACAAGTGTTGTCAATCAAGACAACAAAGAGTTTATTTAGCCAGAGGCAGTTTCAGTCTTGGAAGTTCATTGCACAGCAGACTGTTTTGTATCACATTTGTCATAAATCATGTGCAAACTTTTTAAGAACAGGAGGTATACATTAAAAGTAGTTTTTGGCAACTGCGTTTCATTCATACGTGTGTACTTGAGAATCCGCTGATGATAAATGATGCACTTTTTTACTTGCTGAAAGCCACTTTAACCTATTAGCCTGTTACCTGAGAACTTGATGTGTCAAAAGGGAATTTCAGAATAAATGTACCAGCTCTATTTTGTCAGCATTCATAGTGTTTGTAGGTACTACTGCAAGTTCCAAACACAGTTTTTTCCATACTATAATAAGGCTAAAATAAGGGCATAGTAAATTTGTAGAGTGAGCTGTTGGTCAATTTAATTCCTTACTCTTCTAAGAATACCTGTGCATTTCTTTTTTTTTAATTATTTTTTTTTATTATTATTATTTCTTTACACATGTTGTCAATTTAATGTTTGCTTTGATATTTTCAAGTGTTAGTTTTAGGTATCTCTTACCCAAGAATTATTTTGGCGCATTTCGTCTCTTCAAGCTGAGACTCGAGAGGAGGCATTTTATTTTTAGCTCAGGACAGGTTCCAGCGTGGAAGACCTTAAGCTGTCAGATTGTTATGAGTTTTATCTTCTTAGTCCATATAGTTTGAGAACACATTGTGTGATAGAATGCAACTCCACAGGATGCCCCAGACGGTAACGTTACGGAGCATGGATAACCAAGCACCCATAAACCTTATTTCTTGCAGCTTGCAGTGAACATTTTTTTTTTTTTTTTTTGTCAAAAGATGTATAAAAAGGCAATTCCAGCCTGCATAATTTGGAGTCAAAGTTATTCAGTGGGATCATTAATAAAAGTTTGTTACAGGAACTCTTTGAACATCATGATAGATCAAAGATACAATGTACATCTGTGATGCCAGGCTAAGGATATGTATGTACATGTACTACATCAAAACAAGTCTCCATTTCAAAAGGAAATTGCCCTCAAGGCGAAGATAAATTTCCAAGTTCATAAGGAGATGTTTTCTGATATTTACCAAAGTAATAAAGCTGTACAGTGGTGTTTGTTATTAGCATCAACCCAGAGAGATTACATTTTTTTTTCAAGACATTGCCTTAAACACAAAAGGGAATGCTCTGTGAACAGAACACATTTCTGGCATTCAGCACATGTATACCATTGGACACGCTGTACACGCGAGAGGGATGTTGTATGCTGAAGCTCACCTTGTGAATGCATGCATACGCATATTGGAAGAAGTTAAGCACATAAAGTCAAGTGACCCTGATGTAAAATTCTCATTGAACCCCAAAGTTGGTGATGCTACTGTTGTCAAGTAGGATGCTGTGAAAAGGATTTCTGGCAGTACGCGCATGTGCAGATGTAGTTTTGCCACCTGTGGCCGAACTTCCTTCATCTGATCCAACATTGGCCCCCCGTAGCAGCCAGTGAAAAAAAAATATGAGGAATAAGATCTGATATATTGTTACATCTGAATGTGCACACAGTTCCCATGGTTACTGAAGCAGTTTTCACATAGGAACAAATGTGTTGAGGTAGATCCCTGACACTCGTCCCCTCCCCCCCCCTTCCCAATATTTATCAATATCATTATATTCTAGTATTTATGGGAAGGGAATAAGTTTGTTGGAGTTTCCTACTTCCTGTGGCGGTGAGGAGTCCTCTTTGTTGTCAGCAATTAGTAACAACAAATTTAAAGTGTATAGGAAGCCTGAAGGTGCATAGTAGTGGAAGAGGGGGACAGACACTTTCAGATAATTTCAACAGTAATGAAAAAAATATTTGAGAATTGTACATGAGACCTATCAAGATCTCATGCCCCGGGTCAACAGCTTTCCTTGGCATGGGTTGGACACTTAGGAAGGCTGTTGATTCAGCCTTAATTTGACGGGGAAAGGCTTCAGACTGTGACATTTTAATCGCTTCGTTAGTCTTTTCAAACCTGAAATTACATCATCTTTCGTCCGTTCGATGCAGCCTTCCTAATGATGTGCAACATACCCAAGTCAGGTGACCATGAACAGGCATTTCCCCTCCTGCACAGAAGATGCTCGCTAGGGCCATATTTCTTCTACTATTAGACATAGATACAATAGACCTCTCACGAAAGACCTGCTGCGTATTGCTGTGCAATATGGCTGCCCCTTTTTGAATTTCATTTTTCTGTGTGTTCAGTTTAGGAAGGAACTAAACTCAAAGAAACATGGTAGGACTAGGTATCTGGGTGAGTTCTGAGACTGGGAGTAATATTATTTGGGTCACCAACCCTAATTGTCAAGGTCACAGTGTCACTCGTTTGAATTTTGTTTCCATGTGAGAAGTCCTGAAGAATTAAACAAAACTCGATGCAACTGGGTGGGAGTGCAGGCAGGAGCTAGGCTAGGATTGTATGCGAGTCACCTTGACCTAATCGTCAAGGTCTCGGGGTCATTTATAAATATCAGTTTAGAGGTTGAATAATGTGACAATGTATTTATGTCTAAGTTAGTCCAGTGTTGAGTATTCATCTGGTAACCTTGGTACAATTATCATGGCAGTGCAAATTACATTCAGAATTTTAAAAGCACAGAATCTTGTGTAGTGATAGTCTGCTTGACTACAGACATTCAAGTGCTGCCTTTTATGGTTGTTGGGAAATCAGTCACTGTGGCTGGAACTAAAGCTGGGCTCAACAGGATTAACACAGTCTTTCAGTCAGAGTAGCTGGTAAATGTATTAGTGGGTTTAGGTCCTCGAAATTAACCATTAAACTGCTGATTTAAGACTGAGTCAACAGCTTTCCTCGGGGCACTTTATGTGCAATGTGCAAAGTGTCTCAAGGAAACCTGTTGACTAAGATTACTTTTTGCTTTAGACTAGGCTTGCTGGTATTTGAATGAAAGGTATCTTCATGAGAAATTTGAATCTTTTAACCATTATATGTTTAACGGTAATGAGAAAATTACTATAGCCGTGATTAGCACTTTAAGGGTTAAGGTTCACTAGAAACTCCTTATGGCTGTATGATAAATCAAAATACAAAACACCAATAGGTAAGCTGTGTAAATGTGTGTAGCTTTTCTTAATTTCTGGATGATTGATCCTGGGAATATATATTTTCACGTACCTACTGTTTTCATCAACATTTCACAGCAACATTGGCTTTCAAGACCACTAGTGGATCTAACTAGGTTAATTTTTGTAAAAGTGTGAGTATGATTGTAAAGCATTTTTTAAATCTTCACCTGATGTCTGCCATCACCTGTGCTTTGTATATGATACATTTAGTTCTGTTCAAAACTCATTGTGGAGCATTCCTTAATTTTTGTATTTCTTTTTAATCATTCAACTAACAACAATGAAACAAAATTACCAGTACATGTATATATTCTGCAGCCACAGCGCTTTTCCATGGGGAGACATTTTTCAGTTTATCTTGCAAAATCAGTAAATTCTAGTTCCAATAGGTCTTTATCTTCCCTGTCACATATAGAGTACTGGCTAGAAGTAATTATGGTGCACAAAGTTTACAATAAAATGCATTTACATTCCAGTCTAATTCTGAACTTTTGCCTCATCTTGCCAGGTATGGAGCAATTTCCCGGCATCAAGGTCAAGGTCACAGGCACTTAGTCAATGGCAAGGGGACCACTCAGAAAAAAGCATTGCCGCATATGGGATTGATGCCTCTCCGTCCTTCAGAACCCCTCAGTGGCAGTCTGACTACAACAATGCCACTCTGACACCACAGGGGCTGGTACCAATATACCGCAGTCATGCGTCTAGGCCAGGGCAGCAGACACGCAAACGCTCCGAGTGCCCACATTGCCACAAGACGTTTGTAGATGTAGGGCGAATGAAACGACATGTCGATACCATACATCTGAAAACTAAAATGTTTGAATGTGATATTTGTGGAGTAAAGAAAAACAGAAAGGACAATTTGTATGCTCATATGAGATTTGTGCACAAGTCCGAGCTTATGAGTGGTTCCATTGTCACTGGTACTGTGATTCCAAGTACCAGTGTCACTGACAGTACTGCCCCCAGTACCAATGTCACTGACAGTACTGTCCCAGTACCAATGTCACTGACAGTACCGTCCCTGGTACCAGTGTCACTGACAGTACCGTCCCTGGTACCGATGGCACTGATGCTACTGTCATTAGCACCAGTGATGGGACAGACATAATTGTATGGCAGGCCATGGATAAAAAAAGATAACAAACCATGCTAAACCAGCTAGACAAGATCACTTGATGAAAACTTCTTGGACTGTCAATGGATGTGTGTACATTGATATCAGTGTGTTAGAAAAAAATTAATAAGGCAAAGAACAAAAATTAAAAAGCAAAAGTAGGGAAGGACCAAAATGATACTGTTGTCTATTGACGATCTTAAATTGACTGTGCTAACTTTGATACTGACAATGACAAAAAGGAAATTATTATTTTCTGTCTTCTTTTCTCTTCATATAAACACATGAAAGACTTGGTATGAGATCATTTTAAGAATGGGGTAAGAGCCTATAGATTCCAAATATATCTCCAGGGGATTTTTTGAAGTAAGTCGACCTGCTTCGAAAATTGAACAAAAGTTCTGTGTGAAAATATTTGGATACAAAGCATGACCTTTTGAAAAGAGGGTATAGAAAAGTCTGTTTGCTCAGTCAGTACCAAACTTTTAAATAGCGAGTTTAATATGTGTGCCAGGGACAGGTGCTTTGAAATCAGAATTTTTAAAAAATGTTAATGGTGCAAAGTCAGCTGAAAAAAAATGGTGTCAAAATCCAAACTTCCAAAGTACCACGCTAAAAACATTTTTTTTCTGCAAATGCCGTTGGCTGGCCCTGGGTAATATTATGGAGGTATCCCCAGCAGTGCCAGGACACTTTGATACACAAGATTTTGTAAGTTATCACTGATTTTTTTTTTTGGTTGTAACTTGTAAATCTTTTTTCTCTACCAAACGCCATATTGCAAAAACTATTTACATGGTGCTTCTCTGGCAATCTGTGTGAGAGAGAGAGAGAGAGAGAGAGAGAGAGAGAGAGAGAGAGAGAGAGAGAGAGAGAGAGAGAGAGAGAGAGAGAGAGAGAGAGAGAGAGAGAGAGAGAGAGAGAGAGAGAGAGAGGAGAGAGAGAGAGAGAGAGAGAGAGAGAGAGAGAGAGAGAGAGAGAGAGAGAGAGAGAGAGAGAGAGAGAGAACATCTTGTTCATGTTGAGCTTTGGTTCCACTAGATGTGATATAGCATATAATTTACACTAAAATTGCTGCTGTTTTCGTGTTAAGATGCACACATACATACTTTGAAAGGCATGGCCAATTATGCCAAAATAATTCATCTTGATATGTACCAATGTTTGTGTTTACCAAAGTGATGTACTGGTATTTTTTTTCACTAAAACAATTAACTTTTAAACTTCCAATCTTTGTATTCAAAAATGTAATATGTTATTGTTTTGCATGTGTGTATATTGAGACATCTGGTTGCAGCTAAAGGCACATCAGAACAAAGAAAGAGAGAAAGAAAGAAAGAGAAAGAAAGAGAGAGAGAGAAAGAAAAAGAAAGAAGGAAAGAAAGAAAGAAAGAAAGAAAGAAAGAAAGAAAGAGAAAAGAAAGAAAGAAAGAGAAAAGAAAGAAAGAAAGAAAGAAAAGGAAAAAAAGATCGAGCTCTGTATTTTTTCAATCTTTGTATTATACTGAGCAGTCAGGGACAGGTAGGCAGTACCCTGGGCAGTGAGGGACAAGTAGGTGGTACCCTAGGCAGTCAGGGACAGGTAGGTGGTACCCTGGGCAGTCAGGGACAAGTAGGTGGTATCCTAGGCAGTCAGGGACAGGTAGGTGGTACCCTGGGCAGTCAGGGACAAGTAGGTGGTACCCTGGGCAGTCAGGGACAGGTAGGCGGTACCCTGGGCAGTCAGGGACAAGTAGGTGGTACCCTAGGCAGTCAGGGACAGGTAGGCGGTACCCTGGGCAGTCAGGGACAAGTAGGTGGTACCCTAGGCAGTCAGGGACAGGTAGGTGGTACCCTAGACAGTCAGGGACAGGTAGGTGGTACCCTAGGCAGTCAGGGACAGGTAGGCAGTACCCTGGGCAGTCATAGAAAGGTAGGCTGTATCCATTAATTTTCATGACTTAAACCTTAACTCCAGAACTTTGATCTCTTTTAGCATGTCACATTATTTTTTTGTTCCATTTTTCTTTAATATCTAGGGTGGCTCCCAAGATAATGGCAATACTGTTTGTGACAGTCTGCTTGGCTGAACTAGACTCCCTCTTTATTTCTAAATCCATTTGTGCTGACTGAAAGATAGGTCAATTAACTTACGTCGTGAGTCAAACCTTGGCACACCATGCAAGTCATTCATTTTAAGTTTTCTTTCATGTTAACTCAGGCAGCAGAAAAGCTCTGTATATCATATAAATGTAAATTTTTTTTAACAGCCAGAATCCATCAATTTTACTTCACTACTGGCAGAATTTTATTGTTATTTGTTCGTTGGGCTGGTATACCCATGTACAAAGTGAACATAGGGGGTGTGATGTAGCACAGAAGTGGTTTGTGTTGCCCAATCATGTGAACTGAGCAGCATTTATTTTCGTCATATAACATCTTGCTTTAATTCTTCAGGTGGGGATATAGGAACAGGTGATGCTTTATTTTCTTTTGGATGTGAAGAGTATTGTATTCTCAGACAAGTAATTTCACTTGACAGCTCAGTGGACTGTTGCATCTCATTTATGACCAATACGAAGCATGCATATTATTCCCTGCCACAACTGCACACCTGGTTGTCGTAGTAACCATAGTCTCACCTGGCAAGACATGGGCAGCAGCCTGTGCAAGGAAGTGGACATTACTAATATTTAGGAAGTAAATAATATGTCGTATAAGTAGATGGAAGTTTATTCGTGTGACCAAGTTAGAAAGCACTAAGTGAATATGACTTTGGTGTTTGTGAACTTAAAAATTTCTCTAATAAGACCCCAATTTTGTGAGAAAGGTGTATCAAGCCCTGTCTGTGACAGTGGTATGCCCGTGTGTCCTTCCTGATTGAAAGATGTGAACCCCCTGCTTCGTGGCCGGAAATTAACTCTTTCAGTGCCAATTTTTTGACTGAGTCAACAGCTTTTCTTGGCATCCATTGGGCGCATTGCACCCAATGTGTGCCAACAAAAGCTGTTGACCTGGTATAAACTGTCTGGAATTCTAGGCATGCTGGTACTTAAATGAAAGGTCTTTTTACAAGGAATACGAATCTGGGATCCTAAGGATAATTGAGACTAGTTTAAAGTAAGTAGATCGACTTAAGTTGTGATTGGCACTGTAAGGGTTAATACGCATATCTGGCATTCATAACCAATATGTCACACTCTTCAGGCACTGGCAGTGAAAACTGACCAGGTCTGGTAGGGCAAACAAAATTTCATTGCCACTTCAGTCGTAAAGAATGGCAGCTCATGAGAGTTAACTCTAGCCTGTCTCATGGTGAAAGAGATTGTGGAATGACGAGCAGCAAGAAAACTGTTAGAGTATATTTTGAATGTAATAAAAAGATGAGCAAGTGTTGATGAAATGAGTACTGTAGTTCTAGAAATATTCGCGTTCGATTTAATTTCGCGCTTTTCGCGCTACCACCTAAAGGGCGAAATTAAAATGCGCGAAAATAACTTGCATTGTATTTCACTACATTGTTTGGCATTGGATTGCGCGAAACTAAAATGCGCGAAAATTCTGTAATTTCAGAAAAAATGAGTTTGCGCGAAATTAAACACGTGCGAAAATTTCTAGAACTACAGTATTTTGAATGTAACCATTGTGTCTGCAATATCATAAAACTAATGGTTGATACTTTTTAAGGGTTCGCCCCATGCGGGGGACCCTTTCTGTTTTGGGGTTGTCTGTCTGTCCATCCATCTGGATGTGCACATTCTCATTACTGTGATATCTACAGAATGCCTCCATGTAGTTTGGTCAAATTTGATAATATGCTTGTCTTACCTGGCAAGGTGAACTGATTAGACTTTAGTGTCACCATGACCTAATTTAAGCAAATGGTAGCCTAATTACATGCTCATTAGGGCTCGTTACCACAATATCTCCAGAATGCTCCAATTTACTCAAATTGGCCGTATGCCCCTCTAATATGCCAAGATGAACTGACTAAATGTTGGTGTCACCATATCCTAATTTGAGCAAATGGCAGCAGTTTTTCCTAGCAGGAGCATTGTTCCAAACAACTTGGGTTTTTTTGACATGCCAGTGTGAATTTTTTTTTTCAATATTGGGCAAAAAAACTAGTTTAAATCTGTCAGTGCCAACTTTTGGACCAAGTCAACAGCTTTCCTCATTGCACTTTAGGATGTATTGTGTTCAAAGCATGTTGAGGACAGCTGTTGACCTGGATCATTGCATTTTATGAAGCCATAGGCATATGCCGATGCTTCGATGAAATGTCTGTTGACAAGGAATATTGATGTAGCATCCATTTGATAATTCAGAAAAGTTCATCTTTACTTCGACTTTAGTCGCAGTTGGCAACAAGAGTTAAAATCATCTGTGTAAATGTTATAAATGATTTTTGTCCAGTGCTTGGATTTATTCTCCAGGCTCTGAGTCTTGTGTGTATTTGGAAAATCAGGAAATTCAGGAATAATCCCGATAGTGTTGAGAATGTGGATCGATGGCCGGCTATTATTTGCTGGGTTGTCCCTCTTATTATTTTTTGTGTTATTAAGATTTTGCTTATAGCAGGACGTAGATTGTACGCTTTCAAACCAAAAAAAAGGGAGATTTATGTCTTCCAGGCATGTAAATTAGAATTAAGTTTTTAAGCAGGAAAAGTGACAAACCCGTATTAATGAGGTTATGCTGATAGAGTTTTCACATTTAAAGAGCATGGCATTTTGCTTGGTTTTTGTTGGTCTGCTGACTGGATCCTAATGTAGGGTAATACGTGACAAAACAGCAGACAACACTGCTAGGTAGGAAGTATAGATGAGCAATAATCTCATTCAAGTATTTTTACAATTACGAGTCCCACGTTGTGCTTTTATGGTTATCAGTTACATGGACAATGGTGAGGATGAATGTATGCCGAAGTGAGCCTTAATATTAACCCATTCCATACTGTGGTCACAGGCCTTGGGTCAGTGGTTCTGGCACTGCCTGGCAAGTCATGCTGCAGCTGCCCTTGCGGCAGCTGCAGCATGACTTGCCAGGCAGTGCCAGAACCACTGACTTAAGCCTATAGGCATGTTGGTACTTGAATGAAAGCTCTTTTCATGAAGAATTTAAATATGCAATTGTCGTCTTAAATCTAGGTAAATATGTGTAAATATCCGCGACTGGTATGGAATGAGTTAAACAGTGGACACATCCCTTAAGCCAGAGAGCAAGGTAGTGTAGCGATGTTTTGTCACAGGTACGAGTCCCGTATGCACTTTTGTGTAGAGTAAGTGGGGCATTTTGAGGGTGCAAGGTTTTGTATATAGCATGGACCATTATAGGCCAATGTCAGGGGATAACATGAGACCTGAGTCTATATATTTTTGTATTGAAAAAAAAAACCCTGTTCAGAGTCCATGGAGAGATTGTATTACTCCGCTAGCATTTGATGTTTGTGTTGAACCCTTTCCCCCTTGAATTAAGACTTGAGTCAACAACTTTCCTTGGCATGGGATGGGCATTAACTGATCCATGACCAACCCATGCCAAAGAAAACTGGTGACCTGAGGCATGTTGTCCTGATAAATCTCGTCTACAATTTTCAGTCAAATTGTTTCTCATTACTGTTGAAATTTTTTTAAAACACTGAAGCAGACAACATTTGACCAGCAGCCGGTTTTGTCTGGTTTAAGGGGTAAAGTGTTAAAGCAGATTTCGTTTTGTTGTGTGGTGTCCAGAGGGTTACTGTGACATTTATTTTCAGTGGTGTCAGTTTTTGCATTTGGGCATTTCACTGAGACCATAAATGCACTTTTTTAATTCATATTTTCTATCAATGCTATGTTAGAAACTTTTTTTTTCACTGTGTTCTTAATTTCATGTTTTGAAGCATCAGCAATATAACCAAAAATAACAATGTAGTGAAAATAAATGAATTTACAGTGAGTGACATGCCACTGTGCAGACCTTTTGTTGCATATTTGTAAAAGTCATGTATCTGTTTTGTTTGCTTAGCAGACCTCCAAGCCTTTTACCCTTTTTCTGTTTTTTTTAAAGGCCATTACATAGAACATACTAGGGCACTGCCGGGTACCCAGGTACCTAATGGGTACCTGGGTAGTAACTTAAAATCACCGTACCGGAATCAACAGTTAATAGCCACAGAATGGCAAATCGAGGTGTAAATAACAAATATCTTCAGTTATTTCTTTTCAGCCTTCACACAAAATGTTTTAAAAAAATGTTTGTTTCATTATGTTCATAAAAGCCTAAGTGACAATTCGGTTGTTTGACTCAATTACAGGCTTTGGTGTCATAGTTTTTAATGTGTGCTAGCATGGTTGTGTAGGATTGATGTATGCATTGAAGAAGGTTGGCGGGTCCATATACTCTGTACCTTATGTGGTCACTAATTGATTAATACGATGTAGCTGGAAATACCTGTGGGTACTCGGGCATATAAATATTCCTTGCGCAGGTACTAGGTACTAAAAATGGCTACCTGGCAGAGCCCTAAAACATACCAGACGTGAATGAGGGGAAATCATTGTTAGTCTTACCTGTACATTGAACAAATAAACAGTCCTATAATGAAATACTGAAAGTTGTGTGTCTTTGATAACATTCTTTTAGGGCCTGTATTTTTCCATTCAAAAAAACTAGAAATTCCATTTCACCAACCAGAAATTTCTAAATTCCGTTTCAATAGTTCTCTTTGTATGTAAAACACATTAAGGGAAAACAGCAATTTTTTTTCAGACGTGACAAAAATTCATTATTCTGTTCTGTTTCCGTTAAAAACAGAAAAATACAGGCCCTATTCTTTTACTTGATTTGTTTCATGTTTACAGTGCACTGGTGCTGCAATCATTGATAAAAAATTTTAAATTGTGTAATACCTGCTGATGGGAGTTTTTTGATTGCTCACCAGGTGGCGTTTACATGGTACAACAACAGGATCTTGTCCAGAGCCGACAGCAAAAGTAACATGGATCTGTACATGGAATGCGTCCAAGAATGTCAACCAGAATCTTTTAAATCTGACCAAGAGAAGTATCTGACCAAGTCAGACAGTGAAGATATAGTACCCGCAGACACCACCAGGGATACCTATGTAGTAACGGAAGACACCACCAGGGACAGTTTGGTGCATCATGGCTTCAAATCACATTCACATGCTGATAGTGCCTCAAATCTTAACTGGGTGCTGACTCAGAGGCCACGCAGCCAAGCTCGCAGCTTCTCTGCAACCTCAGGCGTGGGCTCAAGGTCTAATAAGGACAGTTTTCGAGTCAAGTGTCCACACTGTGACCTCACCCTGGTGGACCCAGCCCGTCTTAATCGCCATGTCATGTCTGTACATCTCAAAATACGAGCATTTAAGTGTCCCTATTGTAGCATAAAAAATTTTAAGAGGAAGGATCATTTAGTCAGGCACATGAGGCAGAAACATGCGGACATGCAAATGCCGTAGTAGGTGTGTATTCTGTTGGCAGTAATCGGACCATGTGGTTGTTCTGCATATTTGTTGGGATTACATTCATTTAAGAATTGAACTCCTGCATTTCGAGGCTCTTGGACGAAATGATTGTCAGGGCTGTTGAGGCCATTTACTGCGTGAGTCACAGATGGGACAAATGCATGACAACCATGAGCCTGCAAAAAAAATAAAGGTGTAGTAGAACCTTTTTTGACAAAGTACAGGTCGTTCTGTGAGAAAGAAGGATCCATCATATGATAACTCTACAAGGAAGACGACTCACACTTAAGGAAGAGAAAGATTAATCTCGGACACTACATGCACTAAGGAGGCTGTATTTGTACCATCCTTGTTGACATCCATGCAGCTAAAATATTGTTTAATTACATAAAGCGTATAGAGACTCATTAAAAGCTAATTAGGAATTCACACTTTTAACTCTTTCAGTGCCAAATTTTGGCTGAGTCAACAGCTTTTCTCAGCACTTTTTGGGTGCAATGTGCCCAATGCATGTCGAGAAAAGCTGTTGACCTGGGGTATTCTCTCTGAAACTGCAGGCATACTGGTACTTGAATGAAAGGTCTGTTTACAGAGAATGCAAATCTGGGATCCTAATGATAATTCAGACTTGTCTGACTTAAGTAGATCGACTTAAGATGTGATTGGCACTGAAAGGGTCAAAAGTTTGCTGTTTTGGAAGGCACATTGAAAACTTCACTTTAGCAACATGTATGTCCCTTAAGAACAAAATTTCATGTGTTAGACACAAAATTATGTGATGGTGTTCTCATGGCAAAGAACTTGAACGGATGGTCGTTCAGAAGTTTTACATTCAGTTTCTGCCAGTGGCAACAGGAATTTCAGGAAAAGCATTGTTCCAGTGCTGTTCCTATTCTGGAGACAGGCATTTCATTTGTTGTAATCAGTTAACTTAACCCTTTCCCATTGAATTCAGGCTGAGTCAACAGCTTTCCTTAGCATAAGTTGGGCCCAAAGTGCCCTACCCATGCCAAGGAAAGCTGTTGACCTGGGGCATGTGATCTTATAGGTCTCATCTAAAATTCTCACTCAAATTGATTTTCATTACTGTTGAAATTAGTTGAAAACACTGAAGCAGACATTTGACCACCAGTTGGTTTTTGGCAGGTTTAAGGGGGAAAGGGTTAAAAACATTTGCAAAAATTATTTTAAATACTTGTTTATGTAAAGTCCAGCCAACTTTCATGGCCAAATGCAGAGTTCAGTGTCCTTTACCATGCAAAAAATCCAAGCGATCAGGTTCTTAACCGGTTAACCAAAAATTTACAGAAAGTCAAATATTATATACCAATTCTCCACTTTACTGTATCTATGTTATTTGTGTTTGTTGAAGTGACATGTTTTTAGTCCATGTGTATTTAGATTGGAGGTAATGTGCATGCACTGTACATGTATTATATTGAAACGTGACAGTAGGTGAAACTTAATGGGTCCTTTCACGTGGTTACTATGACAGACCAGTCTCATATCAAACCGTGTGCTTTCTGTGTTGTGTGATGTGAGTTACCAATGCTTTACAAGCACTAATGGCAATGCCAGAATTCTAGTCCTTAGTGGGATCCTTGTAAGATTTAAACTAGTCGGCCATCACTGAATGTCCTACCTAATGCTGATGACCATACCTTTCTTTTCCTTTTGTTTTTGAGCTCAGCTGATAAGTCAGCTGAGCTTTTAGGAGGGTAGGTCATCCGTCGTTGGTCCTACTTCTTCTCAAAAACCATCAGCCAGATTCACTTCAAACTTCACGGCAATGTACCTTGGGTGGGTCTTGACCAAGTTTGTCCAATTGGTCACAGGCCAGTGATTTTTAGATTTTTTATAATTTATTTTTGTTCTTTTTGTGGCAAATCTTTAAAAAATCTTTTCTGAAACTGCTCACCTGATTGCTTTGATATCACACAAGAACACACCAAGTGGTGCTGCAATATTTTTCTAATTTTTTATGGTTTTTTTTGTGTTTTATTGCTATTTTTGACTTCTTCTCCAGAACCGTCACTCAGGTTAAGTGGAAACTTGATGGATATGTTCCTTGTGGAAGGGTCAAACAAAGTTATCACTAGGTGGCACTGCTGTGGATTTCTGATATTTTAACGATTTTTTCAGTTTGGATACTTGTCGGTAAATGCACCTTTCCTATTGATTAATGTGTAAGTCAATTGGCATATTCATATGCTAATTCACATTTTTGACTTCTCCGAAACCGTCATCCAGATTGACTTCAAACTTGGTGGTAATGTACCTTGGGTGGGTCTTTACCAAGTTTGTCTAATTGGCCACACTCCAGTGATTTTTGGATTTTTTATGATTTTCTGGGGGGTTCGGTTTTGGGGCAAATCTTAAAAGATCTTCTCTGAAACTGCTCACCTGATTGCTGTAATATCACACTGGAACACTCCTTGGGACTCCAAGTTCTTAATGTGTTCACCAGGTGGCACTGCAATTTTTGTCTTTTTTGAATGATTTTTTTTGTGTGTTATTGCTATTTTGGACTTCTCGAGAACTGTCACTCAGATTAAGCTGAAACTTGGAAGGGTCAAACAAAGTTGTTCACTAGGTGGCACTACAGTGGATTCCTGATTTTTTACGATTTTTTCCTATTGGTTACTGTGTAAGTAAAGGGACATTCTAGTGCTGATTCACATTTTTGACTTCTTCTCCAAAATCATTAGGGATGGTTCAACATTATCATCATTTTTGAATTAGTATTTAGGGTACTTAATTTCCTGACCCCCCTCCCTCCCCCCAAATCAGTACTGTAAAAATGAAGATTTTCCAAAAAAAATCATAGCAAATTGCACAAAACAGGCTAAAAATTGATCATCATTTTCAATATTCTGTGAACGTGTACAGACCCATTTAACCCCCTCCCCCCTTGCGTACTGTAAGTACTAATTCAAAAATGATGAAAATGTTGAACCAGCCCTTAGTCAGATTGACTTCAAACTTAGTGGTAATTACCTTGAGTGGGTCTCTTCCAGATTGTTCAAATTGTCACGCTCCATTGATTTTTGCATTTTATATGAATTTCTATTGTTCTTTTTGGGGCAAATCTTAAAAAATCACAAGGGTATATGTACATACGTCAGCTGAGCACAGGACTGTCACAGTCCTCTTGTTTGTTCGTTGTTTTTTTTTTTTTTTTTAAATCCACATATTGAAAAGAAAAAAACAAATGCCAAAGGTGCAAGTTATGCTCCTGCAAACTTTGATCTGGAAATTAGTTTGGTTACTCAGTATTTGTTGAGAGAATGATTTGTACATTGAGGGAGACGTTTCTGCGTTTTACGTCTGTACAGAATTCGAAGATCTGCTGTCTTCAGCTGCAAGCCACTTTACCGTCTTACGACCCAGTGTAGTTACAAATGTAAGTTGCACAATCAGCTATAAAGTATAGAGTGATTGGATTGGGGTTTTTTGTGTGTGTGGGGGGGGGGGGGGATGAGAACATGGAAGATGTGGCACTGTTGCTCCTGTTTGTATAACAATGTCGTTATCAAAACTTAGTTTTAGCCCAACCTATAAAGGATACCTTGGGAATCCATGCAATACTTTACATCTTGTTTACATTTCCTTTAACTCATTCAGTGCCAAGTATTGGACTGAGTCAACAGCTTTCCTCAGCATGCTTTGTGTGCAGTGCTGTTGACCTGGACTATTATATCCTGTGGGACTACAGGGATGCTGGTACTTGAATGAAAGGCTTTTTTACAAAGAATACTAATTGAGTTTCCTTTTGCTGATCAGGTAAAAGTTCCTCATAGGTAGTTTGACTAAAGTTGCCGTTGGCAGTGAAGGAGATAAAGAACAACCTTACTTAAGAGACCACAGTCCTTTTTAGGGCTGATCCTTCAAAAGAGGTTTTGCTGAATGTGCAAAGGGTTCTTCCTGTAGTTTATTAGGTTGATACCCCAGTTTAGCTATTAACCCATTTCAGGTCAGAGTTGGGCTGAGCCAATAGCTTTCCTTGGTACGTGTTGGGTGCAAAACGCTACACGTGCTCCAAGGAAAGCTATGGACCCAGGGCATCACATCCTGAAGGGCCTTGCCTACAAGTCTCTGCAAAAATGTTTCCTAGTAATGAGAAATTAAAGTAAAAAGGTTAATGCAGATGACAAGTTACATCCAGTCACTTTTTGGTGGTTTGAGCAGGAGAAGGTTAACAAACATGCAGGCCACTTGGATTCATATTGCAGTTTTCCATTGTGGTCAGTATATTCTACGCTGTCCACAGACACGGCCCTACCTGCTTGAGAGAGCGCAGATCTGTTTAAGACCATCTGCACTGAGATCACATTTGCTGTCACCAGGTTTATTAAGCAGCACGTAATATTGTGTTATAAGGTAGAGAATGGTTTGCCTTTTGTGTTGCATGGAGTCACATTCGGCTGGCCACCCTTGAGAGTGATCTTTGAAGACGGGTTTTTACTGCTCATGGAATCCACAGTGTCCACTGTGCGGCTGTATTCAATGTGGAACAACGTGTATTAATTAGATGGAACCTTTGCTGGAATATTTCAGTTTGCACTATAGGTTATTTGACTGGCTGATTGGAATAAAGCATGACCTTGACACTATGATGTTGGTGCTTTCTTTTCCTTTCTTTTGTCATTGTTTTTTTTTCTGATTTTGTTCTTGTCTTTGGTCCTTGATGTGTCACAGTGTATACTAATATACAGTGAAACCTCAATATAACAGCACCCTCTTTTCCCTACAAAATGTGCCAGAAGTCAAAATGGAAGAAGACAACAACAGGTTCAGGATTATTACATTTCATACAAACCAGCAGGTGTTAAACACGAGAATACACCAAGTCCAGGAGCTTGTGATAAGTCAGAGAGGAGCCTTCCTCCCCCCCCCCCCCCCCGACATGTGTTTCAGCACCTGTTTCAAGGACTTCAATAGAAGCAAGAAAAAACATGTAGCTTCCGAAGAGGCAACAAGGGTATCTGGCTGTATCTGGCTTGAATTCATTGTCAGCAGGCAATATGAAGCCACAGACGCAATCATCAAGTTCAGCAGGAGAAAATCCATGTACTGGTTTTTCATCACAACGTTCTGCTGATCAATTTTTCAAACCTGTTAACTTTACTAACACTTTTCTAACAGTATTTGAATTTCTTTTACCAAGTACATGGATACTATTTAATTAAGTTCATCTTAATGGTCTGATGGTACTGGGGCTGTGTTGCTGATCTTACTAGTAAAGACAGAAGCTGCTCTGTTCTCCAATTTATTTTCAATACATGTACTTTGAGGTGAAAGTTCAGTGTCTTGCTACATGAGTTGAAGAAGGTCTCCATTAGCAAATTTCTTGCCAATTTGTAAACATATTTGAATGCATGGTTCCCTGAGCAAAAATATGCTTGCCTTTTCACCTATGTTACTGAGGTTTGATTCCCAGCCAGGGGAGAAAGGGGAAAAGGTCTGTGCTGCCCTGCCTGTGCCTGCTTGGTAGCTTTGTCCAAGTCTTTTTTGCATCCTCCACCTCACAATAAGGTATGAAGTACTGAGTATATGGTAAGATCTGTGCCATGGAAAGTGGTTAATATAGGATTGGCCTGCTTTGCTATCCATGTAAAACATGGAGCCTACACTCTTTAGTTTTTAAATATTCCATGCTCAAAATACAGTACCTTAATATCCAGTCAAAAACAAAAACAAACAAAAACAAAAAGGAATGGAAAAAAAAAACAGACAAACAAACCAACAACTCATGGATGTTTTAATTGATGGCACACACCCAACATGCAGGCAATATTAATTTCTCTTTATTGATATTAAATGATCTTGGTTTTCAAAAATGTTTGGCCCTAAATTTCCAAATACGGGAATGCCTTGTGATATGGAACAGCTGACTGGATGGCCATAATTCATGCCTGTTAATTACTCCCTCATAGGCCTAATCATGGGGTAAACTAGATAGGGAACAAATTACTTGGAAGTTGCAAGTATGAAAAACCTGCACTTTTGCTAACTCAACGGTGCATATATCATGCATGTAAGCATGGAATTCAGGGTAAAGTGCAGTGTACAAAACTAAATGTCATGAAAATAATTGTAGTTTCTTACAGAAACATGCATAAATTATCAAATATCATTAAATCTAGAGAGAGAAAAAAAGTGGTCTGCAGAGGTAAGAAGAATCCCATATAATTAGCTCTCAGTGGAATCTGAGGTTTCAGCTCTGCTGACCTTAGGTCACGGATTTTATATGATCACTCGTGTCTGTCTGTCTGTCCGTCCATCTGTACACTTTTATTCGTGAACATGATACAGTCCACAATTTTCAAAACAGACCCATATATCTTTCAGGACTTGTCAAGTGGGTGAAAATCTAGGTAGAGTTACATATTGGTGGCGCCACCTACAGCACTATGCAGTATATGGAGCAAAATGTGAAAATCTTATGACCAATCTAGCATCCTTAATATCTGATGGATCTTCATGCAATGTAGTGGGATTGTGGAGGTGAAACTCTTGGTTGCTTATGATACTAGTGGTGACACCTATAATTTGATAGAAATCATGAGACAAAATATGTTGAAGGATAAAAAATTCTTTATCTTGAAAAATAATTGAGTTAGACATGGCAAAGTTGTAGGATACACAGATCATGTCTAATGCTAATACATGTGTGGTATATAATATCAGTGACCTTGACCTATTTGCTTAAGTCACCAGGCCAATAACTTTGAAAGAGGTGATCTTATAATAACAGGATGTAGCATGGACATCAATGGCAAAGAGAATTGAGCTTCCAGATCAAAATTGCACCTGAGTACATTGTACATAAAACTCGAATTGGTAACCTACTTTTTGGGTCACCAAGACCCGATGATTATGGGGTTAGATGATTGTTCGAGTTATTGTTTTTTCTTCAATAACGTCAAAAGCTATTTCTGAATTTCAACAGACTGACTATGTATGAGAAGCTGGACCTCGTCCACATATTTTGGATTGAATAAATCTTAAATCTGAGGTGAAAGTGAAGGTCACAAATGGGCAATTAGAATGTAGGGGTCAAAATTTGGAAATTTTTGTGAAAGCTACCATCTGTAATGTTTAGTGGATCATTATGAAATTTTGTGTGACTGTGGAGATCAATATCTTGATTGATGGAGATGCTATTGGCACAAACTAGAGTTTGACAGAAATTAAGGACCAAAATGTATTGCACAAGATGAAATTATGAACCTCAAAAAATTATCAGGCTGGACAAATTGAAAGGTTATGTAGATTGTGCCCACTTCTAGTATATTGTATAGTATGGATGTCTATGACCTAGTATTAATTGGTCACTAGGCTTTTAAAGTGGATAGAAATAATTTGTTGATGATAGGGTGTAGCTTGGACTTCAGTGTAGCATAGAATCTGCCCTCCAGATCAATATTTCACTTGAACTTTGCATCCCAATCGAACAATAAACACATTAGTTTACCCAAACTGCTCTTGTTTTGTTTCCAGCCTTTATATTATTGTAATACATTACAAGTCAGCAGAGCATGAGGTCCATGGGCTTCTTTGTTGAGAAAATGTAATAACTTTGTACTTTTATTGTCCACCAGGTGCAGTTTAATACATGGTCACCGTGTGATACCCCTGAGTTTCCCAATGAGAGTGAGGCTATGTGTATCCCACAGCTGCCACCAGTACATAATGGCATCCCACAGCTGCTACCAGTACATTGTGCAGGGACTGACCTGCAGGCCAGAAGCTACAATAAGAGAAGTTGTAGACCTAAGTGTCCTCATTGTGGCATGACATTTTCTCGAAAAAATATAATGAGTCGCCACATTTTAAGTGTTCATGAAAAAATACGGAACTTCAAATGTGCCCATTGCGATAAGGCAACGTTTACAAGGAAAGATCATCTGATGCGGCATATACAACAAAAACATCTGTCTAATACACAACGATAACATTCACTGCTATACTAAAAGACAAAAAATTGTGCATGAAAATGTAGTGACTAAAAAGTACTTTTTGATATATTTCTACACGCATGAACAGTATTATATTAGGTACAATTATCAGTTTGATCACATAAGAAGTATTAGGTGCAAGCTGCATATGGCACATGAATCTAGTGCAGTATGGCAGTATGATACATATGTATATATGTTCTCTGGAATTTTCTTTTCATACACTATGCAATAACTGTGGACTACAAAATGGGAAAGGGGGGCATGACTTGTTTGCAAAAGTGCTGAAAATTTGTGCGTTTTCTCATGATGATTAGTACATTGTTGCTGGCTTCATAGCAACACAAAGATACAACAATAAAAGTTTCATCCCTGGACTCTTACACAGTTCTCTGTGAGCAGCAGCAGCAGCAGCTACTTAGTTACCTTACTTCACAACAGGATACATTCACATGAGAAAAAGTATACTTCTACAAGCAAAGTTGAATTTTAAAGGACGTGGAGGCCCAGCAGACTGGAGGTATCAGCGTACAGACTGGCTGATCACAGCTCTGTAAGGTTATTAGATAGAACAGAAGGGCATCACTTACCCCAGGCAGCTTAAGCAGGCTTTTTGACCTGGACAAGCTCTCAATGGGCAGTCCATTCTCAAACATACAGTCTAGAGGAGTTCAATATGGACTTGAAACCTTCAACTTCAGCGTTTGTGTGTAAAGATCAACCGCCCCCATATCTTGGCCTTGCCTGCTGAGCAGGCCATGCCCTGTGTACTCTCCACAGTGGGCAAGATATGGAGCTTAGGAGGGAAGTGTCAACTTTCATATCAATTATCCTGTCCACACACCACACAAATATCTTGTTTGATTACAGATGGCATCAATATACCATTCATTTTAGCACAGTGGTTCCTCTCTCCTAAGATTACGCCCAAATGCAGCCAAAAAGTGACCTTGTGGGAAGGATGGCCTTGCTATAGATATATATAGCCATGCAGGTAATGACATTGATGCTCAAGATAGGTCATAGAATATGGTGTTTGAGCATGAAGGTAATGACAATGATAATCCACATAGACTATGATAAACTGCCTGGTATGAGCATGCAGGTAATGACAATGATAATCCACATAGACTATGATAAACTACGTGGTATGAGCATGCAGGTAATGACAATGATAATCCACATAGACTATGATAAACTACATGGTATGAGCATGCAGGTGATGACAATGATAATATAGATAGACTATGATAAACTACATGGTATGAGCATGCAGGTGATGACAATGATAATGCAGATAGACTATGACAAACCACATGTATGTGGTATGAGACTGCAGGTTATGACCATGATAATCCAGATAGATTCGGGTAAACTGCATGGTATGAGCATGCAGGTGATGACAATGCTAATCCAGATAGACTATGATCAACTACATGTATATGGTATGAGAATGCAGGTTATGACAATGATAATCCAGGTAGATCAGGATAAACTATGTGGTATGAGAATGCAGGTAATGACAATGATAATCCAGGTAGATTAGGATAAACTATGATGTGTGAGTATGCCAGTAATGATAACAGTGATCTACTTGGGTCTGTTTAGCTCTCTGAGTGCCACGTCTGGGACTGAATCAACAGGTTTCTTTGGTGCGCTTTGCATGCAATGTGTCCAGACTGCACTGAGGAAAGCTGTTGACTTTGACAATTATATTCTATGGGACCATAGGCATGCTAGCACTTGAATGAAAGTCCTTTTTATGAAGAATATTGATACAGTAATCATTTGATAATTCAGAGAAGTTCTGAAGTACTTTAACTTTAGTCACAGCTAAGGAAAGTGTCCAGGAGACTTCTTAGGGAAGACCAGGTGTCTTTGAAGGCCACCTTTTTAGAAGAGTGTGCTTAGTAGTTTTTACGCTATTTATTCTTTCCATGTGAGACTACCAGTCTTCACAGACAATACGACAATTTGCTGTGCCAGAAGGATAGCTTTTTAAAGATAAGTTTCGTTGTTGTCCAAATAGATCATGACAGCATATGCATAATTATGCAGGTGGTGGCAATGGAAATGCAGATAGGGTGATGATAATAAATATGGTGTAACTATGCAGGTGATGACACTATCTGTTCCATAAACACAGCTGATAGCTCAGTGGCCAGGTTGGTATGTCTCACAATCAAAGGGTTGCCAGTTCAGATCCTCTGAAGCAGCAGTCTCATCCTTGTAGATAGTCTTGCTTTGAAAAAAAGCAATGTTGTCGTCCGCAAATTGTCACTGCTGGCTTGACTTACTGCTACATGTACGGCATACATGTATAGAAGACTTCTCACTGAAGACGTGTGTTTTGTCTTTTCTAGGCCATAAACCAAAGAAAGCCTGGATATCGACGCTACCCCGCAAGCGCTCTCAAACAGGCATACCATGCTGTGATACAAGATGGCCTGTCGATCAAGGAGGCGGTGGTGCTGCATGGTGTTCCTGGCTCCACACTGAGGGACTGGGTTTGCGGCAACGTTAAACTAGCCAAGATGGTCCAGCTAGGTCTCCATATCTTCACCAAGGACCAAGAAGAATACCTCATCAAGTTCCTCCACAGGCTTACAGCTCAGTCCAATTTCTTCAGCCGATCACAACTCCTTCAATTGCTGACAGATCTGGCACATTCCATTGGCAGTCTGGGAGAGAAGCGAGTGCTTGAGAAACCATGGCTGACTAATTTTCTGCAGCGGTGGCCAGAGTACAGTGTTGTTTTTCTGGCGGAATATTCTGATGCATCAGTTAGCTATGGTAAACATGCAATTAATGATGAACAGGTGGCCAAGTACTTCTCACAGCTCCAGCAAGATGTCAAGCATTTTGGATAGGATTGTCATATTACTTCGGACATCGTAGGCCCGTTAGATATTTACAGATTTATTGACATTGCTGGGCCACTGTCTGTGAACTTACGTGTCTTTGGAACTGATAGTCAACCGTTTCTGTCCAGAAAGCTGGGTCTCTTTGTTGTATTTGTAGACTGATAGCCATTACTGCCATTGGCGATGTGTGGCCGTGATTGGATGGAGACTGACAGAGACTAAAAGAAAAGAGAGCCATGATTGGCATAGGGCATGGAGCTTTAAAAATGACATAGGGTCAAAGGTCATCACATGCTGTAATTTTGCTGCTGGGGCCACTTACAATGACATAGACAATTTAAAAAGTTTTTTTTTTTTTTTTTTTTTTTTTTTTATAGTTTTTAGAAGCTGGATTGGCCAGAAGACAGGACATGCTGTCGTAGAGCACAGGAACATATGTATCAGGTATAACTGATAACCCCGTGGTCTTGTGGGTATGTTCAAGACCAAAGGGATGCCAGTTGAGAACTTCTGTCCAACAACCAGCTCTATCAGCCAAGTCAGTTTATTTCACTTGGAATCTTGCTGTGCACCAATGGGCAATGAGCATTTCAGGCTTTATTTGCTACTCCTCCATGGTGGAGACCAGTGTATTTTATTCTGTGCTGGCAAGAAAAAAAGAAAAAGAAAACCTAGATTTTGATGCTGTCCAGTAAACGCTGCCAAGCAGAATACCATGGTAGAAGATGACATGTCTATCGCTGAAGGACTGGGATTGTGGTGATATAACGCTAGCTAAGATGGTCTAGCTCGGTCTCCATATCTTCACCTAAGATCAGGAACAATATGTGATCAAGTTCCTGCAGAAACTTGCTGCTCAGTCCAGTTTCTTTAGCTGATCTTAACTGCTCGATCTTCTGACAAATCTGAGACACTCTGCGGGTAGCGTGGGGGAATAGTAATCACTTGATACTCCATGACTGGCTGACTCTCTGAAGCAGTGGCCAATGGAAATATTACCCTGCTGACAGAGTATATGGAGACATCAGTTAGTCGTGGCAAAATGCAGGCATGGGTGAACGGGCTGCTAAGTTCTTTTCACAGTAGCAGCAAGGCACGAAGCATC
The DNA here is from genome assembly GCA_964020975.1 of Hermodice carunculata. Classification (NCBI taxonomy): domain Eukaryota; kingdom Metazoa; phylum Annelida; class Polychaeta; order Eunicida; family Amphinomidae; genus Hermodice; species Hermodice carunculata. Next base: position 95,119,446 of record OZ026617.1, read on the forward strand.
TAGGACAGGACTGTCAAGCAAACCTGGTTTTCATTTGAGATAAATTTGTTTTAAACATAATGTTTTCACTGAAAACCATTTGGATCTGTCACAGGCATGCATAGGAATGGAAGCCACGGACAGTGGCATGGGGTAGAAGCCGTTCAACAGCGTACATGCAAGACTGAAGGACACTCCTTGCAAAGAACATGGAGCCATTACTGGCTTAAAATGAAAAAAAAAACAAAAAAAAAAAACATTAAATACAACAAAGGACATGCCTGTAGACACACAAGTTGGAGAGTTTAGAGCTGCTGCTGACTTCGGGCTGGGAACCAGACTGACATGTGATTTTGCACAGTGTGATATCGTTTTGCTCACAGGACTAGTCAATACACACCTTTCAAAATCCACTTGCCGATTCTGGCCAATATAGAGACATTCATGTATTTGGAGTGGATGTCGCAGGATGTGCTATTAATTTAATTTATTTGGGCTGATACAGCCTATGTCAAAATTTTACAGAGGAACGTGTGCAATATAGACAATAGTAATTCCATATGTATACAGGTTAGACAGGGACAGGTTAGCTTATGGAGAGTAAAGAGTTCGAACTGCGGAATAGGATATTGACTACTAGGAAGTGGTTCTGGGCAAAAAGACACAAATACAATTAATGTTTTCCAACACGTGCTGGACCATGCAGTGTGTGTCAAGGTAGCTTGACCTAACTTGGCAACAAAGGCACACCATAAGTATGGAATCAGCCATGAGCATGATCTTTGCATTCAAGTGGCCAGAGTTGGTAACTGGATTTCAAATGGTCTGTGTCACAGGTGTGGATAGTAAATGAATCATTTATTGTGTTAGGGCTTGGAATCATGAGGAGCAAAAGACTTAGAGATGTAAAGGATATGTACATGATTTTGCAAGTTTGGATGAGTACAATTGCTCTAACAGTGTCAAGGGATATGCATGTTTAGATATGTATAATGAAATTGTCAAAAGTATAGTAGTCTTTATGATCCTGGTTACATAACCCTAATCCCCATCATTTGCAATGGTAGAGCCTTGGAAATGTGGTATCCATAGCAACACAGATCATCTGCATAGTTATGTAAGCCAATACTGGGCCAACCTGAGATTTATAACTTTTGTTAGACTATCAGGCATAATACCACTGGCATAAGACTGAAAGTTATAACACCGATACTGCTTAAAATTTACTGGTGTTCTCTAGGAGACATTGCTGTGTACACCTTGTATTTAAAATTTGCGTGAGAGGTGTACCAAAGCTGTCTTGCACGGGATTGGAAATCCTTACCAGACACAGGTCAGCAGATCAATGCTGGTTGTCAGAAGGAGTCTGGCCACTGACATTCTATAATGTAATGGTAGACTGACCCCTACATAATGCAGGACTTAGCTGTTGTCAGGACTGAGAGGCATTGTATATTTAGCATATGAATGCTGAAAGTTACCAAAACTGCTTTACTGTTTAAGAGTGCTGTTTCTGTGTTTAAAGTGGTAGTTCTCTCTGTGTGAAATTAAGATGGCATTAGGCCAGTGATGTGTCAATGATATCTGGAGCCTGAGATATCCATGTGTTCTGTATGTTTCAAATTCACATTGTTTTGCAATTTTAAAATGTTCGCTGCACATTTTGAAGAGGTAAGATTGTATATGTACATGTAAAATCTGTTTGCATTGTCCCACCAGAACATATATAGAATACACTGAACAGATATTAACCCTCAAAGTGCTGATTTAAGACTGAGTCAACAGCTTTCCTCTGCAAAGTGCCCCCAGGAAAGCTGTTGACCAAGACTACTTTTTGCTTTAGACTAAGCTTGCTGGAATCTGGATAAAAGTTTTTTTTTTTCTTAGGAATTTGAATCTTTTATCCATTATATGTTTAATGGTTATGAGAAAATTACTGTAGCCATGATTAGCACTTTAAGGGTTAATTTTTCATATAGCTTAGAATGGTTATTGGCAAGTTACATGTTTCATGCTTTTGGGTTAAATAAAGTTGTGTACATTGACAATGAAGTGAATCATAATTATGGTTATACAGCAGAAAATTAGTTGGATAGACACAAATGTTTTGGATATGTGGGTTGTACAAGCTAGTACAATGTATTGAATTTCCCAAGCCCTACCAGTACTGTAGTATTTTAGTGTAATTCAACAATATGATGGATATAATGGTCCATTATCAGTGTCTTCATTATATGCGTATTTAAACTCATCAGTTCAACTGATATTGGACAAGCACCTACAGAATAGTCTTAGAGATACGGGATGAAACTGACCACAAGACGTACCATGGTATGTCTGTTGGTTTATCTACATATATGTAAAAAAAAAAAAGCCCAAAGTACTAAGTCTGCAGAGAGTGTTAGTAGTCCACACACCTGTACATGCATGTAATCCTTTATTGCTAATTTAAGGCTCGATTTTAGTCTGTGATAGTACCGTTGCTGCACACCAGGTGCAAACTTTGGAAGGCAAATTTTTTGGGTAGAAGATGAATTCTTCCATTTAGAGTAATTCAAATATAATAGTGTGAGTACTTCTTCTGCAGGTTTCATTGAATTTCAGTTCTGCAAATTGTAACCGTACCTTACATGTCTCACGAGATTTGCATCTTATCATTTTGTGTTAATAGAAATTTGACACAGATAGAAGGTAATTTCCCCCTTGATATTCTCAAAATTCCCTACTAGTTGTGAACATGGGGGGGGGGGGATCCCACTGTAACATAGAGGATAATTCAAGTTTGGTTCATAGGAAGTAGATGCTAGATACATAAACGTGTATAACACAAAATGGAGTGTAATCAGTGGCGATGCCATCTCGTGGTTGTTGTGCTTGTAGCTTGTAGTGCTTGGTAAGAAAGCTGCACAGGAGCCTTCCAGTAGACTAGTGCATACATAAAGTGCCATCTGGTGGATGCAGTATGTCAATGTATAGTGCCGTCGGGTCGACACAGTATGTTTGTGTATAGTGCCATCTGTTAGATGCAGTATGTTTGTGTATAGTGCCATCTGTTAGATGCAGTATGTTTGTGTATAGTGCCATCTGGTGGATGCAGTATGTGTTGCGGTACCTCATTAGTTCAGTGCACATCAGTCGTGTAAAGTGCACCCATCACAATAGCCCTGAACACATGTCATGTTGTTGGGATGGGATTGATAGGTCTCTGAACAAAATCGTCAAATTAAGGTCTTACAAGGAAACATCTCAAACAAAAAGTTGTTTGAAGCTGAGCATTTGTGTGCATAAAAAATGTGGGACACATAGCAAAATATTTATATATATTTAAGTTGTATACTGCTGACGGCAGTGACTTTGCTGTTACAATGTATAGAATACATCGCAGTTTAAATCTTGTAGACGCCCTGCTGTAGGTTGAAAGCAAATTGTGCAAACAGTGAAAGTTTCAACTACGCCAAAAACTGAATCCATGAAGCTGTTATGAAAAGTTAGCCCACAGTTTTGACAAGTGTATTCTTAGTTACATTTTGCTGAATAAAAGCAACCTTTAGGAAGCGTATTGGGGTTTTTTGTCTTCTTTTAAAGAAAAGTTTAATATACTTTTTTGATACACCTATAGGGTTATGGGAAAAATATAGAGCATTACATTTCACATAGGAACGATAAGAGCAAAACATATGACACATAATTGGGAGTTAAGATACCCCATTCCTCCCTATAATCGCCCTTGATGCTTTCAAAATTACAGTTTCGTAAACCTTTAATTTAGGACCCTACTTTGCACATTATAGGTAAAAAAATGTGAGAAGAGACAGAGAAATCGGTACATGCAGATTTTTTAAAATCTAGTTTTGATCAAATATGCTCCAAGTTCTGAGGTAGGAGCCAGGGAAGAATATGATACGTACAGATTCTTGAGTGAAAGAAGGGTCCCAATATCGTTCACTACTGACAGCTCCATCTGTTGAAGAGGACAGGACGTCTTGGACAACGCCAGTTACCACCACTTCTTCTTACCTTACTGATGGTGTTGGTGTGTTTTGTCTGTTTTAGAGGGCGTCTCGGAGGCTTAGAACGTATCGCCAGTATCCTGCCGAGGCCCTCCAGCAGGCATACCAGGCAGTGCTACAAGGAAACCTAGCTATAAGAGCAGCTGCAAAGTTATTTGGGGTCCCCGAGAGAACTCTGCGCAACTGGGTGTCCCGTTACGGGAGCAATATTCTGAAACAGCAGCAAAAGACTGGCATAAATAACAGAGGAGCTGACTTTGAGACGCCGTGATTCAATGCCATATTTTGCGTTGTGGTGATGGGTGTACGTCGTGCACAGCCAACCTGCTACCTCTTGTCATTGCTGAGTGTTTGGTTTTCGTAAAAAAATCAGAAATACTGCAGTTCATTCACTGGATGACTGAGTACCGTGCAAAAATTAAAGCTGTCAAGCTGGCCGTCTGACCCGCCTGCATGAACATAATAATAATGGCCATATAAACCTGGGCTCTCCAACATGCAATAGGGCCAGGAGTGTGTCGGCCTGTCAGTGCGGATTGCCAAATTGCCAATGTGGATGGGTTACTTTTTATTTTGTACTTGAAAAGAACATTAGAGTCTGTTTTGCATTTGAGAAATATCTTATTTATTCACTCTCGCGTACTTTTCAGAGTTTGAAATAGGGCTTGGTCACTTGTCCGTATCAAAAAAGTTGTGTGGCAAATAAGTCAAATTGCCACCTCACTGGTGCAAACTTAACTTGTAATTCAGCCATGAAGAAAGTGGAGCTAATGATCTGTGGACAGCTGAACTGCTTTTTTCCTTATTTGAAACACTGCTTGTCACTCAGTAGAATGGCCATCTGAAAGTCCTGTGTGTCAAGTTGCATGTTTGAACCCTGCATGATAATTGGGGAAATTGGACATGTCAAGCAAGGATAAAATGGCAGCACTTTTGACAAGAAAAACACAAAGAGTCATCAACATATGCCTTATATCTGCTTAGGCAACGTCATTTAGGCCCACAGGGACCTGGCGTATGTCACAGATTGTCTTGATTTACTGATTATGTGGGTCCGTAGTAATAGATGAAGTGCTGCAGTTGGGTCCAAGGGATACACTGTCATAACACAATCCACTGTAATGAAGGGCCTTTCTAGGGAGCATTGAAATTTGACCTGGCCAAAGAATTTGTTGATACAGTGGTCCACCTCTTATAAGGCCACCCCAAATGCACCAGAAATGTGGCCTTATACATGTAAGAGGGGTGGCCTCTCTTGAGGGGGAATATATTATGGAAATCCCATAGTTGCTGCATGGAGAAGTGGTGTTTATAGAGGGTTTGGCCTCTCCTCAGGGGGGCCTTATAAGAGGGGGACCACTGTATTGAAGAAGCATGTAACAGTCTGGGTCTAGAGCTACGCGAAGGTGACTGTACAGGAGGGCAGGCGAGCACTCCTTGAATGTTGGTGTCTTCACCATATATATCTAGCAAGTTGAACAATTAAACTGACCCTTGCTGGTCGCGCCCCAACCGTAGCAGTATGCATTTACTATAGCCAATTAGAAACAACTGTGGAAATACATGAAACATGACCATGAAGTCTGTGTTGTGATCATTTTGAAGGCAATACAGATACAAGTACACAATCAAAATCCAGAACATTGAGAGTTTCAACTGAATTGCTTTCTTCCATGTGCTGGATAAAGTAACTATTGGCCATGCTAGTAAGGTGCGGCCCAAAGCGGCACAACAGCAGGAACTTAAAGAGTTTGCTGAAAAATGGTGTAAAAAGCAGTTCTGTTTGTTAAACATAGGAAGCAGTGTATAAAAAGTGGGAGTTAGGAAAATCCAAGTGATTTTTATGGCCATAAAAGTGGAAGATCTCCCTTTTTACTGAGAGACTTGGGAGTCCCTGTGACAGATGTATGAAAAGTCTGCCCCCAATGATAATGATAAGTAGGAAGGTGTAAGATATACAAAAACATTGAAGAGCAGTGTGAATTGAACACATATGTTTCAATCTGATGCACTAACTTGAAAATCAACAAGAAATTAAACAAAAATTACCACATCACTTTTTTTTCCGCATGAAAATCTGCATTTAAACAAATAGTTTGTTTTGAGAGCTGTGAGAGTGTTTATGTGTGTATCAAACAAGATGGCATACAAAGAGTCTCTGGTAATGCATGCTTTGGTCTAAATACAGGTGTCAATTTGCAGAGTTCCTGTCTCAGTGCCGCAGAAGCACAAAGTCATTTTGCAAAGGATGTTAGTGTCAGTGGCACAGATACACAAATTCCAAATTTAAATGACGAAAAATTAAAACAATCAAAATCACCATGCCATAACATTTTTGCGTAATTACTCTTCTTAGTTTTTTTTTTTTTTTTTTTTTTTTTTTTTTTTTGCAAGTATAGGAGTACTTAGGGCACAAAAAGTGACTTAGCTCCAAGGTACACTTAAGCATAACACCCATATGCCAAGCCATTTTGACATTTTATTTAGTCCTATTTGGCTATATCACTTGATCATTTAGGGATGGTTCAACATTATCATCATTTTTGAATTAGTACTTAGGGTACTAAATGTCATGACCCCCCTCCCTCCCCCCAAATTAGTACTTTAAAATGATGATTTTCCCCCAAAATCATAGCAAAATTGCACAAAACAGGCCAAAACTTGACCATCATTTTCCATATCCTGTGAAAGTGTACAGACCCATTTAACCCCCTCCCCCCTTGCGTACTGTAAGTACTAATTCAAAAATGATGAAAATGTTGAACCATCCCTTAGCAATATCGATAAATCATTTGAGAATACTGCTAAATGGTCTCATGGTACTGATATCCCTAAATCATTTAGTGATAATGCTGTATGATTTAGAGATATTTCTAATTGATTTAGCAATATGGCTAAAGGATTTACAGATATTGCCAAATAAGATGTATTTAGCGATATCGCTAAATAAGTGAATTGGTGCATGCTGGGTAATTGTAGTGCGCCTGTATAGTGATTGCTGCGAAGGAGCTAGCATTTGGACCTGTTGGCCTGACTGTTAAGTTTTGACTGCAAAATTTATAGTTAGCATACACTGTCTTTGCAGCATGATAATAAACCTATTGACAATACCAGTGAAGATGATCAATTCTTGACAGGACAATTTGGGAGGATGAAGCCATGGCACTTCCCTCCAAATTGGCAGCCACATTAGAAAAAATAGGACAGGAAGCATAAATATGTTAAGGGATACCGCTAAATTACTTAGCAATATCACTAAATATGTTATCTAGTGATATTGCCAAAGGATTTAGCAGTGTCACTAAATCATTTAGCAATATCACCCTAGGAATTTGCGATATTGCCAAATGATTGAGCCATATCACAAAATGACTTAGTGATATCACCAAATAGGATTAAACATCAAAACGGCTTGCCATACACCCATGACTGTATCACCACAATTAGGGACTGCCATGTAGATAACAAGCCTGTAGACTCTATTTAAAAAGTACTCAATACCAATAATTATCAATAGTCATACCATACGGGTATTATGAGTACAAAGTAACATAACAGCACATATTTGGTGAAAGCTGTGCTGGTGAGGCACATGTTGATTGTATATGAATGAATGGGCTGGCGTGGCTATAAGTTACAGCAATATGTTTCCTTGTATTTCTTTGCTGTTCATTGTGTGTGTAAGTTCCTGTTTAAGCAGCCATTATGTTGTGTTTTGTGAGGTTTTGATGTCATCCCCGAGATATTTCACATGAAATTGATACAAATAACAATAAAGACATTTTACTGCAAAATTAAGAGTTTGTTTTCTTTCTGTTGAACACCAGGTGCCACGGTGCTTCCAGTCCCAAGTCCACCAAACACCAGTCACTGCCTCAATCAAAGTAGAATCCATGGAATCTGATTGGTCAGATGAATTCATCTCCAACCAATCGGCAGAAGGTGTACAACCATATGTAGGTCAACCTGGCATCAGCCAATCAGAGACCTTTGCTGGAAGTGTGGTTGGACAGCCAGCCGCATGTGATGACACACACAGACCTCAGTGTCCCTCATGTTCAATGACCTTTGTTAACGTAAATAAGCTCAACCGCCATTTTCAGTCCGTTCATGTGAGGTCAAAAGAGTTTGTCTGCAAATTCTGTGCATACAGTACCCCGAGGAAGGATACATTGTTACGCCATGTGAGGAAATGTAGGTTCAAAGACAAACACCTGGTCAAACTGGCATGACGATCACTGGTTAAAAGTGTCGGTGGCTCAAGGGCACCGTAGACAAAGCAGCAAAAGGCAACAGCCATCGCCACCGGGCGGCACAGGTTATGTAACTGGAGGAGAGAAAGGGTTTGTTAAAATCGAACTGTATTTTAAAGGACACCTCCCTTAAAGAGGGATACCTTTCTAAGATCGATGTTGTAAAGTTTGGCCAAGGAGAATATCCATAAAAAAAAAGTGTGGACAAGGGACAGTGATTTTAAGTCGTTTTAGAGAGTGAACTTATCAAGATGGCTGCATGGATGGTCAGTTGTATGGATTGACACCTATTCACGCTCCCAAGGTCTGTTTCGCTGACATGTGGAGAACAACTTGTAATCCATTCTATTCAGGCTTCTTCAAAGCAACATAACTTAGGAAAACTTGTTCTGTTTCGTTTGAGCCTTGTCATTTGATCTTTAATTATGATTTTAATGATAACCCTTTGTGTTACTTTTTTGGGTCTGTTTTAATGGTATACTGTATTAGACACCTGTGTGTAATTGATACATTTGACCCTTTTTTGCAACTGGCCAATGAGAATCCAAGACGAGTGAAGTAGGAGGAGAGTAATTTTCCGTGCTTATTTCATGTGCAGAAGTTCTTGTCATAGTGTTGTGTATTTCATTTGAAATTTCGTTCAGAGATATAAAAGGATGTTGCTGGAAAATTAAGTGTGTCTTGTTTTTCTGCATGTTGGTTACCAGACTACAATCCACCAATCACAAGGTGCTGCCTCCACTGAAATTAGAATTCATGAGATCTGATTGGGCAGTTGATTTCACCCTCTGCTGGTCAGCAGATGCAGCAGAACTGGTCCAGTCTTCCATCAACCAATCAGAGGACACTTTAGTTGGAAGTGTGGTTGGACAACCAATCATGTGCATGTAGGAGATTCCATTATAGGCAGATATTGACCAGTAGATATGTGTATCATGATCCTGAATTCGTATTTCAGATGATGCACAAAACACAGGAAACATATTCAAATGCAATGTAAATCTGATGTTTTGACCATATTTTATAGATCTTCTAACACAGGGGGACACAAGCTTGCAGTGTGGTCCATTTATGTGGTGTAAGATTTTTGACGCTGAGTGCATGCTATACATGTACACCACCCTTTTAAGACACAGTGTGGAAAAAAATTGCAAAGTTTCTATGCTGATATTTTATGCCAATTTTTCATTTCTTAATTTTGACCCCCCCCCCCCAAAAGAGTGAGTTAGAAGGTGAGAAACAGACATGCATAAGCGGTCAGAGAGAATGGCTTCGTGCCATAGATTGCCTGTGTTATTGATGCGGTGCTGAGTTGCTGTGTAGATCACATTATAGTGTTGAGTAGTTTATGTAAATTTCATTGAGAGATATATAAACAGATTATGCTGGAAATTTAGTGTCTTGTCTTTCTGCATGATGAATACCGGGACACTTCCACCAATCACAAGCTACTGCCTTGATTGAAATGAAAATCCGTGAAATCTGAATAGGCAGTTGAATACACCTTTTGTCATTCAGCAGTTGCTGCAGAACTGGTCCAGTCTTACATCAACCAATTGGAGGCCACATTAGTTAGAATTTTGATTGGACAACCAATCACATAGGTATATGAGACCTCTATGTCTCTGTCATTCGATGACATTTTTTAACATTCATTTAGAATCAGCACATGACAGATCACAAGTTTGCAAATTCTAAACTTACAGAGCTTAAAAAAAATAAAGGTATTATCTGAGGAGTTGTAGATTCAAAGACACTTCTTACGTCAAGCTGGCTGGGTGTTCACTGATTAAGTTGTGGTAGCAGTTGGCTTGTTGGACATTGAACAACGCATGGTTAAACAGAACTGAACTTCTACATGTGCTGCTCATTATCACAAGGTGTACATCAGACCCGTCGTGATGTCATGAAAACCATCATCAACAAACTGTTTCTGAGACTCCTGGATAAGCTAGGGCATAATGTGAACAGATGTAATACAATATCAGGTTTGTAATTATTGCATGTGTCGTATTGTCTCTTGATGCATTTGTCCATCAGGAGAGATTTGTGTCAAAGAGTCAAGCCAGCAGAGTTTTACCATCTGCAGCTTTGAGAGAGATTCGAGGATGCAAGAACATGTACCAACTGAAAAAGGTGGTGATGGGAAAGGAGGGAAATCAGTACAAAGGTTATGACACCAACTATGGAAGTCCTAGCTCCTGCATTTGTTTGGACCAGCATACATTTAGCCATTTCTTGATCCAGAAATTCCACATGTGCCAATAATGGTTCTCTATAACATGCAAACGAACTGCGGTTGCAACAGAAATTCTGCGTGTGCCAATAATAGTTCTATATAAAATGTATGTGTAACTTGCAAACAAACATCAATTGCAGTCCATCCCCACCTACCTCATTGCATGCACATACACACACCAGTAAATCAGATGGGATCCTGCCTAGAGTTTCATGAGAGAGTATAGCATACCGTGAATTGATTATCAGAGTATTACTGGCTGAGTCACAGTTGGTAAAAGTTAGAACAAAACACAAATTTTTAAGAACAATTAAATGAAGTGAAAATGGTGAGATAGTTGTGGAGGCAGTTTCCTGTGGCAGTGGCAGTGGCTGTTTTACAAGATCCCTTTTTTTTCCAGTGTCGGAGCCAGTCTGGTTTGCTGAAGATTTTTATGATACTCTCATGTATTTTACTTTTATTAAGAAGTACAACGGATACTTTGCAGAAAAATTAAAGAGTGTCTTTTCTTTCTGTTGACTGCCAGGTGCCAGGCTATCTCCAGAACCCAGCCCACCAATCACCAGCCACTGCCTCAGTCAAATTAGAACCCGTCAAATCTGATTGGTCAGATGAATTCACCTCCAGTCAATCAGCTGATGCTTTACAACAAGCCCAGTTTAACATCAACCAATCAGAGACCAAATTAGCCAGACAGCAAGATGGACTTCCAATCACAGGGTCTACATGTGCCAAACTGAGGCCAAAGTGTCCTTGCTGTCCCCTTACATTTTCTGACATAAATAATCTTAATCGTCATTTCGAATCAGTGCATGTGAGATCAAAAGTGTTTAGTTGCAAATACTGTACATATAAAACGCCAAGAAAGGATACTTTGAAGCGTCATATGAAAAAATGTAGGTATCAGGCCAAACAGCCCTTTAATTAACTACACGTAGCCTCCTAAACATGTACAGGAATGGACTTGTTCTTTATAAATCTGGCAGCTTTGAAGTGAAAAATGGTAGACAAAGACCACAAGTATCCTCCATGTTTGAGCCTCAGTGCCATAATATTATTGGAGAGATATGTTGACATTATACTGTGGGACAGCGTAATTAAGACTAGTCCTTACTGCCAGCGAAAAGTGGTCTTATTCAACAGGTGGTCTTACTGCAAAGGGTCTTTAAAGAGTGGTTGTAAAAAGACGTGCCATAACGGAGGTGGTCTTTGGAGCAGGTATCTTTGTACTGTGTCTTCATTCATGCTGGGAAGTGAAATATTAGGCTTTCCCTGTTGAGCTGGTCGACAGTGACCAGTAATTTAAAATGTCGTCTGCTTCATCCATTCTGTTGTATATTGCCCTGTCTCAAAATACGCTCAGTGGAAACTTGCGGGAAGACTTAACCAGGATAACATTCCATTAGACAACAGCTTTTCTTGATGCACCTTGGATGTGCCAAGGAGAGCTGTTGACAAGGGTTACCGAAATAATATCTCTAGTTCAACTACATGTTGTCACATGACTTGTCTAAAATATTAACATAATTATTGGTCATAATAGAGAAGTTAAAGCAAGGGGTCGATTTTAGGTCCCAAATGTTGGAGAATAGAATTATCAAAAACTGGTGACACTGAATACAGTGGCTGTTCCATGGGTGTTCTTTGAGCCTATAACATCCACTGAAATCACTCTGAAGCACCCAGATGTAAATTGTCACCTGCCGCAAATCTACATAAAATTTGTGTCAACATAAAACGTTTTTGCTGAGAATTGCAGATAATAGCTATGATGATAGCATGCCCCAGGTCAACAGCTTAACTTGGTGCAGATCGGGCACAATGCACCCAATCCACACCAAGGAAAGCTGTTGACTCAATCTTATTTTAGCTGGAAAAGGGTTGAAGAACATAAGTGCTTTATGGGTAATATGCACGGAACAGTTATGACATGCAGGGTGAAGAGATCCTTAAAATACTAGGTACTCTGGTGTTAAAGTTACAGTTTTCAAAATGAGATCTTTGAAGGGGACAACTTCTGGAAAGAGAGTGGAGTTAGACTACGGAAACTGTGTTGCAGGAATGTAATGATAATAAAAATGCCAATGTCCCATTTTCAAGCAATGATTGAGACTCATGTGCCACAAAGTTGATGGAATAGTGGGTGATGATTTATTGAGCTTGGGAGAAGATAGATGGTGTTTGTGTATATGTTCAAGTAATGACTACAATGTTCTCAAAAGGGAGTATTCAGTTTTGTTATTATTAACCCTTAAAGTGCTGATTTTAAGACCGAGTCAACAGCTTTCCTCAGGACACTTTGCACACAAAGTGTCTCAAGGAAAGCTGTTGACTACGACTACTTCTTGCTTTAGACTAGGCTTGCTGGTATTTGAATGAAAGTTATCTTCCTGAGGAATTTGAATCTTTTAACCATTATATGTTTAATGGTAATGAGAAGACGACTGTAGCCATGATTAGCACTTTGAAGGTTAAAAGTCTGATCTGCAAATTTAGGCTTGTCAGGTCATACATGGTGGATTGACCATCACTTCGTGACCAGCAATAATCATCATCACTGTGGTATGTGCAGTTGCATGCCCCAGTGATGTTAAATATGCAGACTGCATAATGCAATGACAAAGGTACTGCATTTGACATAATTTGTGTTCTCAGTTGATCAGTATTTTTGGCAATGATACGTATACCCTGTAACTTTTGATGGTGTAAAGTTACATAGGAACTCTTCACTCAATCAGCCATTTCTGATTTTGGCACTGCACACTGTAAGTGATACCCCCAACCTGGTGTCCAACTGTTACAGGTGGAGACACTTGGGAAGATTCAGCTTCAGTCATTGGTCAAGAAATGTCATGTGACCCAAGAGGCAAGTGCTGCCACCATGTAGTTTGGCACATTTGACATGATGCAGCAAGTTTGAAAGCCACTTGTCCCATGAATGCTTCACTTGTCACATGCATTAGGATTAAAGGAATTTTTATACCCAAATATATAATCATTGCCCATTCTTTTTAGTTTAAATTTTCAAGCAGGAAATTTTATTTGAGAATTCACATTTTAATGTCTGCAGGATTATGGCCTTGTTGGCAGAAGTACCCGTGGTAGAACAAACTCTTGCATGAGGCATACAGTAGAAAGACCTGCATAAAGAGAACATATGTATGTTAAGACCAATTTAGAGACCCTTTTTTGTTTGTCCTTAATTAAATTATATCCCTTTGAGGACCACTCCCCTATCAAGGCCCCCTTTTTTAGTCCCTTTGGTCATAATAGGACAATTCCACTGTATATGTATAATACAATAGTAAAACCAGCCAAGTGGAGGAGACGAGTCTAACAGACTGGCCTCGTTCTCGCAGCGGATCACTCCAAGTGCTTGCACGAGGAGTGATCCGCCGCGGGAACGAGGCCAGTCTGCTGACGAGTCTCCTCCACGCGGCTGGTTTTACTTTTATCCAGTAATTATAGCTGTAATTATATTTTCATCGTTAAATACAAAAAAGACAATTAAAAACAGTTTCAACGTTTATTTCATCAAACAAGGCTTTGCATAGTTTTGCGTATGAATAACTGTAACGCAGGATCCAGTAATTGGGTCATTTGAAAACTACATGCTTGACGTGCGCCTACTACAAGAATTTAGAAGGAAAGTAGTTCTCAGTGACCTTTGCACTGTGGTGATACGGATTGACCTTTGCACTGTGGTGATATGGACAGGGTTATCACCCAGTCTGTATCTTCCACCTTTTCTGGATGATACAGCTATAATTACTGGATAAAGTCAGGATTTTTTTGGAGGGTTGGAGAATATCATAAGAACCTGTGCATTCCAGTATCAGGCTGTGCTGACACTGATCATTGTATAACGCGTCATGTACACGGGATCTGAACCTTAGTTCATTTCTTTTGAATAGGATTTTGAATGTGAAATTTTTTGTGTTGGTTTCACCACAAAACATTTGTACATGTTCTGTACCTCTTGATTTCCTAATAAATGAACTTGTTGCATCTACATTGAGGTAGTGTTGTTACATCTAAATTGAGGAAGCAATGTTACATCTACATTGAGGTAGCATTGCTACATCTACATTGAGGTAGAGTTGTTACATCTTCATTGAGGTAGTGTAATTACATCTACATTGAGGTAGCCTTGTTACATCTACATTGAGGTAGTGTAATTACATCTACATTGAGGTAGCGTTGTTACATCTACATTGAGGTAGTTGATGACTAGGATGACAAGGATGATTTACAGGCACATCTTTTCCAAATATTGTCAAAGTGTCAAATTGTCAGAAATCAGAAGAGTCACTTGCCAAGTGTACAGCGCGCCACTCATTTCCAGTACAATACAGTACACATAATGTGATAATGTGGGACATAGATTCTAACTGTATTGCCACTCCGACCTGTGTCACTCAACAAGAAAATACTCACATACAGGTAGGTCCTTTATAAAACAGGACAAAATGCACTGCTCTCACAAAAACTAGTGACGTGGAAATAAACTATTTTAAAAGGTCATATTCATATTCTGCACCTACATGTTGAGCTTGAATCTTACAATAGGCATTTGGTTCCATCTCAGTGGATCTCTTCATTATATTCATTTGGAACCTTGGTATTCTGTTTGCTGGCAGATTTCAAGGTCCCTGTCTTTATCACAAAGTGCATATTGGCAGGAACCAATTTACCCTAACACTACTCATTTTTTAGCAAATGATCTTTCTGGGTTTGCTGAACAGTTCCATGTCGAAAAGTCTGTTTTTGACTTTGATTTTAATTTTGTATCCACTTCAGTAAGGCCAACATGTGTCGCAAGTAAATATAGCCACCATTTACAATGTGTTGTGCTTCTTAAAGCTACAGTGAAAACTTGTGACACCATCTGTTCCGTAAGAAATATGTCGGATTACTGAATTGGTCAGATAAATGAATAATGAAGAAAATAAACCTTTTCCCATGAAAAGCTGTGTTTTTATATTGAATATGTCGGATATCTGAGTGTCGTTATAATGAGGTTTCACTGTGTTTTCCTTCTACTGTATTCACTCTTTTCAGTGCCAAGTTTTGGATGCAGTCAACAGCTCTCCATAGTACTCTTTGGGCCCAATGTGTGCAGTGTGCCAAGGAAAGCTGTTGACTGGGACCAGTTATATTCTCTGGAACTATAGACATGATAGTGCTTGAATGAAAGGTCTTTTCATAAGGAATACGAATCTAGGACCCTTATTATAATCGAGAGCAGTTCATCTTAAGTAGTTCGACTTTAGTTTCCATTGGCATTCAGAGAGAGAGAGTGTGGCTCACTTTATTCAATGCACATTCCTCTGGTTAGGTTAAACTATTGTCTGTGTACCAGCAATTCCTAATCAACCCCTCCTAACTGCCTCTAATATTTAGATATGATGTCAGAGAAGAGACAAGTACGAGCAAACCCAGTTGGAAAGTTTAAAGTTATTTATTCAGCAGAAGTAAAAGTATTTTGGCCTACAGTTGACCTAGTGTGGGTGTTGAGGGCACATAACATGTAAAGTCAGCTAAAGTGTGTTGTCTGAGGACACATAATACGTAAAAGCAGGTAAAGGGTCAACGGCGGGCACATGATATGCAGATCAGCAAAGTGAGTTCTCTGTAATATAGTTCCTTTGGGATTTACGGGGAGAAGGAGATGTCACTATCAATGCCTGCCAAGTCTCAATGCATACTCATTTTCTTTATGGTGTACATATGTAAATTGAAACTGATTTCCAGTTGTTAGAAAAACACAAGAAATACATGCAAAAACATTTGACAATATTGGAGGACGTTTCGTATGAATCTGGCATATTAATGTCCGGTGTGTACATAGCGAAGCATGGGCCTGCATGGAAGTTTTGACCACCTGGACTCGCAAACATTATCGTAACAACCACACATTGTGATCTGACCAGCGTCTTGATGTGCATCTTGGTTCCACTCATGCAGAATTTCTCATTGCTTGTTTGCAGTCTGCAGGCGGGACTTTTGCAAGGCGTTGGACCGCTTGGAGTTCACAACAGACAGATCCAGACTCTGAGGCCAACTGGCTGACCCCCGACCTGTCTGGTACCCTGTCATTGGCAGTGCCAAGTTTACAGCTCAGGAAAGAGGGCTTCAGCAAAGATGTATGCCTGTATAAAGGCCCAGCACAAACACAAGACGGAACGCCGAGGGACGCGGGACACGACAGACTTTCACACTTCACCGAAGACTTCCCTGGCCTTGCCAGACCACAGATGAAGAGTAGACCAAGCTGTCCGCATTGTGAGAAAACATTTGTGGATAAAACACGCCTGAACCGGCACATAGAATCCATTCACATAAAGAGAGTGTTTGAGTGCCCTTTCTGCGGTGTGAAGCACTCTCGCAGTGATGCCTTGCTGAGGCATATCAAACATAAGCATCCAGGACCTCCTCTGTAGACTGTCTTGGGAACAGCAGACCTGTATCACGCAGGTACATATGTCTTCTTGCACCCAAATTTGGGGTACACCCTTCCCCAACACACACACGCACACATAAAAAGAGGTAAAAAAAAAAAATCAAATGAATCTGGAAGCTTGTATGTTTTACAAATATTTTAATGTTGAAATCATGCCTTGAAAATGCCTGGAAAATGCATGTAAATTTTGCATTTTCAGGGACAGGCATATTTCATTTTATGTTTCACATTGTCAGGAACGACGAACTGCTTGGCATTGTTTAAATTGTTGGTACAGACAAATCGACATGCCAAATTAAACAGTTGGTTGTTCCTATTGATAAATGCACAGAAATGTACAAAGAAACTTGTTGAAAACACCATCCCTTGACAAGTACAGGGACCTTAATGAATGGGTTTAAAAGTCGGGGAATGTCATCAGTTAAATATCCTGGAAGTGTGGGTGTGGAGTTACTGCATCAACAATATAGAAATAGTGCCCTTGTCAGTCCCACTAAGGTACGGGCACCATTGTCTTTATTATATCAACAACAAAAAAACTGTTCTAAAATCTCTATGTATATTTCTTGAATCTTTGCTCTCGATGAAGGCTAAAATTTGTATTGCATCAGAGTTGCAAACCTCCCTACATGTACCATATGTCGCGGGGGCAAACAATCTGTTCATCTACTTTTGGGGTCAAGGTCATGTCGGTCATGCAGCGCCACCAGCCACAAAATGTGCAGCATTGGAGCCACAGGAAAACTGTTGGCCACCTCTTCACCTATCACAAAACTAGATTTATACCTGAGGCAGGGACTGCTCTGGCCATTAGCCCCTTAGCCAAATGCTTACGTTTCTTGTTTTGCCTGAAAAAATGTGTAAATGGCTAATGACAGTATATTTTATAGTCGTGATTGTGCATGTATACATGTGTGGAATACCCAGTATAATTGATATACTGTGGGCCTTAATGATACACAGGATTGTATATAGAATATGCGTCACAACAGAAAGAAGTTTTTATGTCTAAGACCCATGACAGTTGATGGTAGATCTTATATCTGAGACCCAGTAAATCTTATATCAATGGATGGTAGACCTATTATCTAATACTTATTGTACAAACAGGAGCAACAGCCCCACATATTCTGCGTAGTTCTCAACCCCAAAACAAGAGATAAAAGATCTTATATCTAAGGCCCAGGACAAGAGATGATATATCTTGTATCTAATACCAGGGACAATGGATGGTAGATCTTGTATCTAGATGGACAATAGGTGGTAGATCTTGTATGTAGACCAAGGGCAATAGGTGGTAGATCTTGTATCTAGACCTGGGGCAACAGGTGGTAGATCTTGTACCTAGACCCAGGACAACAGGTGTTAGATCTTGTGTCTAGACCTAGGTCAGTAGGTGGTAGATCTTGTGTCATAAGACTCAGGGAAAGATATTGTAGACCTTATTTTTAAGACTCAAGACAAGAGATGGTAGACCTTACACCTAAGACCAGGGACAGTAGATGGTAAATCCTATTTCTAAGAATAGGTGCTATAGATGGTAGACCTTGTATGTATGTATGTATGTATGTATGTATGTATGTATGTATGTATGTATGTATGTATGTATGTATGTATGTATATAGAGAGATCTTTATTTTGTGAGGGTGGCTCAGTTAGCGTACAGGGTACACTAATCTCCCCTGAGGCCCTCAAAATCAAAGATACAGATTATGCACATAGCAAAGTAAACAAAAAAATCATATCAATTGACATTGTAAACTCAGGCTTAAAGCATTTAACAAAGTTATACGGTTTGTGTACCCCTAAGAGACAGTATGTGTACAGCACATTTTCTTTTAAACAAAGCTAAATTATCTGAGTCTTTTAACAGATGTAGGTAAGGTATTCCACAATGCTGTCCCAGAGTATGTGAGAGAGTTCTTATAACTTTCAGTTCTAGGTTTAGGGACATAGAGATCATTGTGTATGGTAGACCTTAAATTAAGACTGTGACCATTTTTAACATACATGTAGTTAACATTTCTCAAGACAAGAGGCAATATATGGTAGACCTTATATCTAAGACCTAGGACAATAGATGGTAGACCTTATATCTAAGACCTAGGACAATAGATGGTGGACCTTATCTAAGACCTAGAAAAATAGATGGTAGACCTTATATCTAAGACGTAGGACAATAGATGGTAGACCTATATCTAAGACGTAGGACCATAGATGGTGGACCTTATCTAAGACCTAGAAAAATAGATGGTAGACCTTATATCTAAGAGCTAGGACAATAGATGGTAGACCTATATCTAAGACGTAGGACCATAGATGGTGGACCTTATCTAAGACGTAGAAAAATAGATGGTAGACCTTATATCTAAGACCTAGGACCATAGATGATGGAGCTTCTATGACCTGGGACAATAGAGGGTAGATCCTATAACTATGATTGTATATGTAGCTAGAGACAGTGACATTGACTGCACACACTTAACAGCAAAGATTAAATTCTGCAAGAATAAAGAGGAATGAGGGTGACATATAAGAATGTGGACCCATTTAGTTTATCAACAGGACTAAGCAAGGTTGTACCAACAGATATAATGGTCCCCTATTCTGAGGCATCATGAAGCCACATTAAGGATGGCCTGAGGCTGGGGGTAGTCTTTTACACATTGTTTAGGACTACATGAATAAACCCCATTCCCCTTAAACTGGCTGGTGGTCAAATGTTGTCTGCTTGAATGTTTGCACTCATTTCAACACTTACAAAAAAACAATTTTGAACAAAATTACAGATGAAGCCCATCGAGTTAACATACCTTAGCTAGGTCAACAGCTTTCATATGGCACGGGTTGTGCACTCATAGAGGGTAATCCATACCAAGGAAAGTTGTTGACTCCGTCTGAATTCAAGGGGGGAGGGGGAGGGCTAACATGCCATGAACACCTGTCATGCAGCGATCAGGATTGTGCCGCAAAATGAGGCTGTGGTCAGGCCAGAAGGAAGTTGGGAAGTTGACAGACGTTACGATGGATAGTTTGCACTGGTCTATGAATTACAAGCCCCCAAATTGATCCGTAACAGGAGGCACTTTCAGCCTGCCGTCTTTGTGAGGTAAATGAGCATGCTTTTAATCAAAAGGCAACAGTGATATGGGAACTTTATATGTCATATATTGTTGTCTACTTCCATATAAGACCTTAATAGTTTGCCTTTTTTGACAAAATCAAAGCTACGAAATTCTTTGACAATATCTTATTTTTTTTTCTAATTGTCCACTGTACAGGTTCCACGGTCATCTTGGTCATTAGTACGAGCAGGAAGTGCATGGACGGAAGCTTTTGACAGCAGTGGAACCCACAATACCACAGCAGGAGATACGCCCCAGTTCAACCCCATCCTGACAGACTCCTCTGGAAAAATGTTACATCCGCCTCTTGAAACAGTCCAAACGGTAATGCAGCCAACCGTACCAAGAAAACCAGGCGAAAAGCGTGTTCGTGCCAGATGTGTGTGTCCTTACTGTGGCTTATCGCTGTGCAATAAATACAAGCTGAAGCGCCACGTGAACACCATCCACCTGAGGACAAAGATGTTTGTGTGCACCCTGTGTGGGGTGGAACGAAACAGAAAGGACTTGATGGGCTATCACCTGACAATGCACCACAGCATCACCAAATACAAAGAGCAGCTGCAGGCTACCAAAATACAGCTGCACTGACTCTGTTAACTCTTCTCAGTACCACATTTTGGACTGAGTCAACAGCTTTCCTCGGTGCATTGTGCCCAAAGCACGCTGAGGAAAGCTGTTGACCTGGACCCTTATATTCTATGGGACTGTAGGCATGTTGGTACTTGCAGGAAAGGCCTTTTTACAAAGGATATCAATATAGTATCCATTTGATAATTCGGAGAAGTTTGTTTTAAGTACTTGGACTTAAGTCACAGTTGGCAATGAAAGAGTTAAACTTTTCCGCCTCGTGTCGCCCCAAATTTCCCACAATAATAGACTGACTGGCTGATGGCTTATTGTGTGTGCCAATAGCACGCTGGTGAGATGTACAGAAAAAATACTCTCCATCTTGCGGCCTCTTGAGAAATTGCCCCAGCACAAGAAATTTTACTGTAATATGGTATCCACACAGGAAAGTTTCACTTTTATTTCTCATTAAACGAAAATGCATTTTGGTGCCAATTATCGTTGATAAAACATTTCGTAGTAGCGGGCCCCAGGGCAACAGCTTTCCTAGGCATTGTTTGGGCACAATGGCACTGCTCAGTTCACAAGGAAAGCAGTTAGTATACAGCAAAACCTGTTTGCAGAGACCACCCCTAGGGCCAAAAAATGGTCACATAAGGCAGGTGGCCTTTCCTCACAGTGCTATCTCAAAACAGGTTTCCCTTTACATGCAAACTTTGTATCAGGCCTATTGTGTACCTAAGTTTTAAATACTACAGAATGAAGGATTCATTTCTTCAAATATATAACAAACCTGGTCAGTAAAGGCAAGTGCTGGATCTGTCTGAATCCAATTGCTGCATCTTTCTGAATTCAGGCTGAATACTGGTTAAATATACCTGCAGTATTGCTGATCTATTCTTGTGAGTTTCAGCTGAATTTGAATCACTTTCTGAATTGTTGCTAAATATTCTAAGATTAACCCTTAAAGTGCTGATTTAAGACTGAGTCAACAGCTCTGCTCAGGACACTTGTGCACAAAGTGTCCCCAGGAAACCTGTTGACTATAGCTACTTTTTGCTTTAGACCAGGCTTGCTGGTATTTGAATGAAAGGTATCTACATGAGGAATTTGAATCTTCTAACCATTATATGTTTAATGGTGATGAGAACACAACTATAGCAATGATCAGCACTTTAAGGGTTAAGCAAATGTGAGTGACACAGACAGGCCAGCAGGGATTCAGCCAGAATTCAGACAGAAGTTCACCATAAGGGATGGTTACAATGGAGTAAGAATTCGTACCGACTCGTCACCACAAAAGTGAGTTCAGGGTTCTTTTGTAGCTACACATAGAGGTTCAGAAGCAGTGCTGACAGATCACAGCCAGACTTCTTGCCGAAATAATTTCCGTGAACAAGAAACTTAATCAAAAACATTGAAGTAAGTGATAAGAGTCTTGTCAGTTTTGGCTGGTTTGAGGGGAAAGCGTCCAAAAAAAAGGAACCTGGAGTTTTGTACACAACAGCTGTTACGCGTTCTATCAAGTTAAAGTGACAGTTACACATTGTATATACTATAACTGTCATTGCCAAGTAAAAGTGACTGTTACATGTTGTATGTGCTGTAACACTTACTACCAAGTAAAGACGACTGGTTTGCATGGGTAAGGCATAGCTTTCGTAGTCATGTGAAGCTATTGAATTGACTTTGGAATTCAAAAGTCACAAACACTGGAGTGGGAGAGTTGTGGTAATTGCCATTCTTCGAAAGGTGGTATGAAGTCCAGGATGCCACCAAATGCAGGTGCATGCAGTAGGAAAGTTTTAGCGATAGCGTTTTCACTGGAACATTTGTGAACTGTGCATAGCAAGCGGTAAAGTAGGACTGAACTGGAAGAATTATAATAATCGCCATTACGTGAAGGTGCTGTTAATTGTAGGATGAGTGGAAGGGACACAAGTGGACCACTTGTTACGTGTGCAGTTCATGCAGGAAGAGTACGCTATAAACTGTCAAAGTGAACACAGTGGTTCCCCCTCCTTGGAGGCCACACCAAATGCAGCCTTTAAGTGACCTTATAAGAAGGGTGGCCTCTCTAGAGAGGGTTGATACCATGGAAATGTCACGTTATGCATAAGAATGGTGGTCTAGTCAGAGGGGCCTTACAAGAAGCTGTCCACTGTACAATTTACCTATGTGGAGGAGTTTTAGTGCCATTATAATGCTGTTCATTAACCTTTTACTGACCAGAATGAGACTGAGTCAATATCTTTCCTTGGCGTGTGTATTGGACCCAATCCAGGCCAAGAAATGGGAACATCCCTTGATGACAGATATATCTACAATTCTCCCCACAAAGAATATTTGCTGTTAATGTCAAAATTTAAGTAAATGATTTTAAAGCAGATAGACACGTTCATCTTCACTCTTTGGGGGCAATTTAAGCAGGAAAAGGGCTAAAGACTTGTTTTGAACTGTCAAAAAGTCAAACACATTAGGGATTGCAGTGGAAGAAATCCTATACAGGTACAACGTCAACAGGTCACACAGAACTTATGTGTTGAAGCAGAACTAGTCATGCAATTGGGGAAGTTGAGCTTATATATATATATATATATATATATATATATATATATATATATATATACATATATATACATATATATACATATATATACATATATATATATACATATATATATATATACATACATATACACATACATGAAAAACTTAGTAAAAAATAGAAATGAGAGTGAAAAAACCTGAGTTGTCTTATAGTATGACACACACACACACACATATATATATATATATATATATATATATATATATATATATATATATATATATATATATATATATATATATATATATATATATATATATATATATATATATATATATATATATATATATATATATATATAATATAAACTATGTTTAAATGTGAATGAATAAATATTCACAAGAATCAAAGAGAAAACACATGAGGATGAAAGTGCTGCTTAACAGTTGAGGTACTATGACCAACACCCACAGAGTAAAATCGATCGTGAGGACAAGTTGGAGGTGACAGGGACCATACAAATTGACATACACATGCTGGAATAGGGACGGCTGCCCCAGCTGCCTTTAAAACTAGAACACACACATGTGGGGATGTCAAGTTGAGGATTTCAAGCCAAGTGCATGCAGACATGTTAGTTGTATTGTATAGAGTATTTGTGTATAGTGTCATCATTGCAGCTGGATGACTTAAGAGACTGAAGTTTGCTATATGTCCAATATATATATATATGTATATATATATATATATATATATATATATATATATATATATATATATATATATATATATATATATATATATATATATATATATATATATACAGTGGTACCTGCTATTTAAGACCACCCCTACAGCCAACAAAAAGTGGTCTCATACTGCAGGTGGTCTTAAATTGAAGGTATATGTAACATGTAAATACAGCAGAGGGTCTTAAAAGAGTGGTCTTAAAAAGACATGTGGTCTTAAATTGGAGGTGGTCTTTAGAGCAGGTACCACTGTATATATATATATTTATACCTGAAGCATACATTTTTTATAATGTAAAGAAAATTGACACTATGAAAAAAAAAAAATTGAAAGTGTACTCTGCACATCCTGTCCTGGGAGACTACTCTAATGCAGACAAAATAGTTGGCGATACTAGAAGAACAACAGAATGATCGGGAAAATGATACAAGATACCTACCCAGTAATGCAGTCTCTTAAGCAACATGTTTCTATTAGAGTGGTTCTCAGATGGGAGACTACAATATTCATTGCCAAAGATGTCTTTGCCATTTAGTTCAACTATTCAGTGGGTCTCGGTGTATATTCATGCACGTCACGTCTTATACCAATGTATCTGATTAAAACACTGAAATTACATATCAGACTTAAAAAAAAAAAAAAAAGAAAGAAAGAAACTGTGTGATGCTGTCCAGCATCTTATTCACAGGTTTCCTGGAGATTTATTTAGTCTGACAAAATGGTCTTTCTCAGATACTTATGCCCATGTGGTCAGTTTTTCTGTCAGCAGTCAGAAAAGTGTTAAACCCTTTCCCCTTGAATTAACCCTTTCCCTTTCAAATCGCCCAAAAGCGCCCGGATATAAATTGTCTTCAGCCTTTACTTTTTCATTTAGATATCTTGTCACGGAAGACCATTCATGATGGTACACTCTTGGTCAGCAGCTTTCTTTGGCATGGGTTGGGTGCAGGTGCATTGCACCCAAACCCATATCAAGGAAAGCTATTGACTCAGTCACACCCTGACCAGGAATGGGTTAATGCTCTGTCAGTAGTTCTCCCTGGTATCCGTCTTGTGCTCATTCAAATTTTTTTCTGTTACAGTTGTTTGAAATAAGTTAAAAAAACATGAAAGCACACTCGGACTACCAGCAGGCTTTTGGCCAGTTTAAGGTGCAGAGGGTTAAGAGCTTGACCCCTTTATATTTGGGGTAACGATTTTACAAGTTTGAAAACCCTTATAGGTGCACAAAGTTAAGTTGGTACTGAGGTTAGTGGCAGGCAATTAAGTCACTTCACATTATTATAAACACTTGATTTAAACATGTTTTTTATTTGAAAAAAAAAAAAGATTCGCAGTTTGACAGAGTCTGTATGAACCCATCTCACCAACATTTATGTAATGTTTCAACATGGTGACAAATGTGGCCAGCAGTGTACATATGATATAAAGAAGTTGCCTTGTATCCATTGTGTTTGTGTTGTTCATGTGACAAGAGGCCTCTCTTAGTAGCATTTACATGTAGCTGGATATTGTCGTCTTTTTTTGCCTACAGATGTCAGCTCAGCAGCTGCCGTCTTGGGTTCTGGAGACATCAAACCTTAGGGATATGTGACCTCTTCCCATTCCAATTATTGTAAAGTTTGTTGACAGCATATTTTGAGAAGTTTTTTTTGTTTTGTTTTGTTTGTTTTGTTTGTTTGTTTTTTTAAGCAGAGAGAGACTTATACAGGTTTGGTCACAATGGTGTGTTAGTGAAATGTAAGAAGTAAGGAACAACATATATGGGTCTTCTGAAAGATAAACTTTATGAACGCCAGTGATCACAACACAAACAATAGCTTTGGTCCAAATTAGCTAGTACTGTGAGCTACCGCTACAACGCAGCGATTGCACCCCCGCTTTCTACTTGGCAACTGGCCTTTCTCCGTTGCTGGGTAGGTCACTCGATCATCGGCCATCTCGCACATTTCTGCCATCGGTTTGCTGTGTGTTTTTTTTCTGCAATTGTCCAGTTGTTATACTGAAATTACGTGGGCACTGGGTGTTCTTGTGTTGGACCTTTACCCCCAACAAAATGACTTGAACAAATTCTGTCAAATTTGCCTGGTGGTTTATAATCTTCTGGTCTTTTCACCATATTCAACCACTCCCTTTGTTTCTCTGTTTCTTTGGAGGAAAACTGTGGAAAGCTATCCCTTGCACCTAGGGGTATTTATCCAATTTACCCAGTGTTCTTGTGTCTGGCTTATAGTCAGGAACTTAATTGTCATTGTAGCTTGTAAATGCTTCCGTTGTACGTTGGAAAATAATGATCAACTTTGTGATGTCATTTCCCTGTACTTTAACTATGGCGCAATATGGCTGCTATATTGAAACGACCTAACCTGCCGCAAGGTGCACTGGGAAATGACCCTGGCGCTTTAGCGGCTACCGACGGTACTAGCTAATTTGAACCTCAGGTATTAAAAGGGAATCCTGGATTCCTGCGCATACCCTCCGCACCATGTTGTTTGGTAACCATAGCCTGTCAGCTGGTATTGTAAAGTGAAGAGAAAATGAAGGGCCTCATTAGCACTGAATGGTAAATTTTAGCACTGAGTACGTTTTATAGACTGTTTTGCTGAGGGAACATCTGCCCTTAGCTTTGCAGGCAAGGAATGCCACCTACTTCAGCTGTCTTTTTCAAAAATTAACATTGAAGAAGACTACTCTGGCCCAAAAGACTGTTAATACCGCAAAGGTCTGCCACCAGCTTCAGAGGCAAAGAACACCACCACTTCCAGTGTTGACAGAAGAGACTACCCAGAACCACACATGATCTTTTTAGTTTTGCTGGCCATAGGTCACATAGCTTATAGCATCACTCTTGTGTGTCTCTCTGTCCATCCATCTGTCCTTAATCTTGTCCTTGTAAATGAGACACAGTTCACCATTTTCAGGTTCACTGCACATTAGTGTAGCAACATATGAAAGGTTAAAAATATAGGTCAAGTTTGATGTTGGTTGCATCACCTATATATATATATATATATATATATATATATATAATGCTGCTTCTTTCTAAATTTACATTAAATACTCCATCAGATCACACTTTTTTGCAGTTTGTTTTCAATCTCTTTGAGTGAATAACAGCAGAGCATTACACCCATGGAGCTTCTTGTTTTCTATATACATGTTATAGTACAACAGAAATTTCCTTCTTGGGTTAATGTCACCCTGTGTTCTTGAGAGTAAGGTCAAAGTCATCCATGTGCAATCCCAGCTTTGTTATTGGTATGGTATGTCACGATCACTCAATGTCAAATAACACCAAAAGAAAACCCATAGGTAGTTTCCTGTAAATGTTTAATTGTATGCATTGGCCGAAGATCAACCATTACCAAGATATAAGCCAATATGTGAGGTTTTGTATTGTAGTTTTCACCAATGTACCATCATCAACCATATACTCGACAGAGTGACCCGCGTTACCCAGATACTTGACATAGTGACCCAGTATTGTCACCTGACACACGTGTGTGTAAAGTTTCATGAGTCTAAGTCAAAGGACAAATGAGTTATAGCCCAGACACAAATGTATAATGAATGCGCACATGCACAAACACACAGGCAAAAAAGCACCAGCTATATGTCCCTTCTTAGACCTTTCAAGATCACTTAAGGTCAAAATAAATAGCGCCAATAGAAACTTCATAGGTACATATAGTTTCTGTTGTTATTTAACCATGGGCTTCGGATTCACCATTACCAAGGTATAAGCCATTTCAAGATCAAAATTGACAACACCAAACGAAATCCCATAGGTACTTTTCTATGAATGTTTAATGGTAATCATGGTTTTGGGATATGTCACTACCAAAATATAAGACAATCTGTCACTTTGATATATTGTGGTTTTCAAGACTGTAGCACCACGATTCCTGCATGTGACCTAATTCTCCCATTTCGCTCCATATACACCCTTGGGCCAAGATACAGGTATGTGTGAAGTTTCATGAAATTAAAGACTAAAAGCATTTTACTTCAGACATGACATATAAATGCATCAATGTTGACCTAAATACCTGACCTAGTGACCTAGTTTTGTTCATGACACACCCTTGGGTCAAACTTACAAATACGCGTATATGTAATGTTTTGTTAAGCAAAGTCAAATCATGTCAGAATTGAAGTTTAACCACAAATGTGTATTAAAGAGTGTGACATGAATGTGTCACCATGACCTAGATACTTGATGACTTGGTGACGTAGTTTTGTCACATGATACACTTTTAGGTCAAGATATGCCTGTGCGTAAAGTTTCATGAAACTAGTTTAAAGATTAAAGGAATTATAAGCATGATGTGTATATGTGATGGTTTTGTCAAGATTGCACCCTTGACCTAGATATTTGACAAAGTGACATAGATAGGTTACATGGGACACCCTTGTGCCAAGATATATGTGTGTAAAGTTTCATGAAACTAAATCAAAGTTTAAGAGACTTTGTACAGTGTGGGCAGGATTTCATATAGGTACATTATTGTTGATCCAAATATGGGACCTAGCGATCTAGTTTTTTTATTTGGCACACCCTTGGGTCAACTTACAAGTGTATACAAGGTTATATGAAATTAAGTGAAATACTTAGATTACATATGCAATGGTACATGTGTATGAAGGTTCATGTGAATGTATAACTATGACCCTTATAGTTGCCATAGTGACCAAATGTTGTTACATGACACACCTAGGGTATGCTTACAAGTGAACATACTATTTCATGAAACGGAGTTGAATATCAAAATTAGAGTTCAAACACAAAGGTATTGCAGTTGTGCATGAAAGTATGACCATGACCCTGATACTTAACCCTGTGACCTAGTTTTGTTTCAAGACACCTTGGATCAGCTTACAAGTGTATATAACATTTTACAAAACTAAGTCAAATATTATGAGAATTAGAGCCTGAACAAAAAAGTATTGCAGTTGTACGTGAGTGTATCACTGTGACCCAGATACATGACCTAGTGACCCAGTTTTGTCACATGACACAGCTCTAGGTCAAGATATAAATGTGCGTTTGAAGTTTCATAACACTGAGTTTAAGATTAAAGGAATTGTAGCCTAGACACAATTTTACAATGATATATCACTGTGACTCAGATACTGCACTCTGTGGCCCAGTTTTGTTCACATGATACATTCTTTTGTTGAGATACAAGTGTGCATAAAGGTTTGTGAAAGTAACTTGAATATTAAAAAGAATTATTGCTTGCACATAATGTATTGCAGGTTCACATAAATGTATTAACATGACCAACATGCTTGACCTAGTGACCTAGTTTAATTGCGTGACATATGGTTTTGTCCAGATCGTTCCACGTGCATTTAAAGTTTCATGAATCCAAGTCAAAGGACAACAGTTATAGGAGATGAATGTATAATGAATGGGCACATTGACAGGCACATGGGCAGATAGACGAAAAAAAGCATATACTGGGTGCTTCCTCCTTCACCCGCCATAGGAAGGGAGCATAATTATGTTAATCTGAATTAAATGTGTATCTAATAATTTCTGATTCACATTCGATTTAACAGGATATTTAATTCAAGTACCAGCATGTCTGTAGTTCGACAGATATGGTCGAAGTCAACAGCTTTCCTTGGGCCCCTCAAGCACAAAGCCCGCAGCAGAAATCTGTTGACTCAGCATTTAACCATAATTAGCACTGAAAGGGTTAAACAAAAGATGTGAATTCCCTCTCAACAGCCTCTACCTGAATGCCTTTGTCAGGTATGGGTCAGAGGTTTCCTTGCTCACTCTCCCAAATGTTTAATCTGGTGTCCTCTTTTCTAATTGTGTGTCAGGTTGGACTGCCACTGTGGCTACACTCCGCAAACACCTCCGGTGTGGAATCAGGCATGGACAACTGGGCCTCGGCATGGATGAAACAATCGGCCGTTCACGTAGCTCACCAATCTGCCCAGAAAGTGGCTGGCAGTCCTGTACATAATCCACGTTCTGTGCTGAAGAAGCGGCCTATGTGTCCACACTGCAAGTTGACATTCTGTGATAAAACGAGACTTCGGAGACACATTCAAACCATTCATTTGAAGACCAAGGCCTTTGTTTGCCCGGTCTGTGGCATTAAAAAGTTCCGAAAAGACTACATTTTGTATCACATGAGCCGCCACGGACTCACACACGAACAGGCGGAACATTCTCTCCAACAAACCCGAGAGATGCAGGAAACAAACGGACGTTTGCAGTCACTGTGTGTACAGACGGGGTCAACGAGTACAGGGCCTGGGTCATCAAGTGCGCAAATATGGTCAACCGGTGCGCACATGGAGGTCGGGAGCGAGGAGCCTGAACTTGCACAGTTGGAGTACTCCAGCCCAGATGGCCAGTCGACACTCTTACTGCCTGATAACATAAAAGAGGAACACTAAAGTAAGTGTGGATCCATGCCACTGATGAACAACATTGCTGATGGGGGCACAATTAATGTACAGCTTATTTTTTTTTCGGAAACTCTTTCCCTATTAAACCAGCCAAAAAAAACAGGTGTAGTCAAAACACTTGTCTACTTGAATGTTTTTAACCTGTTTCAATGGCATTGCAAAACAATTTGAATGAGGATTGTAGATGAGATTTATCAGGATGACCTGGTCCAGGTCAACAGCTCAGTCTTTGATGTGGGTTAGGTGCTCATTGCCCAAACTCGTGTCAAGGAAACCTAGTGACCCAGTCTTAAGTTAACCCTTTCCTGCTCGGATCACCCAAACGCGTCCAGACGTAACCTGTCATCCGCCTTAGTATGTATATTTTTTTTAATATCTTGTCACCAGAAGATATTTTTTCCTGAGATTTGTAGGCAAGACCATTCATCATGGCACGCCCTATGTCAAAAGCTTTCCTTGGTGTTAGTTGGGTCCATTGCCCCACAACCCACACCAAGGAAAGCTATTGACTCAGTTGTACTGTGCCCAGGAGTGGGTTTCTGAAAAATGCTATCTTTTTGGCAAGATGTTTATCATACCGTCCTCTCATTCTGGTGCTCAGAGGACAACATTTATGACAAAAGATGCATGATTTCGTAGGTTTATGAAATTAAAGTTAGTCCTGAAGTTATATCATTATGACACCACAGGTCAATTTAGCAATTTTGTATGGTCTTAATCAAGATGAAAGTGATGAATTATTTTACAGTTCTAACCACTATGGCATGCATAATCTTTGTTCCTTTTTTTTAATTTTAATTTTAACCACTATGGCATGCATAATCTTTGTTCCTTTTTTTTAATTTTAATTTTAACCACTATGGCATGCATAATCTTTGTTCCTTTTTTTTAATTTTAATTTATTTAACTTCTAGTGGCAACTTCTAAATTGTGCTATTTAAAAACAAAAACAAAAACAAAAACACAAAACAAAGCATATATATATATATATACATATATATATATATATATATACATATATATATATATATATATATATATATATATATATATATATATATATATATATATATATATATATATATATAACCCACTAAAATTGCAGAATATTTGCAAACATTTTTGAAAGGAATTTCTAAAGAAAGACGGTGGTCATAGACCAATAAAGAAGCAAAAGGTTCACATTGATTTGATCACACATAAATCAACACCAGATTATGTGACAGATTGTAAAAGTACAGCAGAATGTGTCTCTGAAGACCTCTATCTTGAGGGACCAGTCCTTTTCACAACCACCATTCTCTAGTCCCATTATGTTTATAAATGATGTACATGTATTGTATTATGTACTGTGACTACTGTGGTACAACGACATATTTTTGCCAAACCCCAATGTGGTTGCAGCCCCTCCCCCTTGAATTAAGACTAAGTCAACAGCTTTTCTTTGCCATGCGCTGGGTGCCAAATACCCAACTCATGCCAAAGAAAGCTGTTGGGCTGGAGCTTGTTATCTTGATGTGTTTCATGTACAAGCCCCGTGTAAACTATTTTTCGTTATCGTTGGAGTCAACTTGTTCAGTCAAAAACATGGAACCAGGTGACATTTGACCACCACCCACTTTTCAGGTGTTGGGGGGGGGGGTTAATAGAGATTCTGCTGTTACTTTTTGCATGCAAATCTAACCGTAATTCAAAATGGTCAAATATTTTTTCCTCTGAAAGAATGTGGAGATGTATCATACAGGCTGCAAAAAAAAACTTGATCAGGATCTCTAGTTATAGCCAGCACCAAAAGACTTGCTTGACAGGCTCATGGTACGATATACGAAGGCACTTTCTTGGCATATACACATGATGTTCGCTTCACCTCGTCATAATAATGCCAGCCTTGTAGAACACAATGGTCATGTTAAGGGACAACCACAAAATTTGCTTTTACAAATCAGATTCCTGGACAAATGAGTCCGCGTTAGAGCAGTACACAACCTAAACATCAAAATAACTTGTCATGAGGACCACAGGAAAAAAAAATTATGTGAGCCAGATTTGTACATGTTGAAACACTTAGCCCTTTGAGTGCCAGTCATGGCTTAAGCTGTGCTGATGAAGCGGGATTACTGTAATGATTCCAGATTCATATTCCTCATTAAAAGACCTTTCATTCAAGTACCAGCATGCCTATGTTCCCATTGAAAAATTTGGTCCAGGTCAACAGCTTTCTTTGGGGCACTTTCCGCACAACGCGCGGAAAGTGCCCCAAGGAAAGCTGTTGACTCAGTCTCTAAATTGGCTCTGTAAGAGTAGACATTCATTGACTTGTAATTTTGGGAGCAACTTAGTTTCCGCGATTCCAGATTCATTTATTCCAACAATACAATGGATGTACATAAAGATAAATACATTAAGTTGAAACCATCTAGTTCTGGCATGGCTGAGGAGACTATGCTTAACCCTTTCCCCCTTGAATTAAGATTGAGTCAACAGCTTTCCTTGGCATGGGTTGGGCACTAAGTGCCCAACCCATGCCAAGGAAAGCTGTTGACCTGGGGCATGTGATCTTGATAAGTCTCATGTACATTTCTCAGTCAAATTGTTTTTCATAACTGTTGAAATTAGTTGAAAACACTGAAGCAGACGACATTTGACCACCAGCCGGTTTTGGCCG
Source organism: Hermodice carunculata (assembly GCA_964020975.1). Classification (NCBI taxonomy): domain Eukaryota; kingdom Metazoa; phylum Annelida; class Polychaeta; order Eunicida; family Amphinomidae; genus Hermodice; species Hermodice carunculata. The sequence continues at coordinate 95,152,483 of OZ026617.1, forward strand.
GTTTGAGGGGGAAAGGGTTAAGGCTTGTATAGCCACTTTCGGGACAGCCACCTGCATAATTGAACAAAAAATATTGATTTATGACCATAGAGGTTGAAATATTGTATGCACTGCACAAGTGTATTAGGATGTTCCTGTGGCATAAGAGTTGTATTTTATTTCATAGTAATGACAACCCTAAAGTTACCGGTTATACATTGACAAACTTGTTGAGTTCCAAATCAAATTGTTATGAACAATAACCTGTACACATTCACATATTAAGTTTGTCTGCAAGACAGTATAACAGTTTGCTAATCAACCCCTTTCATCACAATGGTTGATTATAGATGTATTTTGTTTAGCTATTCTCTTGAATGTATAAAAATCTAGTCTGGTTATCTCTCTCAACAAACTTAATGGGAGGACATCAGAGTAAATCAAATCTGGGATTTTAAATCTAAAACAGTTCTTAGTAATATATTTGTTTGTTCTATTACTTGGTATGCAAGGTCTCAAGTTTGGTATATTCTTAATTTGATCTTCCCCTCTACTGGGGGCCCAAATGTTTCTTATGGTCAGGTTGACCCAATTTGCTAGATTGAAGTGAAAACTATGAAAGTAGTTGATTATTGTGAAATTTATTATGAATTTTCAAACATGAAACAAATCTTCAACTTTCATTGTTAATAGATTTTTAAACATTGGATTCATATGTGCATTATATTTGGTTTTTAACTACTGTTCGAATAGCTTGTTTCTGCACTTTTTGCAACCTATTCAAGTTACTAAAGTCCCATATTGTTATCCCATAAGTAATACGAGTTTCTAAAAGACTCCTATGAATCAGAACAAGAATATTAGTAGGTAGATACTTTTTCCGCCCAAGAAGGCTAGTGATATTCAATGTCTACTGAGCCGTCTGGGTATATACAGTGTAGATCTTTTTCTTCAATGTTGCATTAATGACGTTTTAATGACACAACCTACCTTTACCTGATGGTCGACATATGCAAAATTTATCATAATATGAATAATTAACAATTTATGTGAGTTCAGTTTTATTGTAAAAGTTCGTAGAGGGGTGTATTATCAGTAAAAATATTATAATTAATTCATGATTTCTAGTTGCAATTCATGCATGTATTTTTTATTCAGTTTGTTACCACATACCAGAGAACATTTATGGAAGTGCTACAAACCATTATTCAAATTGAATGTATGCTTAGAATAAATATTAAGCATAATGAAACTTATCCATGAGCAACTTTTTCTCCATCGTGCATCATGGTAGACATATGTTACTTAATTGCTGCCTGGACCTGTCAGCAAATAGGGAGCCCAGAAACAGATGTTACGGATTGGACATGAAGATAATTTACATGCTGAGGGGGAAATATACCTGACTGTCACAAATCCTACTTAGTAAAATGTCAATGCATGTACAAAGTGTATATACTGAGAAACATTGTATAGTGTTGTGAGGAGCTCTTTAATTTTATGTGTGCCTTGTACATACAAATAAATAAATAAATAAATAAATAAATAAATAAATAAATAAATAAATAAATAAATAAATAAATAAATAAATAAATGAATAAATATATATATATATATATATATATATATATATATACGTACACATGTATATAAATATAAAGAGAGAAAGAAAGAAAGAAAGAAAAAGAAAGAAAGAAAGAAAGAAAGAAAGAAAGAAAGAAAGAAAGAAAGAAAGAAAGAAAGAAAGAAAGAAAGAAAGAAAGAAAGAAAAGTGTGTGTGTGTCACACACACACACTTTAATGACTACACTGTACATGCCTTAACATACTGCATGCTACATACAATATTGTGTAGTCAGCAATGAAACATTGAGCTTGACTTTTATAAAACAATTTTAGAGAGAGTTCAAGATAAGAAATATAAAGATAATTATTATTATACCCTTAGTCAACAGCTTTCCTTACATGGGCTTGGTGCTTAGAACCTGGGAAAGCTGTTGACTGTCTTAAATTAAGGGGAAAAGGACACTTATACCTACAGATACTGTAAATGACATTTTATTTAAATCACCCAGCCTTTTGCATTTCTTTTTCTTCAAATTTTGCAGCCAAAATTTGTAAATATGGTTGTCTGAAAAAGTTAATTGTGTGGCCAGATGTTGTATATGTAGTCAATCATCTAAAATTCAATATTTTCCATTGTCTGTTTTGTTTTCATACATTGCAAAATAGGCTTCAGGTCTGTTTTGGGGGGGGGGGGTTGTTTTGTTTTGTTTTTTTTCTGACATGCGGGATACATTGTATTTGAGTGTTATATTGAAGTGAATCTGTGCAACTCTTGCTTGCATCAAGGCATTCACATGTTTGGCTTACAGATGCTGTAATTTTTAGTTTCTGTGGAAAAAAACTGTTGCCTTTATAACAGAATTCAGCATTTTTATAGATGTTGAATTCTGCAAAAAAAAAAAAAAAAAAAAATGGTATTTCAAAATAGTGGCGAGCCAGAGGGACTTTTTATTGGTAGTTAATGAATTTTACACGTCACTTGTAACAACTGTTATGTGCATCATTTTTATTTTATTTATCCCAGACCATGAGTGAGAACAAAATCAAGAAAATATTGTAGAACAATTAATTGGTGTGATTTATGTAATTAGGAAAACTGGGTTTATTGATCTGTGATATACTTATATTTGTGATCAACTTTGATTCACTGCATTTGTTTACAGCTTTGAGGTAATGGAATGTGTGGACTCAGGCTTTCAAGGCTTTGTAGATGATAGTATATTTAGTGGATAGTCTAGGGACAATTTGTGTGGTGCCCCCTGGTGAGAGTTTTTGACTGTATATCCACTGACATGTTTGGCCTAATTCTGTTTCTGTGGTGTGTTTGTCAGGCAAGCTGCTCTGGTAGTCCAAGCGTGAGGGCACGGAGCAGGGAAAGCCAAGGTGAGCACGGACAAGAAGCCTGGCAAGCCACTTCCCCTCTGCACCAGCGCCCCCTCGTGGCAGAACAACCCGAGGTATTACCGAGACACATGCCAAGTGCCTTTCATCTAGGAGCAGACACGTCACCACAATACACGCTGAGAGAGCGTCCCCAGTGCATGGAATGTAAGAAGACGTTTGTAGACAACAGCAAACTGAAGAGACACATCGACACAGTCCACCTCAAGAACAAAGTACACGTGTGTGGTCTGTGTGGTGTCGTAGTGTCGCGCAAAGACCACATTACGCGCCACATCAAGACTCATCACCAAGGTCACAGTGACAAGTAGGACTGATGCTGCCCTCTGGTGCACACAAGTACACAAAAGGATGCATTGGATGAGCAACGATTTTTTTTTTTTGGTATGTGACAATATGTCAGCGACAGTGATCTATTACAATAAGAAGACAGGGTATGAATTTGTTGTGGAGGCAGGCACACAATATGCCATGACTGGTATGTCGGATGTGCCCCTGGGTCTCTATGCAGTTCATCAGAGACTGAGTGGAAATGGCTGCATTGTGGCCGTCCATAAGGCAGCTTAACATTGCCGGGGCCTCCAGGGGACGTGACAGTCCAAGTTGATTGCTGTCTGTCTTTAGCAGTCAAGGAAAAAAATTATCACAACACAGGAGGTCAAATCATTCAGCCTTCTCAATTTATTGTTACAACCTGATATGTCAACACGAAACTTTAGCCAAGAAGACAATTTTGCACAAACAGAAGAAGCCGTCAAGCTATCACCATTATCATATCTTAGACTTGTCATACCATAATAAAGCCATTTATCAGTACATCTAGCAGCAATGAACAGTACATCTGTTATGATCTATAATAATGCAGTTACATGTACATACTTTGCTCTGTAGTAAAAATTGAAACACCTGGTCTACCACATACTGGTGTACCACACACTTAAGGGCAGGTAGTATAAAGATTACATATTCTCAATACTGACAATTTTATATTGAAATTTTATTTTTTATTTCATATATCATTCTGATGTAGATATGCAACCTGTGAAATAAGATTTTGGTTTGATACAATGCTTTATGATGACCATATATATGTACATATACCGGTACTTAAATCTGGTAACAATAGTTGAATAAATATAGGACATTTATTACATTAAGTGCAGTAATAAACTTGCAAAGCTGACACTGCCTTCTCAAAGGTAAGCTGGTAAGTAACACTGATAACATAATGGCAGATGTACAGATAAAACAGATCACAATTACCCATACCTTATGTAAATTGTGTGGCTAAATTGATTAAAAAGCAAAAAAATACAATACGATGATGATGATGATGATGATGATGATGATGATGATGATGATGATGATGATGATGATGATGATGATGATGATGATGTCAAATTTGCATTGTGGTAAAAATTTGGTAATTAGAAAAAAAACTGAAAAATGTCTCCATACAAATGTAGAAATGTTTCATTTGCAAATTTGCTATAAGTGTATTTTGTCTGTGTAGTTGAATTGTTTAAAAAGCAAAATAAATAAATAAATAAATAAAAATGTAAAATTTGCATTGTGGTACAAAATTTTGCAATAAGGAAAATCCTGCAAAATTTCTCTATACAAGTACAGAAATATTTCATGTATGAATTTTCTTTTTGTGTATTTTGTCTGAATACCATTTCTTGAATCCCCTGAGTGATTATTGATTCCAGTTTCTGATATATCATGTTGAAAAACCATGTCAGGTGGTGTATGCACAATACTTAAGTGTGTGTGTGCAGGCACTAAATGGTCTTTATTGTCTGTTTTGGAGAAAATTATATTTAAGTACAAGCGTATATAACAGCAACCTTCAAAAAATGGAAACCAGATGACTAAATGTTTCTTCTTTTTTTTCTGCTTACAAGAAAAGGGTTATTTGAATGATTTTCAAATTGCTTTACATTATGTGGTATGAACATTGAAATTCGGTCATCCCTAACTTCAGTAATGATTTCAATCCAAAAACTTGTGGTTTGGCATAACATCCTCAGTCCATTTTTACCCTTGGCACACAAAGTGCCAGAGGGTACATGTACATGTATTGTCATCCCCTGCCTCGTCCATCTGTCCGTCTGTCTTGTCGATGTTACCGACATATCTCAAAAAATATTCGCCATAGCTTTACCAAATTTTTATCAGAGATGCACCTTATAATGAACGAAGTTCCTGTTGAAAACCAGCTTTATTATTATTTTTAAACTTGTCATGAGACTTTCAAAGTATTTATTTCAAGGCTGTCTGAGTGGCGCACAAGGGGACGACGTTACCATAATATCTCAAAAAATATTCACTGTAGCTTCACAGAATTTTTGTCACAGAAGAACCTTATCATGGACCAGGTTTCCATTGAAAACCAGCTTGCTGTGATGAAACTTTTAATGTATTTATTTTAAGGCCGCCTGAGTGGCGTCAACCCTGCCGGCGTTACCTTGATATGTCCAAAAATATTGACCACAGCTTTTACTGTGGTAGAGATGCATCTTGTGATGGACCAGGTTCCTGTTTAAAACCAGCTTTCTCTTTGTATTTATAAACTTTATATGAAACTTTAAAGTATTCATTGCAAGACCATCTGAGTGGCGCACAATGGGACAATGTTACCGTAATATCTCAACAAGGCTCTATCACAGCTTCACCATTTTTTTATAAAAGATGCACATTATAATGGACCACATTCTTTTTGAAAACTAGCTCCCTCTTATTATTGTTAAACTTGTTATGAAACTTTTGAAGTATTTATTTAAAGGCCATCTGAGTGGCGCACAAGTGGACAATCATGTTGCCATAATATCTCAACAAGGATTCATCACAGCTTCATCAAATTTTTGGTGCAGTTACACTGTCTTTATTATATGGCACCTGCGAAGTCTCAAAAAAAAAAAATCCAGAATTGAGGAAAAAAAGATTGTGGGCGCCAAGGGTAATCTGTTCTCTGAACGCTATTTTTCTCTGTTTCCTTTTTCTTTTCTTCCTTTCTGTTTTATTCTTCCTTCTTCTTTTGACCAATTCTGGTTGTATACACTGCAGGACAAACATGGTGTTTATGAGATGAATTTGGTGAATTTAGTAAGTACGTGTGAAATAGTTGGTATAATGTACAAACACGGACAGATGTGTTATGGGCCTACAATGGCCATATAAACATAAAGCCCATTTGTAGCACAAGTAGACTAGATCTGATCAGCTTGATTGTAGTTCTCACCTTGTTCTTGCACCTAATTGCAATGATCTATTAGTACAGAATAAATGTTAGCAATGATGCCTGTATACAGTTTTCCTGGTTTTTTTTTCTGTTTTTTTTTTTTTGTTCAACTGTTAAAGTGCACAATGGTTCAGGAAGGCAATTGCATATGTATTGTGTAAGAAAAAAAAATCAAGGCATATGGTAGCTGGCCAAGTTGCCATGTCCATTTCTGACATGATATTTCTCTGCAGTGTTACAGGACAGAGTTTAGCTGAGCAAACAGCAATTCCTATAATTTTTACAAAATCTCAAGCTGAGGCCGAAATGAATGGCTGCTGTGCACTGCAAGGTCAGCAAAAAGTTAACTTTTTTTTTTCTGTAAGGTAGTCAATGATGCCCAAGTGTTGAAAAGATGTTCTGTTTGGAAAGTTTATTTTACTGTCTGAAACATTCTGAATTAAAACTGTGGAGGGGATCCAAAGGGATAACATGCTAACTGTTTGACTGTCAGATTCCAAATGGAGTGGTTGAATCACAGGTTTTACTCTCAGACATATGCATTTGTTTTAAACTTGTGAACCTCTAAGCCAAAGTCAGCTACATGTATTTATCATCCACATCAACTCTCACGACTACATTCAATCTTTAGGCTGCTCTTATTCAACCATTTCCCCTTATACTCTTTCAGTAACAAGTTTTGGACTTCATCAACACCCATAAAAAATGTTGACCCGGACCGTTGTATTCTCTGGAACTATAGGCATGCTGGTACTTGAATGAAAGGTCTTTTCACAAGGAATATAAATGTAGTGTCCATGTCATAACTGAGAACAGTTTTGTCTTAAGTAGTTTGTCTTAAGTAGTTTGACATGAGTAGTTTGACTTAAGTCGCAGTTGGCACTGAAAGAGTTCATCACATATTGTTGTCTTTTGTTTTGTGATTTCTGTACAACTGACTGACCCAATAGCTCAGCTTGTGGATGCACTTAACAATTTAAAATTCCCATACATGTAGTAGTAGTAGTAGTAGTAGTAGTAGTAGTAGTAGTAGTAGTAGTAGTAGTAGTAGTAGTATATTTATTTATGAGCAGTCCAAAGCAATACATGTATAATACAGTAACACAGTTAATTATATGAAGAAACACAATATGTCATGGACAAATTTAAAGTCCCACATATCATTAGCTTCAGTGATGCAATTTGGGAAGTCTGTTGGTTGTTTGTTATATATGACCCTTGTATGATCGACTAGGCTGCAATATTTTATGACATGGCCTTCGTCTTCAACCAGTCCACAGCGTCACAACCATTGTTCACGTGGCAAGCGTGACCAGTGCCCAGTTTCCACACGCAGCCTATGTGCAGAAAGCAGCAGGCGGGAGAATGACAGTCTCAGGTACTTAGGAGTATGAGCATCTATTCTCTTTGTATATACATTGTGCACTTCCAAGAGAGGGTTAATTTCCCTGTACATCCAGAACTTCCATCTATCTGACGCTCTCACTCTGTCCTTCAAGATGTCCATACTGTGTCCGAAACTATTATCCAGACCTAATACATTTCTTTGTAAATCTACCCCCATTCAGGGGTAATGGAAAAATGTCTGGAACATTTGTGTTAAATACATGAATTGTTTGTAACATAAGAGACTTGAAGAATATTTTGTTCATTCAAATGCAATACAATTTTTGGGCAGGATCTTTTTCTATCACCCCATGAAGATTATACCTGAATGTGGACAAGTGAACAGAACTGATGTCATCAACTGGGACCCGTGTAGGCTACTATAAACATGAATACACAATATACCTGGTTGAAGCACCAGTCAACAAAACCATTTTCCAGTACATCTGATGGCTAAATCACTCGATCTGGTTCTCAATAAAACATACAATGATAGACTTCCACTCACACAATATCCACAGTTGATCACCAAGTACAAGCCTTAATAAGGCTTACCTTATTGGACGCAGATTTTGCATATACAGTGGTACCTCTCTTGAGAGACCCCTCTAATGAAAGACCGCATATCTTTTTAAGACCGCTCTCTCAGAACACTGTGCTATCTTTTCCATGTTGTTGTACCTCTAGTGAAAGACCACCTCTTTTGAGAGACCACATTTTGACCCGCTGTAGGGGTGGTCTCTCAAAAGAGGAACCACTGTAACTCTTTGGTGCTACCTTATGCTATCTCTCAGTGGTATCACTCATCACATTTTCCCATAGTTTGGTTCGGTTTTCACATTTCTACTTCAGGTTGGATGTCCTCTTCACACTTTAGTGATTGTGATTTACATTGGATATGACTCGACCAAGTTTGCTCGCTAGGAGGCACTGCAAACATTCCTGGACACCCCTGGGTCTGAATTTGTTCACCAGGGTGATCTTTACCTAGGCCTGATTCCCAAGGTCATACAGTAGTTTTGTAAATATCTCTCAGGATAGCTCAAGATCTGTTTGAGCAAGGCTCTCAATATAGCACATAGTGATAGTTCTTAATGAATATGAGGTTGGGAATGCACACACAAGAACTTTTATACAAATTGGCCTCTAGATTATTGTAGAACCCTAGAACCCTTGAAGCCAGGGCTTATATGATGCACCCTTTAGATGGTTCTCCAGATGCACTAGGTTTATGATTGCATATGCGTGACCTTGACATCATTCCTAGCGTCAGGCAGCAAACGTGGTTTCCATTTAATTCTTTCAGTGCCACACTTTGGACTAAGTCAACAACTTTTCTTGGCATACTGTGGGGGCAATGCGCCCAAAGCACACTGAGGAAAGCTGTTGACCTGGACTGTTATATTTATATTCTATGTAACTGTAGACATGCTGGCATTTGAATGAAAGATCTTTTTTACAACGAACATGAATCTGGTGCACTTATTATAATTCAGAGCAGTTCGCTTTCAGCAGTTTGATTTTAGTCGCAGTTGGCACCGAAAGAATTAATAACTTTTGAGAATTGATTGACATAAAACTTTGATATTGCACGCAAGGGTGGCACTTTTACGAGGGGCTTGGTTTTTTAATTCCAAGGGTGATTGTTTGACCTTTCTCTCTCAGTCCCAAGGACATTTTAGTACATTTGGTTTATGAGGATAACTTAGGAATTATCAGAGCTAGTAATTTTGATATGGCATGCACATAATGATGGAATCCAACAAGGATAACATGGGATTGTGTAGGCCATGTGTAACTTATCTACAGTAGAATCTCCAATTTGTATTCTGAAGAAATTGAGACAATCTGTGAATAGTAAGGTACTTCTCAGTTTATATGATGCTAAAATTTATCCATTTTATACATATTTTAATGTAACATGGGCAAGCAATTATAAAAGTAGTCTTGTAAATATCTCTCAAGACAGCTCAAGATCTGTTTGAGCAAGGCTCTCAATATAGCACATAGTGATAGTTCTAAATGAATGCAAGGCTGGGAAGGCATACACGTGAGCTTTTATACAAATTGGCTCGTAGAACTCTTTCAACCCTCGGAGCCACGGCTTTTATGATGCACCCTTCTGATGGTTTTCCAGAGGCACCAGGTTATAATTGCATAGGGGTGACCTTGACATCGACTGTCTGGTAAAATTACAAAAGAAAATATTACATATTATGAGCTTCTCAGATTTGGATGCTGATTCAAATCCTGTATTTCAGAGATATGGAATCATAAATGTTGACACTATAAACAATTTTTGACATCCATTTTTATGTTTAAAATTATGAATGGCATGTTTCCACAAACTGTTCAGAATATTTTTGTCTTAAATTTAAATATACATTCATATTCTACAAGACAGAGACACAATTTATTTACTTTTAATTGTGGCAGTGTTTTCACACATCTTTCTCCATGAAACACCATGGGACCATGATATAGAATCCGATACCTTGAAACCTTCAGCAGACAATGTCTTTACCTTTATTTTAACAAAAGTTACGAAAACTCAATTTGTTATCTTGAGTTTGATGGTTGGACATTGACTTGTTCTACATGCATTTTATATCTAAATTGTTTTAAGTCATTTGGACTTGTCTGTGTGGAAAATTTGTGATGCATACATATATATATATATATATATATATATATATATATATATATATATATATATATATATATACACACACACATATATATATATACATATATATATACATATATATATATACATATATATATACATATATATATATACATATATATACACACATATATATATACACATATATATACATATATATATACATATATATATATATACACACACATATATATATACACATATATATACATATATATATACATATATATATATATATATATATATATATATATGTATGCATATAGATTTATTTGTATGACCTTATCTACAAACCTGTTTTCTCATGGATGAGGGTACAGTAGTCCCTCTTATGAGAGACCGCCCCTAGTGACACTCAAAAGGTGGTCACATAAAGCAGGTGGTCCCTCAAAGAAGGTATAAATAACATGTAAAGTACTACAGAGAGACCTGACAATTCTGGTCTCTCAAAGGAGGCGATCTCCCAAAGGAGTGGTCTTTCAAAGGAGGGACTACTGTATATATAAGCCCAGATGGGCTTCTACTCTCAATCTTTTGTTACAATGTACGCTCAACTATGTATCTTGATGTGTAATATCTATCTGTCTATCTATCTATCTATCTATCTATCTATCTATCTATCTATCTATCTATCTATCTATCTATCTATCTATCTATCTATCTATCTATTAAGACCACCTCCATAAAGAGACCATTACCATAAAAAGACCACCAAATTGCATACCCATTTTTGTTAAATTATATCCCCATTAAGACCACTCCCCTAATAAGACCACATTTTTCAGTCCCTTAGGTGGACTTAATGGGGAGATTCCTCTGTAGTTTTAAATGTCCCATTGTAACTTTGTTTCCTGGAAGGCAGTGAGACATATTTAAGCTGGGACTTGGGAACTGCATATCATAATTGCCTCCGTGAAGTGTTCATTTGAGACTGCATATGAGTGGCATTGATGTATTTCTCAAGGTCACTGGGCATGTGCAGCTGATATCCTTTTGGAGAGGAGGATGTTAATTTTTTTGGCTGCCCATCGCAGTGTCCTTTCACTTTTTTCCTCTCAATATCGTGGCAAAAATTCTTCAGTTAAGTTTGTTTAAATATGGCTTGAAAAACATTGTAGGCACAGTGGAAGTCATTAGATTTCTGGGGTCACTGGGACTTTATTGGGGCTTGAGAGTGCCATCTGGTGGAGGAAAAAAAGTGCTTCATGCAAATGCAAGTGACAGTGTCAGTAACTGTCAAAGTGGAACAGTCCACCAATTATACGTGCATATTACCTTGCCACATCAGCCATTATTTTGAATACACATGTAATGTCTTGTGTTTTCCTTCCACTCCAAACAGGTTGCAGTAATACCTGGATGTGCGATCAAAAGTGATAGGTCAGCATCTTGCAAATGGAATCCATCACACAGCCAGGAACTACCCCATCTGCCATCCCAGCATCAGGCTGTATGCGTAGAGTGCCAGAAAGTCTTCACGCGCGCCTGGGACCTCCAGCGACATATTAACAGCGTTCACTTGCGACAGATTGTGCACGAGTGCTCCATGTGTTCTGCGAAATACACGAGAAAGGACCATTTGCTGAGGCACATGAAAAACATACATCTAGTGGACTAATGTCCATGTTTGGGGGGCAATAATCTTGTGGCACTTTGAATGTATACAGAAAAATGCAGAATGGAATTGAAATTGTACAGGTTATTCATTGCTTTACATGATTAAAAAGCATTTTGTGTTGAATGGACATATTTTTAAGATGCTCAAGAACACTGGAACTGGGAGGATACAGACATAAAGTTTAAATCCTACTTACAGAGTGTTTGGCCTCATGATGTCAGACCCTTTATCGCATTGGTGTGTTGACACAAGATCACACCTGTGTGGCATCTTCTTTTGATCTTTTCTTACAACGGTTTTCTGACAAAGTCTTTGGTACAAGGTGATATTAAAGTTTTTCTGTAACAAGAAGATTTAAGAGCTTGTTATTTAGCAAAGGAATATGCCAGCAGAACGCACAACAACACTGGTGTATAATGATTACATTCCTTGGACAACTTCACAAAATTATTTATTAAATCCATGCACTGCAGTCACATCTTTAAAGACCATCCCATAGATGGATCTAAAAGTTCTGTGATAAAATACTGTGTGGTCTTTATATCTCTAAGTTTTTCATTCCCTGAATTTACCTTTTCACAGAATTTACATGCTTTATTTTGCTCAGGTTACCAAGAACTGAATTCAGTTTCTACACATAATAAAAATCCCAAGTCAAAAACATGTTCTCTTTAATATATCTTGTTGGGGGAAAATTAGGGAATATGTGTATCATCTTATTCCTGCGGAAAATTCATTCAAAAGCTTTAAGAAAGGGCGAACAGTCTTGATTTCAGATAAAAATCACAATCATGAACTAAAAGCTGAATATGGTATACTTTTTTCACTGTAAAGAGTTAAAAACAGACAACACATTGCTGACGTCAGTTTTGATTTTTAACCCTTTGCAATAATGGCCTTTACTTATGTCTGGGTGTGAACCCAGATATTTTGTTTTTTCAAGAATTCTTTCTTTCTTTCTTCTTCACTACCAAATTTTCTGGAGTTTTTGTTGGACACTATTATTCCAAAAACCACCAAACTGGCCATTATGTGGCGACTGACCTACCGGTGAAATTGTGCATATCATTTGGAATAGTCGTGATGTTTAAAGTTATGCAAATTAGGGCAATTAAAATTTTAAAAGCTCCATATCTTCCAATCAATTACAGATAGACACAAAATTTCAGTGTGTATGCAGAGGTTTGTGACACCTGCCAATATAATGGACAGTAAATGAAAGTTATAGAATTTTAGTAGGGGCATTGAAAAATTTAAAAGTTGAATACCTCTAAAACTATTACAGATTGATATGTCATTCAAACTTTAATTTGTAGGTTTGTTGGTAAGCTGCATCCAATGAGCCATGAACCAAAGTTGTAGAATTTCAATATATGCAAACTAGGTGAATATGCAAAAATAAATCTTGAATAACTTCAAAATATAATAGATAGAGGGGCCATTCCAACTTCAATTTATGGGTTTGTGACATAGCCACATCCAAATGAACCATGGAACAAAACTGTAAAATTTTAATTTATGCAAATAAGATGAATACCCAAAATTTAAATCGAATAATTTCAAAACTATTATACATGGAGGTACCATTCCAAGATAGAGTCATGTCACTGTTTTTCTTTTCGTTTTTAGCTCTGCTGACCAAAGGTCACAGAGCTCATGCAAACACTTCTGTCTGTACGTCCGTCCATACACTTTTTGCTTCTGAGCGCAATACAATCCACAGTTTTCAAGATAGCCTCATGTAACTCTCAGGACTTATCATGTGCATAAAGATCTAGGCTGACTTCGATATCGGTGGTGCCACCTGCAGTATTATGTAATATATGGGTCAAAATGTGAAAATCTTCCTTAATGTTTGATAAATGTTGGTGATGTTCATGAAATTTAGTGGGATTGTGGAGGAGGTCAAAATCTCGATCGCATAGGATACTAGTGTCACCACATATACTTTGATGGAAATTAAGTGTTAAAATTTCTTGAAAGAGATATAATTCCATATCTCAAAAATAATTGAATTAGACATGCAAAATTTATGAGATATATAGATCATGTCCAATGCTAATATGTTATATAATATCAGTGACCTTGACCTTATTTTTCATAGGCCACCAGGCCTGTAAAGCTGAAAGAAGTGACTTTGTAATGGCAGGGTTTAGCTTGGACATCAATGGCAAAGAGAATTTTTTGGTGATGGTCATCTGATTATATGTCAGCAGAGCATTAAGCCCATTATGCTTCTTGGTAAGAATTTGTGATGGTCATCTGATTATATGACAGCAGGGAATTAGGCCCATGGGCCTCTTGTTAAGAATTTAATGACAATAATTATGCAATAGTCGTTATTTTCGTTTATTTAGTGTCACAATGTAACAATAGACTACAAGACAGGAGAGTGTACGACCACAATGAAGCCTGGTATCGCTGGTACTTTAATATTTTGTGCCTTTCGCCCACGTTTTGCAACAATCTACCGTTAAATTTTCAGGGTTTTTAGATCGAGGTAGTATTATTTATGAGTAGTAGAGCATACCATTATTTACGAGTCAACTACTTTTTCTATTTGGCAGTGGAAATGGGGTGGTCAAACATATCATGACTGAATGAGAATACTGTAGGCCTGTCTCTTGATTACCTCTCAGGTTAAAACAACATCTTTCCTTTGTACAGGTTAGACAATCGAAGTACCGAACCTGTAATGCCAGTGAAATCTGTTGACCTGGGACATACTGTTCTGATACATATAATCCTTACCTTTAGTTATTTGAAAGTTTCCTCACATGGAAAAGCAAAGTACATGTACATGTAATACTCAGGTAGATACAAACATTGTATGCGACATGGGAGACGTTTGAGAGGGAAAAAGGTAATATTGTTAACGCATGGTAAAGTGATTTTATGCTCAGTGTGACCAATCTGGAGTCTGGAAGAAGAACAAGACATGAAAAAAAAAAAAAAAAACAAATCTATAAATCCTGGCTTATGAACATAAACAGAAAATACTAGAATGGTTTTATCAGTTGCGGTATTTTACAGAATTCTGTCCACGCAGTGCTGGCTGTTATCCGTACACCTGTGTACCTGTATCAATGCATAACCTCTAACACCTGCTGAAGACAGTGATTTAAGTTGTTATGTAACCATCATTGTCTACGTTCGGAGGCAGCTATATGAAGAAACCCCATCATAGTTGGTGAAGTCCATCAGACTATAGATTGCGAACGAGATATCCGTGGCAAACCAAAGGCACTCTAAAGATAAGAGTACCATAGATCCTGCAATTACAGACTGCTCTTTCTTCCAGCTTTAAAAAAAAAAAAAAGGTGCACAGTGATCAAAGGATCTATGTCCCCTGCCACAATATACAGAAGAAAGGTATACAATGTATACAGAATATCTGGATGCACGAAAATTTATATGTTCTTGGGCCCTGTGACCTCCGGGACGGACGGACACGGCCCCTGTGCCCACTAACTCTATGTCCCTCTATGTGCACATGCCCTTGGCATAATGCATCTGTGGTATAAATTTCATTATTCTATCTCTAAGGGTTCTAGAGATATTCTGCCACACACACGAAAATGGATATGTTCTTGGGCCCTGTTTCCAAGGTCACCGTGGTATGATGCATCTCTGGTACAAATTTCATTATTCTGTCTCTTAGGGTTCCAGAGATATGCTCCCGGATGGACGGACGGACGGATGTCTCTAGTATGATACACTTATGTAGAAAAACATGACCCATATTCATAAATATCAAACCCAACATTGACAGCAAAGAGATTCCAGAGTTACCAAAGCATCAACATTCATCTCCCAACACCAATGTGAAGAAACAAATTTCACTCCTGCCTCGAGACAGGCAGCCACCGACAAAAGGCAACTGGTGGTCTCAGACCGGTCCTCTCAACCTCCGAAACACTCTTCATTAAAAACAGACCATAGTGTTTCCAATATGTATAGGCCCAACCATTAAAATTCGGATGGGCGGAAGCAGCCCCTTTCCCTACCAATTCTATGTCCCCCTATGCCACCTTTGGTGGTGGGGGTCAAAAAGAAAGAAAAGGCCTCATATTGGTGATGGTCTTACAGGTACATGTACATGTAAATTTATGAAAGAAGCAGACTTTAGTGTCATGAGAGCGCTCAGATGATGCAGGTAAAGAGAGTCTCATCACAAAGTCAAGGTTGCAGTCAGTCTCATTATCTTTCGGGGAAAATCTATTTGTTCTTCATTTCCCTTGCTTTCCTGACTGTTAAAACTGCACCTGTTAATAGTGAACTTTAGGTGCCCAGAGGGCAGCACTTGACACTGTTCATTTGCATAAATTTGGATTTGTGAGTAACAAGAGCTTCAAAGGAGTTGGTTGTAAATGCAAATTAGTAAAATTATGTGAATGAGAACCATCAAGTGCTGCCCCCTGGTGTCCTAAAAGGGTCTTAATATTTCTCATACAAGGCTTGTCTTGTAGCAGAGAAAGATACAAATAGATGTCACCACTTCCGTTTAACCCGTGGAAAGTAAATGAAGGATTTGACACATATCACACACATATGTATTTAATCAGAATAAATATTACTGGTTGTCTCCTATTTTAGAACTTGACACCATGTTTATTCTTTTCAAAAATGGCAAAATGTTTATTTTTATTTTCAATGCAGTTCACCAGGAACCATCCTCGCTGGACCACTCACTTAACTGATGTCCAGTTTACTTGAAGACCCCTGTTTTTCTGCGAAGCAGTTTTACCATTGAGATTAGAACATCTCTCAGAATTGCTGTGTAGTAGTAAGGATATTAGCTCCAGAATTTTTGGTGGACCACCAAAGGCGAGTCCCTGATAGTGATCGCAGGTTCTGTCTGTCCATGTGTCTGTCATGATCATTTCCTCATGATAACTTGAGAAGTTTTTGAACTAGGGCTTTCATATTGCACAGGATTTTAGTCCTCTATAAAGGCAACATTAAGTACTAAGATGGGTGACCTTCATCCAATTCCTAAGGTCACAGAGCCACATTTGTGAATTCGGTGTCCGCAGCATAAATTGAGAAGCTTTTGAGTTAAGGCTTTTATATTGCACAAGATTATAGTGCCCTGTAAGTGCTAGGTCAAGTTTGAAAATGGGTGACTTTGACACAGTTCCCAAGGTCACAGAGCCACATCCGTCCGGGTCATTTCCACTTGATAACTTCAGAAGTTTTTGAGCTCGAGCTTTCATATTGTTCAGGATTTTAGTCCTCTATAAGGGCTACCTTAAGTTCTGAGATGGGTGGCCATGACCCAATTCCCAAGGTCACAGAGCTACATTAGTAAATTTGGTGCCCACATGATAACTTGAGAAGTTTTTAAGCTAGGCCTTTCATATTGCATAAGGTTATAGTTCCTTGTAAGGGCTAGGATTATTTCGAAGATGGGTGACCTTGACACAGTTCTCAAGGTCACAGAGCCACATGAGTGAATTTGGTGTAGGCATGGTAACTTCAGAATTTTTCAAGCTATGGAGATTTCATATTGCACATCATCATAGTTTTCTATCAGGGCAAGGTGAAGTTCAAATGTGGGTAACCTTGACCCAATTTCCAATGTCACAAAGCCACTTTTGTGAAATTCAGTGTCCGCATTATAATTTATAAACTTTTTCATTTGTGGGTTTTGGATTGCACAGGATTATAGTCCTGTTTTGGGCCAAGGTTGAGTTCGACCATGAGTGACCTTGACCCACTTCTCAAGGTCACACAGCCACTTATTTGCTTCTGGATGCTGGATTTTATGTCCAACAATTTATTACTGTATATAGCTGCCTGATGTCCAAGGTGAGATATATTTACTGCCCTAAACTGTCCCATGTAAGTATACAGCGGCCCCTCAGTGGTGCAAGCACCACTATTACATCTATTTTATTTATTGTTCTATCTCTCTCTCTCTTCTATTTTATTTATTGTTCTCTCTCTCTCTCTCTCTCTCTCTCTCTCTCTCTCTCTCTCTCTCTCTCTCTCTCTCTCTCTCTCTCTCTCTCTGTTGATCTTTTATCTACATAGGTAGACAGGACTGATCACATTGATTGAATATTGCTGCCAGGCATTAGGTGATGAACTTATCTTGTAATAGAAGTTCAGCATGCTCATCCTGAATGAGATACTAAGGGCATGAACTTACCTTGTAATAGAAGCGTAGCGTGCTCATTCAGAATGATATGCTGACAGCATGAGGAACTTATCTTGTACCAGAAGCTGAGCATGCTCATACTGAATGCTATATTGAGGACATGAACTTATCTTGCGCAGAACCAACACTTAATATTCTCCATGGGGAATTTCACACTCAAACAGCACATAATTGAGTGCAAACATAAACTACGTGTACTTTAAATCACTAGGAAGAAATTAATGACTGTAGATCCACACAGCCATATACTGTAGTTCTAGAAATTTTCGCGCGTTTAATTTCGCGCAAACTCAATTTTTCTTAAATTACCAAAATTTTTGCACATTTTAATTTCGCGCAATCCAATGCCATTCAATTTGGTGTAATACAATGCAATTTATTTTCGCGCTTTGGGTGGTAGCGTGAAAAGCGCGAAATTAAATTGAGCGCGGAAATTTCTAGAACTACAGTATACCCAGACAGCAAAGGAATCTGACCTGAAGTCCTCCCAAACTTATGTCATTATGAGAATTTGTCAGATAACCAAGTGTCATTATAGAGAGTCTTCTCACTGTCATTATAATGTGACTCTGCTGTATAAGCATTGCCAGCTGAATAGACCAACATTCGCCTATATTACTACATGGAGTGTATAGAGTAACACAGAGCTTAGTGGGCTTGGGAGTGAAGTACATAAGCAGTAAATGGTCAAAGGCAAGGATATATATATATATACAGTGAAACCTCATTATAACAACACTCAGATATCCGACAAATTCAATATAGTGACACAAATTTTCATGGAAAAATGTTTATTTTCTTTGTTATTTGACTCATTTATCTGACATATTCAGTTATCCGACACATTTCTCAGGGAACAGATGGTGTCATTATAACGAGTTTTCACTGTATATAGTCTCAACCCCTCCTGTAAATTTGATCTCCATGTCCTTTTCATAAAAATGTTATATATAAACTATAATATATCTATTTAGAAAATTAAAACAAAGTCTTCAAAGACAATGGCTAAATTGCTGCTTACATACCTGTTTAACATGGTCCATCACATATGATCTTTAAAGGATCATTAAATGATCAGATCACCACACCAAAAAATTGGGTATATATCATTTTTGCTGATACTAACTCTGTTGCAAACTAAGACTTTCAAAACCTATTATAAAATGATTAGGGTAGGCAAAGTGGGACCGAGTGATTATTTGCTATTAAATGCCATTGGCAAAATATCTCCAAATGCAGAATGTGTCAAATACATGTATATGTCAATCCCCTTTCCTCTGATTTTCAAATCCAATGAATGCCACTGCCATATCTATGAATGATCATGACAAAATTCAGCTGTGTTGTGTCACGATTTTCTCTCAATCATTATACCTTTGCTGCTTATGGTACACAAGACAGGAGAGTGTAATTTCAAATGAGCACAAATTTTAATTGAATTGTGTAAACTGTACTTATGAAGGTAGTTTTTTTTTTTTTTAATTTATTTTTTTTTATGGAGCCTTTCATTTGGAATTGCAACAATGTCGTATCCTGGTATTCTTCTGTGCCTCTTAAGTGACGTAGACAATATTTTTCCAGCCAAAAAAAGGATAATCATTTAATGACAGGAGTAATGAATGGTGTGGCATGTTGATGTTTCCATACAGGCACTCATATGCACTCACATAGTGCTGTGACTATGTGAGAAGACTGGACACAGTGAGTGCCTCATTTGCTGACTATGTCCCAGAACTGCAGCTGTGCCTGTATGGGCAAATCAGTAGTCATCATTTCTTAAAAGATGTGCACGGCTGGCTGAGCAGTAAGACGCTCACCTTTCACCTCTGCGACCCGGATTCGATTCTCGTCCTGGGCAGCATGTGGAAAAAGTTCCTACCACTTTAACCGTGCACAGTGGTTTTCTCCGAGTTCTTCAGTTTCCTCCACCACAGACAAGGTAGGAAGTATACGCCAACATCTGTGCCATGGAGAGTGAGTCGATAAGTCAATGCTTGATTTCTTTCACAATCCATGTGAAACAAATGTGTCTGTACTTTTTTTAAAAGATAAGCTTGCTCTACAAGCTTATTATTTAGGCCATGAGCTCAAACTGTAAATGCAGTCAGGTGATATAACATACCAGGAGTTCCTGTATGGAGGGTAATAAAAATTATCACATTATAGCAGAACTTAGGTACAGGTCAGAATATATTCGCATGCAGTACTTTTTAGTTTTGGGGTTTGAGGCTATCAAAGACCTTCTTTTCTCTGGAATTAGAAATGTATAATTTTATGTTTATTTATTCATTCATTGATTTACTTATCTGTCTGTCTGTGTGTCTGTCTGTCTGTCAATCCACATTATTATTGTTATTGCTTTCATACTGTACAGTAGTACCTGTCTTAAGAGACCCCTCCAATGAGAGACCGCATATCTTTTTAAGACTGCTCTCTCAGAACACTGTGCTACCTTTTCCATGTTATTATACCTCTAATCAGAGACCACCTGTTTTGAGAGACCACATTTGCACCTGCCCTAGGGGTGGTCTCTCAAGACAGGTACCACTGTATTAGGACATTCTCAGGGCAACCAAAGCAAACTAGTGGCTTCAATAAGCTTTCTTGTGCAACTTGCTAAATTTTATAGTATCTTGCCAGTTAACCAGTCAGGATAAAGGCAGTCTCTTCAAATCCAGAACCATGGGAAACTTAACTGTTTTGTTTAGTAAGGTTACAACTGTTGCTCAGTCAGATAGCCAAGTAAGTTGTGCATTGCTGCTCATATTCATATATTTTCTTTATTTATTTATTCATGTATTTCATTTACATTTGGATTTTATTCACTCATACATACATACATACATACATACATACATACATACATTCATTCATACATACATACATTCATACATACATACATACATACATACATACATACAATCATACATACATACATTCATACATACATATATTCATTCATACATACATACATACATTCATTCATACATACATACATACATACATACATACATACACACATACATACTACTTTTCCAAGCAAGGTTTAAGTTGGTTTGGTCCTCCATATTAGTCGCTGGGGTTGGGGAAATTAGGTCCACAAGGCTATAGAACACAAGACCAGTCCATCTGGGGCAGCAGCCTTGTTGGAGACAAACTGCTTTGTTAGCGAATGTCTTACGCTGTTTATCATATATTTGTCAAAGTAGTTAGAATTATGTAGCAGCAGCAATCATGATGTAGGCATCTAGGAGGCAAATCTATGAATAATAAATATTTGACCTTGATTTGTGCCTGGTAACATGTCTCTCATAATAATTCCCACATTACTTTTCTTCCAGTCTGGTCAAGCTTCCCTCGTGGCTGTGCCTTTCAGCGAAGGCTTGGACTCTCCAGTGCCCTCGACCCAGGTCCTTTGGACGCCCACTATTTCTGGTGTCCAAGATACCCCGAATGGGAGCTCATTCTACATGATGAACATCCGATGCGTTTGTCCTAACTGCCAGAAGACATTCAGCAGTGCCCAAAACCTGCAGCGCCACATCAAAAGTGTTCACCTGCGAGAGACGTCGCGCGAGTGTCCAATCTGTGGGGCCAAGATTACTCGGAAGGACCATCTGCGGCGACACATGGTCAACATACATCACATGACCTGATGAAGGAGCCCAGTGTGACAGATGGGACAGGTAAGTCTATTTCCTATCACATGTGTGACAGATTGGACAGGTCAGTTCATTTCATATCACATCTGTGACAGATGGGACAGGTCAGTTCAAATCACATCACAGTGTATGTACATATGCAGTGAAACTCGTTTTGAAGGACCACTCCAATGGTTGTCCAAATTGTTGTTTCTCAAGACAGGTGGTCTCTCGGGAGGTATAAATAAAATTATAAGTGCACAACAAAGTATCATGACAAGACGGTATTTCAAGGCAGTATGTTTCTTGTTGGGATGGTTTCGGAGTACAGGGACCACTGTACCAAAAGTGCTCGTAAAAGTATCAAAAAAACAAGATGATTTTGCTCATAATCTAGAAAAAAACAGTTTTCAAATGAACATAAGAAGTGTACTTTATATAGGTTAAAGAAAAACAATAGTATAACAATGTTGCACTTGCTGACAAGCTTTCCCCAACATGTTGTAATCTTTGGGTAAAGTAATCTTGATTCATTAGTAACACTGTTCATACCAAAGAGTGGGTAGATACAGACACTTACTACTGAATTATCTAATTGTAGGTGATGCATTCTGGTGCCGAAGAAAAATTGGAACAGCGAGAATTAACCCTCTGCGACCCCAAATAAGCAAAGTACAAAGCTGTTGTGATATGCATTTGCTCCTCCAAATTCCCAGCAAACATTTCCTGATGCCAGTTATACCCTAAAAACTTGTGCTAGTTTTTGGTGAATTCTACATTGTGCATTGTTTTAGGCGACATCTGCTGGAGATTAGACGCAAGTAATGTGTCAGCAGCAGATGTTTGTATGACACAAGTCTGAAGTATCGTTAATTCATCGGAACCATTTGATAACTGAATATCTGCTTATTGCACAACTCCCTGAATTAAGTGATGAACAGAATGTGTCGACTGGACTTTGTTTTAGTACATGTAATAAGAGGGTTTGTATTGATTATGTCATAAGAAGTGTCATTTTTTGCATTTGCATTTTCTAAGAACCATGTCAAGTAATCCACGCCAAGTCTTCTGGAACCAGATTCTAAATTTCTGTAGTTTTCACGTGAGCATGTATCCACCTGTACTTCTTGTTTTAGTACCTGTAATTAGACGGTTTGTATTGATGATGTCACAAGAAGTGTCATTTTTAGCATTTGCATTTTCTAAGAACCATGTCAAGTAATCAACGCCAAGTTTTCTGGAACCAGATTTTACATTTCTGCAGTTTGCACGTGAGCATGTATCCACTTGTACTTCTTGTTTGTACAAATCCTTGCTGCGCAGTAGAAAAGCACTTTGGTTAACCCTTGCCCCCCTACGCCAACAAAACTGGCTGGGCGCTAAGGGTGTATGTTAGGTTAGCAGTGACTTTCACAAATTGTTATCACGTTCAAGTCTAGGCCTTAATTTTTATTAGGTTTGCAGCATTTGTCTGGTGATTTTTATTATTTTGCTGTAAAATACTAAATATTGAAGCCATATTTATTTTTCTTTATGATTACAATAATTGCAAGTATCATATACCAAAATGACTATCAAATATAAAAAAATGAACATTGACACCATTGTTTTGTACTGATATGAAATAGATATTTTAAGATGGCAATGGGTTAACATACAAACTGATTTTTTATAAAAATTCCCTAAAATTACGTAATAATTATAATATTTTCCAACTAAAGTGCAGTAAACTTGATAAAATATGTCTGCTGTTACATTCTTGGAACATATTATTGCGCGTTTTTAACTTATTATTGTCTCAAATAACCTTTGTGACCTGCAATCTTTATAAAAATGAAATTTGCTTGTTGCCATGGTAACAAAGATGCAGACCCCGATGTCAAAGGATAGATTTGGGGTCCTCGCAACGCGGGGACCCTAACGGGAAGGTGTTATACATAAGCCAAGATTCAGATTTTAAGTGTGGGAAAGTATACATTTTCTGAAAGCGAACAAACTGAAAATTCTGTTAATAGAAATTATATATTGTTAGGTGGTGGCAATGTTTACATAACATTTGCACAGAAGATCATCATATTTCTGCACCTATCGATTCAGCTCATTCAATTTTTGAAGAAAGGAACCTCCTATCTGCAACAAACCAATGTTTATGTAAGGCATGAAAAATGAGTGTTTCAGATTTTTAAAAGTTGGTGCCACTTTGTTCCCAGTCGGTAAATGCTAAATTGTTTCCAAGAAACTGTGCCATTGCTTTCTGAAAATTTATCCCATAATGGGGCCCTTGGGAGGGTAATCAAGGTATGGGTTGCAGCTGTTATGTCTGCTTTATGTATCACAGCGCACCACCTTACATTTCTAGAAAAATAGACCAATTCATCTGGGCATGGCAGTGTTGGGTGGTTATGCTTTTCTACGTATTTCTGGCCTCTTTTTTTTGCTTAAAAACTATCGTTTCTTGTCCACTTAAATTGAATATTCCATACAGGCATTATGGGATAAATGCAAACCATCATTTGTGTGTTTCTGGTTGGGACTCAATGACTCTGTGCAAGGAAACCACTCGCTGCTATGCCACTCATGGTTTCCTGCCCAGAATCATTTCATCACAACCAGAAACACCGCTCATGACAGTTTGTATAAGTACACATTATTGCAGCATTTAAGTGTACTTAACAAGAGTAAAAGCTGTTGTTGTTGTAGGATATTTTTATATTTGACTCAATGTTGATTGTTCTCAAGCCTCCCCCTGAGTGGGGGGAAGCTTACTGGATCTCTATGGAATGATGTAATTCATCACCCTCTCTGCTCAACCCTGGGCTACAAATCTATGCTGAATAATGTCGACGTTTTTTTTTTTCTTGCTTGTTTTGGTTTTCGTCTGCCAGCTTCTTGAAGCTGTATCTCACCAATGGTTGAACCAACATTACGATCCTTTGTCAATATAGTTGACTGGTAGTATCTGTTATAATTACTGCTGACAAAAGAATAAGGTGCCTGAACCAATCAGATTTGGGGGCTATACAGGAATCCAGAGCGGATGCAGGGATCAAGGGAAAAGGTAACAAGACACCACTGAAGCAAGAGCTTCAATACATATGGAGAAACAAAATGAGCTGGTCTATTAAGAGTTTAATTACCAACCAGTTTTAACAATTTCGCATCTTTGTCAAGGGAGCTGGTAGTTTAGTCAAAAGTCTCTTTATGTTTCTTAACCCTTAAAGTGCCAAGTTTTGGACTGAGTCAACAGCTTTTCTTACCAAATGCGTGCCAAGAAAAGCTGTTGACCTGGGGTATTCTCTCTGGAACCATACCCATACTGGTACTTGAATGAAAGGTCTTTTTACAAGGAATACGAATCTGGGATCTTAATGATAATACAGACTTGTCTGACTTAGGCAGATCAACTTTAGACATGATTGGCACTGAAAGAGTTAATACATGTTATAATAATCTCATCCTTGTAGATGCCACAGTCTTTTGCTGAGTGTCAGCTTTCGATGCTCTCATCAGCTGAGTTCAGGAGCTTGACGTCTCATTGTCAAAAGTTTGGAATCTGGTTGGTTTATCAGTATCTAGGTTCCTTTGCAAGACATCATCTTGTCAAAACTGAGCAGATTTAACTTTGAATACTGGACATGAGCTGCTTGTGTTTCTCTGTATGTGTTGGTCAGGAGCCTGCATCTCAATGCTGTAATAACTGATAATTATATAAGTTAATGACCTGGACCTACTTTTCAAAGTAATGACCTACTTACACACAAGTACTTTTTTCATCCTTTTAAAAACTAAAAAAAAAAAAAAAAAAAAACCTAAGACAACCAATGATTTAAAAGTGTTTCAGAAAAATTTGCTACCATGATTTTCTTTTTTTTTTTCTTTTTGTCATATCCATGTCTGTTAGCTTGTGGCTAACTGGCTAATGGCTATCATAACTTGGTTTTCATAAACAGAGACAAGTCCACAGTGGATTCTTAAACAAAATGCTTAGTGAGTTGTACAAACTGGACTGGAAATAGCTATGCTCTTTCTTTTGTGATTAGTGACATCCACATACATGTACTCACAGATCTTAAATGTAAAGTACGAGAAATTACAAGTAACCTTGTAGTAAACCAACCAGATTCCAAACTTTTTAACAAGTGCACAGTGATCCATAGGATCTATGTCCCCCAACACAATATACAGAAAAAAGCCATACATGTCTGGATGCACAAAAACTGATATGTTCCTGGGCCCTGTGACCTTGAAAATAGGTCAAAGTCAAAAGCAATGTGGTGCACATGCCCTTTTTATGATTCATCTCTGGTATAAAATTCATTATTCTATCTCTAAGGGCTCTAGAGATATGCTGCCAGGCACACAAAAATGGATATGTTCTTGGGCCAAAAACACTACACAGTGCACATGGCCGTGGTATGATGCATCTCTGGTGTAAATTTTATCATTCTATCTCTTAGGGTTCTGGAGATGTGCTGCTGGCCAGACAGAAACGGCCCCTATCCCTACTAATTCTATGTCCCCCTATGCCACCTTCGGTGGTAGGGTACAAAACAATGGGACGTCAAGCTCATGAACTCAGCTGGTGAGAACATCGAAACTTTCTCTCTCCAGTTTTATTGACAACTTTGTTTTGAAAAAATTGTACAACTTGTGCCGTTTGGAGAAAATTGTTTCGATCAAAGAGACAGCATATGAGAATGCACTTAACAGTAGTTAAAGTTTTAAGATATATATGGCATGTCCCTGTTGGAACTCCTTGCCCAAGAAATACTTGGATTCATCCTGTGCCACTTAAAATTCATGCCTCCTTTTTTGTATGACCAGTGGCCTTAACACTGGCTGACCCATATTATGACCAAAACTACAAATCTTAATCTTTGACTACTCAAATTTTCCAACAAAGATGAAAAGCTTTGAACCAATGTGCAACAGATGTGTCATACTTAACAACAAACACTACACCATTCAGTTTCCTCTGGCATGAGCTGAAACCCAGAACATGCACTAATACTTTCGTATCTGATACTGCCCAACACCGGGTTGGTGAAAATAAATGAACTACATCTTTTAAAAACATTTTTTTTTCTGTATAAATTACATACAATCTTCCTATGATGAGCTCAATATAAAAACACAAATTCTTCATCAAAACTACCCTTTTACATTCCCATTTTTGCCTATTTGATGTTTCATATTCCACAGTTAGACCACATTCCTATTAAGGAACCTGATTTTGCAAACATGTTGGTGGTCTTAAATGGCAAATTCTTCAATATTGTGAATTAAGAACCGACAACAAAATGGCCAGTCTCTCTGAAGCTCTTCAAATTTGATTTGACTTGATTTTATTTTAGTTGTACATGCCAATAAAAATATAGTACATTGAATAAGTAAACAGCAAAGTAAATCCTATAAACATTACAGTAAATCATGGTAAACTGTTCGCTTTTCCTTTTGTCATTCTATGGGAGGACAGTTCAGAAAACAGATACTTTCATGATCTGCAATGAAAAAACTGGATATGATCTACTCAAGTTACAGGATTTGATGATTGAAACATTAGCCCGTTAATGATCCAATTGGCAACTGCTGCTACAATATTTTGCACGCCTGGATCATGACAGAACAGATTGACCCTCACTGGAAAGTAACAGAAATGATCACAGCATTGCTTAACAATCAGGGTAAAGCTGAATGGTTACAAACTGAACATAAGACATTATACCTTTTGAGCCATTCCCTATTTTCGTATCAACAAGTGGGAGTCTATGCTAAATATTCTTTCTATAATTTAGATGCTACTTCTGCTATAATACTAATTGGAAACATTAGTCTCTAATTGTGGATCCCTTTAAGTTTTTAAGCACTTGTTGCAGCCATATTCACAAAAATTTTGACCTGATAAGAAATTTAGGATCAAAACTGAAATCAACTTGTTTTGAGAGCACATTCCTTAATCTTGGGTTACATGAGCAATTTTAGAGTGAACCTATATTTTTTTTTGCCTATTGTACAAAGCACATGATTAACATATCAGGATTATGGCTTAGTCTGAATTTGATCCACATTTTGATCCAGCTTAGAAGATAAAGTATAGAACTACACTAAAAGTAATTTAATAAAATGAAAATGTTGAAAACAGAATTAGTATTGTAGTTCAGAACACAGTATGTTTATTCCTGGAAATTTTGATTCATATATTAGGCCAAGGATTAAGTAATTCAGGGTCAAGATGCACCAATTTAATTTTAGGATCAAATTTGGGATCAGATCAAATTCTTTGTGAATACAGCCTGGGCATTTAACTGCTGGAGTGCTGACTAAAAAAACTGAGTCACTCTTGTTCAATGTGAAAATAAATAATGTTACATCTTAAAGTGGTGCTAAGCATTCGGAGCAGAAGCCACCATCTTGGCTTTTTGCATTGTAATGGTTAAAAGGGATGATTCAGTATTTCAACTCCACTCTAATTAAAAAAATACAGTGATGACTTGTTATAATGACACCATTTGTTTCCTAAGAAATGCATCAGATAACTTAATATGTCAGATATATGAATCAAATAACAAAGAAAATAAACTTTTTCCCCATGAAAATTTGCGTCATTATATTGAATATGTCAGATATCTGATTGTCATTATAATGAGGTTTCACTGTAATTATAAGTATCTTGCATCCCACCCAGATGAACAGAAGCCATCATTCCATGGTACTTGTACCAAATTGACATTTCAATCATCCTCAGAGACTGAATGACGTTCCCTGAGCAGTGTTTATCATTCTACACGCAACTGACTCTCATCACTGGTTGCCAGGGACAACGTAGTGAATGCTGGTCTCTATGGACAACAGAGAGGGCTGACTTAACATGGAAGATGCCATTTGGTGTTTCCTGGCCGAGAAACTTCCACACACCTATGGTTCAAGTGTACATCACAATACACATCTAACCTTCAAAAGTATATCATAAATGAATTAAAGTTTACTTATTTTTTGACAAAGTCCTTTGCTTTTCAGCAAATTCTACAATTTTTTCATCAACTCTCAGTCCTTTTCTTTTGCGCACAACATCCATGTACTTCCGGGCCTGGTTATCCGAGTCGGCCTTCTCTCCATAGTGCAGGTACTCTTCCTCAGTGGAGGGTACCCAAAATGGATCAATGTCTATAACCTGCAACCAAAAAAATATGATCATTATTTTCTTTTTCACATATTATCGTTAAGACAACTTACCTTTGCTTTTGATTCAGAATAATTCTTCTATAATAATAGAACTGATGAAATTAAAGAGTTAAGTTCAAGAAACAAATTAAATACTGTATCATTACTTTTAGACACCCCTTCCCCCTTCAATAATATAAAAAAAAGCTTATATTGGTAAATATTGCAATTTTTTACCATTAATTACACAGAAGTTACTTAAATTATTCAATATATAGGTCTGAACTTGAAACTCCTATTCTGAAAATTTTACACATGCCCTAGTGCTTAATATGAATAATACAGTACTCAAAAAGAGCAGTCACTGGTGCAGCTTGCTTCAAGCACAAAAGGGATGGGGGGGGGGGAGGGGGGGGGAGGGGGGGGGGGGAATTCTGCCAAAGATGCCTTGTACTATGCTTAGCATAGAAGCTCAAAATAAAGCATGTCAACAGGGTCTTCAAAATTATCATATCAACCGTGGGAAAAGGTTTCTTGTTCACCATCTTCCTGCCTTGAAGCCTTGAAGTGTCAAACTATGATTGCTTTCATTTTGTCCTTTGTCCAGCCAGAACCAGAATTTCTGCAGTAAAAAATAATGTCTTCTGTGAGTATTATCCTATGCCATCACCCCAAACCCTTATGGAATCTAGCACTGTCTAGATGAACTGTTGCGCTGCTTGCTTACTATCAAAGCAAACCAAGTTGTGTTTCTTGCACTTTCCTGGGAAGGGGAGAATGATGGAGCATGGTCTGTTTAGCAGGCAAGTACACCGCCAGTCCCAGCCAACAAATGTTCTCATAATATTTTAGCAACACACAGAGGCTGCAACAACAGTTTGACACCGATCTTTCGGTGGGGCAAGACCTGGTTTGGTATCGTTACACATCTACCCACCTCCCAGTGACTAAAGCGGAGCTGAGGACTGGCCAGTCCACTGGTCTTCTTGCGGAACTCCTCTGCAAACCCGAAGCTTTCTACGACAGGCAGAACTGCCTTCACATTGAACAGAGACGATCCCTCGCGCATGTCCTCACTCAAGATGCGTCCGTTTCTCTTGCTGATCACGCCATACATCCTCCCTGAAATGATATGTGCACAGCACTTACTTCATGCAAGATACACACTATCTGTAGTACTTACGTTTTTTGAAGAGGTTGGAAAAGACAACAGATTTGCTTGCATACTGTGCGAATAGAAAAACAATTTATAAATTTATGTGAACGGGGAGCATTCTGTGACTCACTCATATGACCAGTGCCCGATCTACCTGATATCAGAAATAATTTCTGATCAAAACAGCATTGAAAAATATCAATCATGCTTACAAAACTCAGTATTGAATAAATTAAAATCTGAACACACCAAGCGGTCAGGCATTGACTAAAATCACTTCGCGTACCACGAAAACCAACATGCCATGAAAACTGGCTTCAGGTGCACTGTATATATATTTAACATGAACACGAATTTCGTTACACAGCACCTAGACAATTCTATTGTAACATTGTCCCCTTCTGTAACACTTGAATTCTGGAGAAGAGGACGCAGCTGATTTTGTTTAATAAGAAACCTGCATAAATCAATCATTTCACATGGGAGCAAATTGTGGCACAAAAGGAACACTTTTTTCCCAGGCATATGTGTAAGTGGAGTGATAACAAATGTGTGTTCACAGCTTTGACAATGCTCCCAGATGCAATTCAAACCCTGGCATTGTGCGTTTGGAATGAAACAAATTGTGTCAATTTTTTCAGCAGGCGAGGTGTAGAAAGTGGCTTTCTCTGGGCAATGCTGGCATTTCCTCAAGCGAGTTACTTGGGAGTTCTGAGCACAGTGGTGCGATTTGCATATAAAAAGTTGCACAGACGGCAGAATACATGTACTGATGCACAACGGAAGAAAAAGCACAGCAGTGTAACCTGTTTTAAAACATTGGTACTGTAAATCTGTCAACATTGCTTCATTTAAATTTGTCCTTTCTCTCAGGAAAATCACGTACTTTATTGATTTTCATGTAAGAAAAATTTCAGCACCTTACAAGTATGCAAGTCCAGTCTTTTACATATATTACTGCTCCACAATCATTACTTTGAAATCTGCAAGCACAGTGTTACAAACCACTTCAACAACCTTTGGGCGGCCACATACCTAGTACTTCGGCAGTAGCCTGTACCTCACAGGTATACATGGCTGCCATCAGGCGCTGAGGTTGAGTCTGGAAAGCACGGCGGCAACCCTCCTTGGCACAGGACATGATCTGACCACTGAATGGACCAAACGTATCCAACTTGGATGTTGTCTGTTGCTGTTCTTTTTCCTCTGTTTCCAGTGATTCCATCCCTTCAGGGACCTCATATGAGGTAGAGGCAGGGCCAGATTTTGTGCTTTCTTTATTCTCTTTGTTGATATCATTGTATGGTTTTGATTGGCTATTTTCTAACGTCCAATCTTCCACAGTAAAACACAGTCCTCTCATTGGTTCCTCACAAAGAGGTCCAGCTAGTGCTGCCATCTGGAAACCACTTACAACACTGTTATCGTAATCTCTAATGGGACTATCACTGCCATTTTCTCCTAAGCAGCCCCACACAGACGGCCGAACATAGCCGTCTACTTGATTTAGTAATAAGTTTGGTCCAACCCGTCTGGGTCCAAATGCCCATATTTGGTCAACAACTCCCTCCCATTCAACCCCAGCAGTACTGAATGCTGTTTCAAGTTTCTCTTTAAAATCCCTGAGATTTGCAATGGTTTCTGCAGCTAAGTTAACACCTTTATACAACTCCCCTTTCTCTGCAGAATATCTATCCAATGTCTTTATCAGATCCACTTTGGCCTCTAGTAAGTCTGTCACTTCTGCAGGTAACGGCTTAGCTCTAATTCTTAAGTTACATAATCTGTTTGGAGTCCTTATTTCTATGAGGCCGTCACCTAACGTTTCACTGTCTACATCCTGTTCCTCTGTTTTCGACTTCAGCACTTGATTCTGAGCCTGTATTGCTTCGTTTACTCTGTCTACTGTTGGTTGCGGTACGATAGTTTCCCGGAATGGCACAGTGCTCTTAGAGACATTGATCTCCACCTTGGCAAAACTGCAAGAAAAAAAAAGGAAAAATGCTAAAAAATGTGAGATAACAGATCATATACACAAGAGACCACTTGCTGTCTGTAACCGGCTTCTCGAAGTGCAAATGATTTCGTTTTTGAACTGAAGTTATTATATTTCTAGTTACTTGATAATATGAATCCATCCATGCTTTACAAGAATTAGCCGCCATCATATGTCAAGCCCAACTGTTACGAGTGAAGTTGGAATGCAGAAAGGTCACTCACTTCAGTACGCATTCTGATGAATCACCGTCTACTTGTGGAAGTGACCTACATAAACAGACTGGACCAACATGGATGTGTAGCCACTACTACATGCAAAAAACTTCACAAAGACTCTTTCATGACCAAAAGCAAAGTGTGAAAGCAAATGGACCTTTCCATGAAAGGTACGCCAACAGCCAGGCACAGGTAAGCAGACAGAGAGAGAGAGAGGGGAGAGAGGTACACTGCATGACTGACTGACTGAAGACCCCAGCAGGAAGAAGTCATCACCTGAGGGGTGGACAGTGGAGCAGCCCCTGAAGACTGCCCTTTGCCTGAAAAACTTGTGCTTGGTCTGTGTTATTGTGGACTGTACTCAGTATCTAGGGACTGTGACCAGGCCTTGTGGCCTGTACTCAGTATCTAGGGACTGTGACCAGTCCTTGTGGCCTGTACTCAGTATCTAGGGACTGTGACCAGGCCTTGTGGCCTGTACTCAGTATCTAGGGACTGTGACCAGGCCTTGTGGCCTGTACTCAGTATCTAGGGACTGTGACCAGGCCTTGTGGCCTGTACTCAGTATCTAGGGACTGTGACTAGTCCTTGTGACCTGTAGACTGTGGTCATTACCGGAATAACCTGACATAATACAGCTAAGTGTACCCTTCACTATATTGTAAGTTTGTATTAATTATCATTATTATATTATAGTGATTTAGTCAAAGTCAAGAGTTTTGGTGATTCTTTGTTGAGGTCACTCATAGATTCCAGGAGTATCTAGAACATTCTGAGCTACAACATGGTAACACCGATACACAGACAAAAGTCAATATGAACATAGAGAATACACTCAAAAAAACACTTACCACAGAGATTATGAATATATTTAATCTATTTACCAAGCCAGGAGAGAAAGCAAGTGGTAGGATACAGGTAAAGTCTTCTACCAAAGGCAGATATTTTCTTCACCTTTTACCTTTCTTTATCGCTGGTATCAAACTAAGAAGAGCAAAAACTGAAACAGTCCCTAATAGGAATATTTCATCTTTGAAATCTTCAAAAGGTTAAACGATCATTGCCTGATAAAACACATACAGATTATTTTCATTAATGCATCTCAGCAGCCATATTCACATAGAATTTTAATCTGATAAGAAATTTTGGATCCAGATTAAAATCAATGTGCTTTGACCCACATTCCTTAACCCTGGGTTGCATGAACACTTTTTAGTGTGGACCGATCTCTTTTACAGTTATTGTCCAAAGCATATGATTAACATTTCAGGATTAGGGCTTAATCTTAATTTGATCCATTTTTTGATCCTGCTTAAAAGATAAAGTACTGGATTAAACAACGATTAATTTAATATAATAAAAATGTCAAAAACAAGGCTAGAACACAGATTGTTTATTCCTGGAAATTTTCATTCACATATTCAGGAAAGTTTGATTCATATATTAGGCCCAGGATTAAGTAGTTCAGTGTCAAAGGTGCACCAATTTAACTTCCGGATCAAGTTCACGATCAGATCAAATTCTTTGTGAATACGGCCACTGGCACAAACTCTTCAGAATTAGGCCTGGCTGCCACATATGCAGCAATAACTGCATCACAGCTTTCTCTGATCCACAGACGATGCTCACTTTTTACGTAGGTCGTCCAGACACTTCTGCAGGTGTACCTCCCCGGCTGCGCTGATGGTGTGCTCGCCGGTAGCCAGAATGGTGATCTCCACGCTGGGGTCTGCCTGGTTCAGTAGTCTCATGCCTCGCATCAGCTGCTTCATGTCTCCTGCATTGACAAATAGCATTCTCAAAAAACACAGAAGCCCCCCCTCCCCGATAAGGCCATCCCAAACACAACCAAAAAGTGGCCACATGAGAGGGATGGCCTCTCTTGCCAGGGACACTACAATGAAAATACCACTTTTGTGCTATAGAAAAGTGGCCTTTGTAGAGAGGGTGGCTTCTCTTCAGGGGGATCTTATCAGAGGGGAACCACTGTATGCATACAAATGCAGCAAGAAAAATTTCTGTCAGGAAACTTAATTTAGGAACTTTGATCTGTTGAAACTGTGCCTGGATACATTGATATATTGTTTACTTTTCAACACAGAATTATTACTGAAAGGAAATTTGAATCTTTCACCACTAATAAGCCTATGACTGACAAAAGAAAAGAAAAAAGACAGAGTTTCAAAGTTTACCTGCATATTTTGGTTCCACGGCTACCCGGACAATGGGGGCGGCCTCCATGTGCATGTCTGTGAAGGCCGGGCAGGCAAGAGTACTGGAAATGGTGGCAGACTTCAACACATGTTCCTCTAAACCCCCGATACCTGTACAGACAACAAGTGGACAGTGTAAATAATGGCACCGTGTCAAATACCGTAAGACGTTTCATCGAAGGGATTGTCCACAATACAGACTTAGGAGTATTCAATACAGCAAAGATTAGATAAAGTGTGTGACCAGTTATATCACAATGCTGTATTTTTATCCCCCCCCCCAAAAAAAAAAAAAATAAAATAAAAAATATGAGGTAGACTTTTTGGGCATCACAATTTCATAAATGCTCACCTGCAGTATATAACTTTAGAATGTTGTCCATGTAATATCTTAGCTCTTGTGCATTTTCCATCCATATCCACAATGTTCTACCAATACAGGACATTAACATTAACTGCAGTGCTGTTTTGGACCATGTTGCTGAACAGTAAAGTGCTTGTATGTGTGGGCAGATCCATTCATCAAACAGGGCAAAATGTGTTGCTCTTGTGAAAACTAGTCACTTGGAAATAATAAACTGTTTTAAAAAGTCATAATCATATTCTGTAAACACACATTAACCTTTTCCCCCTTGAATTAAGACTGAGTCAACAGCTTTCCTTGGCATGTGACCTTGATACGTCTATCTACAATTCTCAGCCGAAATGGTTTTCATTATGTTCTGTCGAAATTAGATGAAAACACTGAAGCAGACGACATTTGACCAGCAGCCGGTTTTATCCAGTTTCAGAAGGAAAGGGTTAAGCTTGACATAAGAAAGAATGATCATCTGTATGGAATGAGTATTCCTAATTACTACAATATTATAAACACCCTTGGGGCAACCAATAGTACACCCCCATCATGGCAGATGATTGTCATGGTTACCTGGCGACAGGGTCCAAGGTGTTGGCGGAAAATAAATGTGCGTGTCTAATATTCCCTCCCCAACGACGGCCTCTTTCACCAAGGCTGATGGTGCTAGGGAGGCTGAAGTGTGGACTTCCCAGTACAAAGCCCAGGACTCTCGACTCAACACAAGCCCAAACCCACACCATATGTCAAAGACTCCAGACATGCAATCATCTAACCATATCCATGGGTGCACAGTGGAAGACTCCTGTGTGGTTCCGTACTCACCTACGACATTGCCCACTGGCACAGACTCCATGCGCTCTAGCTCTCTACCCATGAACAGGTACACGTTCTTGACCTCACACACAGTGACGTGTTTACTGCTGGGCAGACTCTCTACTGTCCACTGAGGGTTGATCTCCTCTCCTGCGCTTGCCTGCAATGATCCAAGTCACCACTTGAGTCTTACAACTGTGTCCTTTTCACGACCAAGTGCAAGGTAATCAAGGCAGTGGTCACGTTAATCCATTGTCATTATAAATTAAAAGCTTTCAGTAATAGGGAAACTCTGGTCCATTACAGCACTTTGAAAGCTGACCCTAAATAATATCAAATCTATGTTGTATGCGTTAATTTTATACAACTTCTGTGATGATAAAAAGCATACTATGAAAGACATCCATAGAAAAATACACATTAGAATGACCAGTCTTTGTGTTACTCTGTAGCTTTGTTTGACATGCACAGACAGGGAGACACACAGTACTGCAGTGGTACACACACAGTAGTACAGTGAGACACAGTAGTACAGTGAGACACACAGTACTGCAGTGGTACACACACAGTAGTACAGTGAGACACACAGTACAGTGAGAAACACAGGACTGCAGTGGTTACACACACAGTAGTACAGTGAGACATACAGTACTGCAGTGGTACACACACAGTAGTACAGTGAGACACAGTAGTACAGTGACACACACAGTACAGTGAGAAACACAGGACTGCAGTGGTTACACACACAGTAGTACAGTGAGACATACAGTATTGCAGTGGTACACACACAGTAGTACAGTGAGATACACAGTAGTACAGTGAGACACACAGTAATGCAGTGGTACAGTGACACACATAGGTACAGCGAGATACACAGTAGTACAGTGAGACACAGTTCTGCAGTGGTACACACACAGTAGTGCACAAACAGTGGTACACATATAGTAGCACAGTGGTACGCATGCAGTAGTACAATGGTACACACACAGAAGTACAGTGAGACACACACAGTAGTACAGTGGTACCATCCCTTCTGCCAGCTTAAATTGTCACATATAATAGGCGGTCTTAAATTGGTGGTAAATTTACACAGAATCTAGACCATTGTGTCATGAGAAATGTGGTCACAAAAGCCAGGTTGTCTCTCATAGTAGTGGTCTTAAATTGCAGGTACCACTGTAGCCTAGTGTAAAGAATGTCACTGGTTTCCTCTCAGAAGTGATGAAATGTCAGTGGACTCCAAACATAACATGAAAGTGCTGACCTGTTCAAGAGCAGTAATGGGGTCGTGTTTAGGCCCAAGTACATATAACTTCTGTCCCCGTCTCACTGTTCCACTGAACACACGAGCAAAGGCCACAAAAATTTGGTCCTCCTCTGCCGCTGCATGCTCCGGTGCGTACGTCACTCCCCCTTCTGCCTCTGGTAGAAATGATACACTCCGTGATTCACTGGCATCCTGAGTGCCATCTGCTGGTGATAGAGCACATACATGATTTTAAGTCTCTGAGCACATTTCAATTAAATATACTGCTAGCCCCCCAAAAATCAGGCACCCCCCCCCCAATTGGTTTGACATATGCTGCTCTAAATTCTAAATTTTTGTTTGTGTAGAAAATACCAGTTTTTTACTTTTTTCTTTTTTAAATGTACAACAAATCCCAACTTTGTGCTCATAACCTGAGTTTGACTGGTGAAACCAGTCGAACTACAATTATGAGCACGAAGCAGAGTTATTCCCTTGCTTCATTCTACAATTTAGAAAATATCAGTGCCACATGGACGGATATGTAATGTGGACAGGATAGCTACGAGTATGTGTGAGTGGTCACACAAAAAACAAAATGGTCTGCGAATGAGATAGCAGCCACAAAGGAACCTGTAGCTATCCTGGACCGACTGGCAGAGTGACAGAAGAGTGGAACCAAATTCCCCAGGCTGAGATAGCCAAGCTCTCCAGCAGCATGCCAAAGGGGGGGCCAGGCTTGCTTCATGAGGCGTGGTGGTCACACCCGCTACTCGTGTGCAGCCTTCAAGCAAACACAAAGGTCCTATTCAGGTCCACCGCACCCTCCCTAAAGAGGTAATAAAAGAACTGGTACAATAAAACAAATGACCTCCCCACAGGCATCCTTACTAACATACCCAACATTGATGAACATGGGGTGCATTGTTTTTTTTTTTTTTTGGCCAGAAGTATACACATAGAACCAACTTGCAAATCAAAGAGGTTAAATTTATATATTTGATTCTTCCTGTCATATTCTAAGGTTACTCTGTCATTCATTCCTGTACACATACACCTTCTCAGCATGGATTATTAATGTACAAAGACCCCATGTCTACCATTGCTAAAGTATATCTTTATCATAAATTTCAAGCCTTGGACAGTTAAGACCAATAGTTTCAAGTGAACGATAAGCCCAAATATTGTCTGTGTGACTGTTTGTTTACAGATGAAGTGATTGGTCCTCCATGTGTGTTAGCCTGGTGAATTTTTGAACCAAAATACACACCTGGTTTAACCCTTTCCCCCTTGAATTAAGACTGAGTCAACAACTTTCTTTGGCATGGGTTGGCCATTAAGTGCCCAACCCATGCCAAGGAAAGCTGTTGACCTGGGGCATGTGTTCTTGATAAGTCTCATGTACATTTCTCAGTAAAATTGTTTTTCATAACTGTTTAAATTAGTTGAAAACACTGAAGCAGACGACATTTGACCGCCAGCTGGTTTTGGCCGGTTTAAGGGGGAAAGGGTTAAGTGTTCCACTACATTATATATTTTGACAGTTGAGCTGTCTTATCTTGGGCCTCTAAATCAAGTTTTGATCACACTGTATTACATGATAATCATAATTTCTTGACCTCCACATTCTAGTAGTTCTGATTTAGATGTTTAATTTTTTTTTTTTCTCACATACATGTACATCCATCAACTTGTTGCTATGCTACGAGATATGCAGGAAGATCCTACTCACTACCAGAAATAATATATCTTATCTTGTTCTCCCCTCTTTGAATTTTCAGGAGACTGTTCAAGACTCACCAGGCTGTGGTTGCATGGCAGCCTCCTTGCCCTCTTCAGCTCCGTTCTCTTTGCTGTCTCCCTGGGCAGCCATTTTTTCTGCATGCCGCAGTCTGGCTTCATGTTTTCGTTCATTGATCTCTTCCTGGGTTAGAGGTCTGTGTCACAGCATATTGCGGGTCATTTATCAACTACAGACACTCAAACAGGGCACTATATCAACTTCCAACCTACTTCATTTCTCCGTTTATTAATATGTCAAACGTATGAACAAATTCAAAGTTCCATTAATTATGACAAGGACGATAGCATAAGTATGTCCAAGCCACAAGACTTTAATCTTGAAAAAGATTCATACCCACATATTCTAAAGTATGCTATAAAATCTGTAGGGATCAACTAGGTTTAAGAACTGGTTTTGGTTTGCAGGACCAATGCTTCTGTTGTGGCGGCCATCTTCTAAATTATTTAAATTTTCTACTGACTGGGAACCAGAAACCGGTAAGCTTCCACAAATCCAGTCACATGATCATTGAAATCTGTAAAGTTCCTTAAAATCACTACATGTCTACTTTTCAAACACATCTGTACACATGCAAAGATGTGTCCTTCTTTTATAAATTTACTGATCAGACTAAAGACAAGAGGCCCATGGACCTTATGCTCTGCTGACAGATAATTATAAAGCCATTACAAAAAACTCATTTCCTGAAATGTATTCCCTCCGTGACCTTAAAACCGTAGGTCAAATCAAGGTCATTTGGTATTATTAGCCTTATTCTTTTTCAATATATAGAATTTAGTGTCCTTGACTTAATGATCTTGGAAAATAGGTCAAGATCACTCAAAATTTTACAATATTTACCCACAGGCTTAATGCGTATTTGGTATAAATTTTGTAGCTTCATCTCAATTTATCGTAACAATAAAGACTTTCACATCTTTTGAATACTTATGATCTTAGTCCCAATTAATACCACCAGTGGTGCTACCAGGACTCCATACATCATAGACTTTTGTCTTTATAATGTTCCTGACATCGTATATAGATATATGTACACAAACTCGGGCATAATAACCATAACAACAACAAAAAAAGACCTCAACTGAAATGAATACATAATTTGCCCTTTGGTCAGATGCATCTTTGGTGTAAGTTTTGTAGTTCCATCGAAATTTGTTATCACAATAATGAATTTAATGTGGTTTTGACACCTATGATGTTCGTTCCAATTTATACCACCAGTGATGCTAATGATACTACTCCATATGCCATAGACTTTTGTCATTATAATGTTCCTGTAATGGTATTTGAATACATGTCCACAAGTTCAGATGTAATGATCATCACCAAAAAAAAAAAAATCACTGAAATGTTTTCCCATAATGACCTTGACAAAATATGTCAAGGTCATCCATATTATACAATATTAAACTTCCACATGATACACATGTAATGCACATTTGGTGAAATTAGCCTCATTACTCCTCAAGATAAAGAATTTCATAAATCTTACCACATATCAACTCATATTTTCTGTTCACCTATAGATGGTGCCACTAGTATTGTCCTGCTTTGACACATTAGCTTCCTGTGGCCATATTCACAAAGAATTTGTCATGATCTGATCCGAACTTTAATCCCAAAATTAAAATCAATGGGGTTCGGGCCTTGGCTACTTAATCCTTGGCTCAATGTTGGATCAAAACTTCAAGGACTAGCCAGCATATGCTCCTGGCTACAATATGAACTTAAGGATTTAGATGTTCATTTTATAAAATCAATCTTAGTTTGATTCAGTATTTAATCTTTTGATCCATGATTAAAATCTGGATTAAATCAGGATTAATTTAATAAAATGGAAACTTTAATTCCAAAGTTCATATTACAGTAGAGAACATAGATTAATTAATTCTGCAAGTTTAGATCGAGCATCTGGCCAATGATTCAGTAGTTCAAGGCTCAAAGGCACATTGACTTTCACTTTAGGATCAAACTCAGTGAATATGGCTCCAGAGAATACTTTTACCTCATTTCATATTGATCCATTGAAAATCAAACACACCAAAGTGTTTTAAACTTTTTCGCTTTTTGGTCCCTGTATTACAAAATCCACTAGGTGGCACCACCAATAATGAACGATATCCAGACTTTCATTCATAGAGCACGTCCAAAAAATTTCAAGAGCCTTATTGAATAACTATAGATGCTATCGTGTTGACAAGCAATTGTTTATGGATAGATGGATGGACGGACAGAATGACAGAGGGACATGAGTGGGTTGCGTATGCTCTGCGACCTATGTTCAGCAGGGCAAAAACAAATGAAAAAAGGGATGAAAGAGCCTTTTTTTTTTTTACGAATTGACAGATATGGCCAGGAGACAACAGATGTACCTGGGTCTGTTCTGAGGAAGTGCCTTGCCGTCCACAGCCACCATCTTGGAGATGAACAGCACCATAGGAGCGTCCTCTCCCTGCTTACAAGCCACGAAATCTACAACATTGCGAAAGAGCATTCATATTGGCGTGTTCCATCAGACACAGCCCACTGCTGTATTATCCTCCAAATAAAAATGACATGGAGGGACAGTGAATTGCGCGTTATCTTCACACCTTAACCACCTGTCCCTTCAATAACGGCAATGTCCATACAACAGGTGTAAATGTACACTTTTACATACACTCAGACTGTTGTCCCATTTTACGCCAAAATTAACGCTGCGTTCCAAGAATATACATGGGCCTTGGTACACTTTGGACTCACTGCACTGGAAACGCACCACCAAAAGATGTGGACAAAGTGTACACCTGGCCGAGCACTAAAAGATTTAATAAGGCAGATCAATGGGTGTGATTTCTAAATGAATGTTCAATATTTGTATAGACTTCTTGCATGAAGTTACCATGTACAACCAAAAAAAATACTAAAAAGTACAATGCAATCTCCATGTATTGAGTCTTGCTGAACAAGATTAAAATTTAAACTGCAGCAAAAATTTTGAGCACAATTTTTTTTTTTTTCCAGATGTAGTCCTTGGTACCGAATCCCCTGTCCAGAGACTTGTAAAACGTTCCTTGATATTTAAAAATGTGACATCATCATGCAGTGAAAGAGCGGGCAACTATCAAGACATGATCCCCTGTGACAATACACAACACTGTATCCATAACTCACATTCTGCTGGGAGACTTACTGTTGGCCAGCTGGCATGTTCCTAAAACTGACCTTGTTTAAGCTGCTGTGTCTGCAGGGGCAGGGAGTCAAACCTCTGGGCTTGGGAACACAGGAGTCGCTCTGCTCGTTCCTCGGTTATCTGTAAGGGGCTGGGCAGCTGTGTTATCACCATGTCTGCAAACAAGTAATGCCAACCTGTACCTCACACTACCTCCTAAGGGGTTGCTGGGCCACCCCAGGCACAAACTGCGCCAAGATTCTGCACACCTTTGACGCTGTCAACTCAATGCCAGGTATGATATATACTCAAAAGAATATATTAATATGTACTTGCCTTGTTCCAATTATTCACCAAGTATGACATTATTACATTTCTCATGCAAGTTAACTTGACACAGGCCATGATCCTGAAGCAAGTATGGGTTTCCATAAATAGACACACAAAGGATATATATATATATATATATATATGTACCGGTATATGTGTGTGTATATATGTGTATATATATATATATATATATATATATATATATATATATATATATATATATATATATATACACACATATACCGGTACATATACATATATATATATACACACACACATTCATATATAGTGAAACCTGTTTTGAGAGACCACTGAGGGGAAAGATCACTTGTCTTTTCCAACCAACCATGTTTACCATGTCCCTTTTGCCATCTTTCCCACATTCTTGCACCTCTATTGAGAGACCACCTGCTTTATGTGACCACTTTTTGGCCTGT
The DNA here is from genome assembly GCA_964020975.1 of Hermodice carunculata. Lineage (NCBI taxonomy): Eukaryota > Metazoa > Annelida > Polychaeta > Eunicida > Amphinomidae > Hermodice > Hermodice carunculata. The sequence continues at coordinate 95,195,050 of OZ026617.1, forward strand.
CCAAGGGGCATTCCCTCAAAACAGGTTTTTATGTGTGTATGTGTGTGTGTGTGTATGATTTATCATCAAACTTGTTCTGTCTGTGTGTGATACACGGAAAAGCTGACCTGCGTATTCAGGCAGAGACATATTATAGGGATAATACATAAACATTACATCTCTACAAAACATTCACGATACAGCAATGATATTAAAAAAAGGATAAAGAAAAGTGGAAATTTTGTGCAGCTGCTTAATATATGTTTGTGTTAAAAATTCAAACTGTACTGTGAATTGATTTAATGGATTCCAAAGGACTTCTCCTTCACCTAATTAAGTCTTATGTATCACATGGTTACTTTTGATTTATAGCATATGATTATTTACTTGTAGGGTGGTACACATGATGGCGGTCTGTCAAAGATCTTAGTGTCTATCACTCTGATGAAATTATGAATTACCTTTTTTCTGTGCACCTGTCAATTGTTTCTTTCCTTATTTTAATACATTGTATGTATCTAATGTTATTATTTGTTAACATAATTTGGTTAAATAATGAAATCCTGAATCCTGAATTGTATGAACAACCTCAGCCTCATCAGTAGATTACCTAATTTATTTAACACTTCAACTAAGTGCTGGTTCGGTGTGTGTCCCTGGCCAAAGCCAAGGTCATTCTACTGTGGGCGATAGGGATTTTGCTAAAAAGCCTTTGATTATTTTTATATTACATGATATATATCATGTGGTATGATTAATCCACTGTGCTTTTGATGGAAACAATTTCACTCAACAAAATTACAAGAAATGAATGGTATAAACTGCAGGGCACTGCCTTTAGCAATAAAGGCAGTGCCCCGTCTAATAGCAGATATTGCACATGGTGGATAGGTAGTACAGGACTATGCATGGTGGTATACAGTATGGAAAACTAGCATTAGAATGCCCATTGACTTCCATAGTAATCAATAGGAAAGCTGCATTGACTGATAAGCACCGGAATTGAAAAAATCATTAAAAACTAGAACAGACTGATTTTCCAACAGAAAATCAAATGTCTCCCAGTGGAACACTTGCGTCTCTGAATAAGCTACAGGTGATAACAAATTACAAATGACCAAGTTTGCTTGAAAATTACAATCCTATTTTAGCTCTCACCTAGATGCATTACTCTAGCAATTTTCATCAAGTTCTTCAAGACTTATTGCAGAGAAACCAATTTCACATAAATGGCCCTGTGACCTTGAAAATTAGGTCAAAGTCACCCAACTACAATCCAATTGTGGATCTCACCTTGATGCATTATCCTTCCAAGTTTCATCAAATTCCATCAAGTTCTTCAAGACTTATAGCACAGAAACCTATTTCATAAAACTGACCCTGTGACCTTGAGAATTTAATCAAGGTCACCCAAATATGATCCCAACCTAGGTCTTGCCTAGATATATATTCCTACCGTGTTTCATCAAATTCCATCAAGTTCTTCAAGACTTATTGCAAGGAAACCAATTTCATATAAGTGACTCTGTGACCTTGAAAATTAAGTCAAGGTCAGCCAAATACAATCCAAACCTAGGTCTTGTCAAGATACATAATCCTACCCAGTTTCATCAAATTCCATCAAGTTTTTCAAGACTTATCGCACGGAAACCAATTTCACATAAGTGACCCTGTGACCTTGAGAATTCGCTCAAGGTCATCCAAATACAATCCCAACCTAGGTCTTGCCAAGATACATAATCCTACCAAGCTTCATCAAATTCCATCAAGTTCTTCATGACTTATCGAACGGAAACCAATTTCACATAAGTGACCCTGTGACCTTGAGAATTCGCTCAAGGTCATCCAAATAGAATCCCAACCTAGGTGTTGCCTAGATACATAATCCTACCAAGTTTCATCAAATTCTATCAAGTCCTTCAAGACTTATCGCACGGAAACCAAGTGTTGAAGAGCCTGAACAACAACAACAACAACAACAACAAGCAGAAGAAGCGGAAGAAACCAGCACTAAAACAATATGTCCCCCGGCTTCCACCGGGAGACATAACAAGAGACCCATGGGCCTAAATGGGCCTGACTGTTGGTGGTATACAATATGGAAAACAAGAGACCCATGTGACTATATGTGCCTGACTGTTGGTGGTATACAGTATGGAAAACGAAGCCCATGGGCTGAAATGGGCCTGACTGTTGGAGGTATACAATATGGAAAACGAAGCCCATGGGCCTAAATGTGCCTGACTGTTGATGGTATACAATATGGCGAATAAGAGACCCATGGGCCTAAATGTGCCTGACTGATGGTGGTATACAATATGGAAAGCAAGAGACCCACACGCCTAATGCTCTTCTGACATACAATGTGATGACCATCACCAAAAATTAATTTCCTGAAATGCATTCCATGACCAAGAGAAATTACTCAAAGCCATCCATACATGTATGATGCAATGTCAAACTTCCACACGAACGCACATTTGTGGTGCATTTGGTATTGTTGCCTTTATTCTTTATCAATATATTGAATTTAGTGTGCTTTTCTTAACTGAATAATCTTGAAAAATAATAGGTCAATGTCACACAGCATATTACAAAATTTTCCCATTGGCCTAATATATATTTGGTGCAAGTTTTGCAGTTCCATCTCAATTTCTTTAACATATTGAGAGGCCCATGACATAATAATTATGTCATTGGCATCACAATAAAATAATTTCCAGATATGCACTCCCTCCATGACCTTGAGAAAGTATGTCAAGGTCACTCATATTATGCAATATCAAACTTCGATATATGATACAAATTTGTCACACATTTGGAATTTTGTTAGCTTTATTTCCTGACATGTAAAATTTAGTGTCCTTTACTATATCCTTAACGACCTTGAAAAATAGGTCAAGGTTACACAAAATTTTACAAAATTTGATCACTGGCCTAATTCCTATTTGCGGTAAACTTCCAAGCTCCATCTCAATTGAAATCAAACTGGTGAATTTAATGTACTTTTAACACCTAGGATGCTAGTTCCACTTAATACCACCAGTGATGCCACCATGACTCCACACTGTAATGGTACATTGATACATGTGCACAAAGTCACCCATATTATGCAGTATGGAAATTGTATTCTGTAAATTGCTTTATTTTCACAGGTTTTCCACTTTTGATATTTCACTAGTTTGGATACAATTTCCTATTCAAACAATGTTAAAATACTAGTTCAGTAGAATTGAGTGACCTATACTACAGCCTTAATGAAATAAAAAATTGGGTCAAGGGTATTCAAAAATTTTACAAAGAAATGACATTCGGCTCAATGCATATTTTTGCACTGAAAACTCATTATAATGACACCATTTGTTCCCTCAGAAATGTGCCAGATAACTGAATATGTCAGATAAAGAATCAAATGACAAAGAAAATGAACTTTTGCCTTTCAAACCTTGTGTCATTATAATGAATATGTCGGGTACCTGAGTGTCGTTATAATGTGGTTTCACTGTAGTAACTTTAGAAGTTTCATCTCAATTCATAATCAAATTATTAAATTGAATGTAGTTTTTACACCTGTAATGATAATTCTGCTCCATACCACCAGTGGCCCCAGCGTGACTTCATACTGTAATTGTATATTTATTTATGGGCCCAAGTTTAGATGTAGTGACCATAACAAAATAATCATTTCTTGAAATCTATTCCCTCCATAACCTTGAGGAAGTAGGTCAAGGTCATCCATATCATCCAATATATAACTTCTACATGATACAAATTTGTGACACTTTTGGTATGATTCATCTTATTCTTTTGCCACATAAATTTAATGGGTTTTCAACACCTTTGGTCCAATACTGTAGGTGGCACCACCACATGCTGGTATGTTTCCGTCTTTTTGCCTGATCAACATTCCCACAAAGTTTCAAGATGATTTAAGGAAAACTTTGCAAAAAACAACATTCTCAAAATGTTCTCATTTTGGTCCAAATATTACATGATACTATAGGTGGCACCTCCAATATTAAACTTGACCAATATTTTCATACACTTAATAAGTCCTGAAAGATGTAGGGGCTATTTATAAATGAAAACTGTTGACCGTATTGTGTTCACAAGCAAAAGTTTACAGAGACAGACAGACATCTCTCAGAAACTGGAAAGTTTCAAAACACAAATCTATACTATGCTATACTGTACTATATAAAACATATATGGTAAAAGTGTACTGAAGGTGTCAAGTCCATGGGTTCCTTTCCCTGGATGTATGACAATGACTAGGGAGGACAACAGAAGTATACGATTAAGTACTGTTACCGTGAAGTACAACCTATGAGTTCCAACTTGACACCCACTAAGGAATTCCCTGGGTGGGCTGGGGAGTGACAGACAGACATGAGAAATAAGCATAAGCATAAGCTCTGTGACTATGGTCAGCTGGGCTAAAATGTCGGTAAGAAAAACAAAAATGAAAGGAGGAAGATTAAAGGAAAGAAGACGAAAAAGGAAATCAACATCAGAGAGAGAGAGAGAGAGAGAGAGAGAGAGAGAGAGAGAGAGAGAGAGAGAGAGAGAGAGAGAGAGAGAGAGAGAGAGAGAGAGAGAGAGAGAGAGAGAGAGAGAGAGAGAGAGAGAGAGAGAGAGAGAGAGAGAGAGAGAGAGAGAGAGAGAGAGAGAGAGAGAGAGAGTAGTGGACTTGCAGCATTCACTATGTAGTTTTGTTGCCAGCCTGTACACAGCATCATGCAGCTTCAGAAAGAGAGACAATGGGAAATTTAGCAAAAGGGCAGTGAACTGGCAGCATTCACTATCTATTTTCATTGCCAGCATCACGCAGCTTCAGCTCCAGGACCTCTGTCTATCCCCTCTGCTGACAATAAAATATCTACATCTTGTACAAGAGGTAACTACCTGTGCCACTATCTCTCATGTTATCTATTTATTTTACACACTCTGTCTATCCCCTCTGCTGACAGTAAAATATCTACATCTTGTACAAGAGGTAACTACCTGTGCCACTATCTCTCATGTTATCTATTTATTTTACACAGTCGTTATGACGTGAAGGCCTGCATGTGCTGTGGGTACCAGTGTCAGCTGATGGCCTGGCGGGTGGAATACTTTCATCACAGACCACATGGTATTCTAACATCTTTATGCAAGTAGTGTGTATTTTATATCCACATAGGATCATCTTGATGTACATTAATTCCCATAGCATTGGGGGGGGGGGGTCTAATAAATTATCATTATGTAGTAAAGCAGGTATGTTGGGAGTCATCAGGCCAACCCTGTTTGTCCAAACTTCATTTTTTTAAAAAATTTTTATTGGTTATAACTTATGGCACAAGATCGGCCAGGATGTGCACATTTGATGGCAACATCTTGGCACCATATACCTGTCAAGTCTCCCCCATAAGGTGCGAGTCTCCCACTTTTTCACCCAATTTTTTTTTTGTTATTTACGTCCATAATTTTGTAAATTTGGCAGAATCTCCCCCATGAAAATTTAGTATTTTCTATTATATTCTTTGTGAAAATACAAATCTCTCCCATGGATTTTTCAAATTTACAAAAATCTCCCTATTTTGAAGTGTGGAATGTTGACAGGTATGTGGCATGATTATCTCCTTTCGTGACACTGTACTTGGTATTCCCACAAGCACAACCCCTATCTAATGTGGACACCTGTCTATAGTACACCTTGTTTCCAGAACCAAAGGTGTCCCGAATATAAAGGTTTTACTGTACCTGTAATGATCGTGTTTGTGCGTTCAGTGGATACCTACCCAGCACAGCTTTAGACAGCGGAAGCCACTGGCTACAGATAGCGTTGAGTAACACCTTGGGATCATTGTGTCTGGCATCACGGGGCGCGATCTTCAACTTCATGGACTTGACAATCTTGTCAACCATGTCCTTGTCCCTAGAACAGTACAACACACTCAAATCTACTTCCTTTGGAAACAAGATGCAAGGGAAGTCTAAAGTGTCTGTGACTTCCTGGCATTCGAGTTACTGTATCTAACCCTAATGGACTGAATGCTGACCCCTCAGCGTGTGACTTTCCCCATTTAGAATTACCGGCAAGCATCAAATACTGAAAACATAATCTGCTTCTTTTTCATCATAAAGAAAAACTACAACATTAGTCAACATCATTCCTCATCACACTCACCCCCAGAGTGCACCGGGACAGGTGCGGACTCCCTCTCTACCATAATATCAGAACATGAAAGACACAACCATACTACACACAGTGACAAGGTATAATTTTTGAGAACAGATTACAGTCAAACCTGCCCATGGGCCCAACTGTGCTTAGGGCTCAGCTGTCCTGAGGCACTCATGCCAGTCCTCCAGTGTATTTCAATTAATTTTTACCTGTCTTAACCTGCTTGGCACACCCAGAGCCCCCTTTAATCAGTCCCCAGGGAGCCATTTCACCTGTGCTGGGCACCCAGTCTTCCATTTTGGGCATTGTATGTGGTAATGCTAAAGATAAGTTACGTCAGAGTGTTTCTAATATTTTGATCGTTAAAGGTCAAATTCAAAACTGTTAAAGGACAAATTTAAAACAAGTTTTTTTTTGTACATATATAAGGATATTTTATTTATTTATTCATTTTTTTTTTTTTTTAACTTATACATACTTGGAAATATACTGTGATGTATCCTTATTTGTAGACTGTCCTTTCTCCTATGTTACCAGTACCGTACTGGATGCCATAATCGTCGCAGCTGGAGGGGTAAAATATTTTTTTCAAAGCCATACCTGCCACTATTATGCCGACTACAGTCTAAACTTCCCGGGGACTTAGCCTGGGAGGAAGTTTTCTTGACGATGGAAAAGACCAGTGGCCATGTTTGTTTACATTGCCGGTGTACATACATTGTGATCGTCGTCAAAAAGTCTCAATAATGCAATAAAATGTATAACTATAGGTTTACCCTTACTATAATCTGCGTATTCTTGTTCATAGTTTAATATGCAGACAGAAAAACGGGGGAAATACGCTCGATCAGTGTTCATAAGACAAGCATGCATGTTTGCCATGTGTTAGTCACATGACACAGTTGTGTTTATGCAATCTCGCGAGAGTCTCGAAAACGAGATTAGTCATGGAGGCACCCTAATGGAAGTGCATGTGGATCATCCACGATGTTTTTGCAGCGAGATTTAAGAAATTTAAATGACAAAATTTTAAAACAAATACCAAAGTTTGATAACTCAAAATGTTTTTAAGTAGCTGTATGATAGCATTTACCCGCTGATAGCAAGAATCTGACACAAAACGACAGTTTCAACATGAAAGTGAGGAGCGAGATTCCAGTTCACTTTTCACATACCGAGACAAAATAAAAAGGCAACACAGGTGGATGTTTTTAAGTTTACTTATTTTCATTTTAACTTTATTCACCAGCTTTAAATCACAGATTTTTGTTCATTCCATGTCATGAGCAGCCTGGTTATACTTCTTCATGGTGATATCAGGGAGACCGTTTTTTAAAAAAATTTTTGGGGTGCGACTATTGTGCCGCACATACCTTGAGGTGTCTTATTCCCCCTCCACAGTTGGGGGTGTGACTTTTGTGCGGGTGAGACTTTTATGGCGTACAGTACGGTATGTGCTAGGAGCGACCTTGTCTTAAGGGCCTCCCCTTGTCAGGGGTGAATTTTCTCTGCTCCCATGGGAGGTCCCTTAACCCTTTCCCCCTTGAATCAAGACTGAGTCAAAAGCTTTCCTTGGCATAGGTTGGACATTAAAGTGCCCAACACATGCAAAGGAAAGCTGTTGACCTGGGGCATGTTATCTTAATAGGACTCATCCACAATTTTCAGTCAAATTGTTTTTCATTACTGGTAAAATTAGTTGAAAACATTGAAACAGATGACATTTGGCCATCAGCCAGTTTTGGCCAGTTTAGGGGGGAAAAGGGTTAAGACAGGTTCCACTGTAGTTTCAAACAGTTCACTGCTCACCAGGCCCTCCTGTGAAACAATAAACATTAACTCTGTGCACTGTATCCAAACAGCACCCTGCTTGGGGCAGCACCCTGCTTGGGGGTGCTGCATCATTTGTACATTTTAAGAAACGGTGCTGTTTTTTGTCATGAAACATGCAGATCATTTTGTAAAGATTTGGAGTAAAACTTGTGAAAAGGTTATGTTAATTATAAAGAAAATATATCTTCCAAAAATTGAACTTCCAAATAAAGTTACCTAAAGGGTTAATACTTGTAAAGCTGAGCTTCCAGTAAATGTTACATCTAGTCTGTGCCAGCTTACAACAGATTATTTTGCAGCCAAACATGCAAGTAATTAAAAGGAATAATTAAAGTGCTGTTTCGTAAACATCGACTAGCACCAGACTCTCTCTCTCTGCCATATGTCAAAATATCATTTGGTGGTAGAGGGCCATCAAAAGGTCATCAATTACAGTTACTGTATGTTTAAAGATACATGGGCGACTGAAAGTCTCAGAAGTGCGGGTGTTTACTGACAGATACTAATGAGTGTGTGGTCATTGGAACTTCATTAGCTTGTTTGTGCAACTGGCCTTTCTGCAAATTAATAAAACCTGTGTACTAAATGAATAAACGAGTCTTTACCATCTAAACTCCAAAGAGTCCGGTCGTTCTTAGCAGCTCCCACTGCTTCTGCATGTTTTGAAGGATGCAAGAATTGAAGTCTTAGAACAGTGAATCTCTGACGCAGGTCAGCGCATATGCGTACAAGCCCGAAATTACAAGACAATAGTAAAGGGACAGAAGAACCTTACAATTTGCCCACCTCAAGAAAGCTGCTGTGGTTTGTGATTAAAACATAAACCACATTACTCCATTTTAAGAAGGGCTGGCATTGTTTGCAACAAACATGCATGTCAAATGTCCAATTTTTAAGAAAGGCCATGGCTGTTTCTCCCAAAACATACAAATCATTTGTCCATTTTAAGAGAGGCTGCTATTGTTTGTCACTCAACATAACCATCACTTGTTAATTTTATAAAGTGGATATTGAAAGGGGAAGTTTTTATCCATGTTGCAACTTTCCTATATTCTTTCCTGATCTTTTTATTTATTTATTTTTAAATGTGATGTTGGTCTTAAAAATTAAAGAGTGGCCCGTGTCAGCTGAAGACTGTAGTTACGAAGGGACATCCTGAAGTAATCATGTCTGGGTGTGTTTGTAGGGACATCCTGAAGTAACCATGTCCGTGTGTGTCTGTAGGGACATCCTGAAGTAATCATGTCCGGGTGTGTTTGTAGGAACATTCTGAAGTTATCATGTCTGGGTGTGTTTGTAGGGAAATCCTGAAGTAATTATATCTGTGTGTGTTTATAGGGACCTCCTGAAGTAACCATGTCCAGATGTGTTTGTAGGGACATCCTAAAGTAACCATGTCTGGGTGTGTTTGAACTTACTTGCTGAGGACAACAGCGTCATACACAGACCACAGGTTCTCCAGAATAAACTGCACAAAGAGAGGTCTCTTGCCCTTGGCCTGAAACATGAAAATAGAGTAGTCTGCACTTGCTTTTTCCTGTGGCTCTTGCTCTTCAACACAGACATCTGTACCCAAGTTCCAACTGAGTCTCAATTTATATTCTTTGTTATGAAGCTCTGCATTTACAAGCAAAACTTCACATATTTAGCTAATTCATCAATTGCCACGTTCATATTTATTCATTATCATGTGGGTTGTCTTTGCTGAATATTTAGCTTAGGCAAGAAGCCGCTACTCAGAGAGACATGTACGGGTAAAAGGCTCCGAAACATGTTGAGTAGTTACCCGCTGAAGACCCTTTAATTTATTTGGGCTGATACAGCCTATGTCAAAATTTTACAGAGGAACGTGTGCAATATGGACAATAGTGCTTCCATATGTATATAAGTTAGGCAGGGACAGGTTAGCTTATGGAGAGTAAAGAGTTCGGACTGCGGAATAGGGTAATGACTACTAGGAAGTGGTTCTGGACAAAAAGACACAAATACAATAGCTTACTTTCAATTAACCCATGAGTGCCTAAGAGTAAATTGAACACCAATTTACACTGAATCAGTGGGTCAGGCCTGACCAGTTCTACCTTGGCAGACCTCATCAGAATTACATGCATTCATCCATGAACAGCTTACATGCATGAACAGGTAATTGAACCTCTTTTGTCTGGCTTCTTTATTATAAACCTTTTTGGCACTGGTGGGTTTCTACTGTCACAATTTAACTGTACAGGTTTGTTTCTTTGGCAAACAAAACCAAAAAATATTGCAAAGATAACATAGAGAATCTTACATGGCTTGTGAGTTACTTTTCTCTCACAAGGGATCGCTGTTGGTGTTGAAAAAAACACTTGTGACCACAGGTCACGAGGGATTTCCCACACCAACAACAATCCCCAGTGAGAGAAAAATAGTAACTCACTCTCCAGCCATGTAAGATTTTGTTTATTCTATGTTTAATTGGGTATTCATCACAGAAACTATGCCCTGGGCCTATTTTCAACGCTGACCTGGTGTGCTTGTTTAGGTCTGCCACAATGATTCCACTTCATGCGTGACGAATAGGCAAACATGGTGCATATTTGATTTTGTCTCAATGTCAAAGCATCACGTCACTGATGTAGGCGACTCACAATTAACTTCTAACAATGTTTAGGACATGTAATCTACAGTGAGTTACTACTTTTGAATTTCACTCTAGAAAATGATAATTCACCCTCAAACATAGCATGAAAAAATGAATGTTGAAGGCACAGCATCATCACTTCAATAGATTAGTCTGGCAGTGGGTTAAAAGAGGTCAGTGGGTCTGCATCAGTGAGAATGGATAATGTGCACAACAGCAAATGAAGTCAGAGATGGTCGGTTCTAAACACCAATATTTACAACTTTTGTGGTGTCTGTTTATTGGGCATATGCCATGAAAACAAGATTATTGCACCCCATTCCCAGTCCCAGCCCCACCCCCACCCTTCAGGTCTTGTAGATTACAGGGCTTCCATGACAGTCTCCTGTTTTAACCCTTTGAGTGTTCAGTTTGCAACTGAGCCCACAGCTTCCCTCAATGCACCTGACGTACCCCAAGGAAAGATATTGACCTGTGCCATTATAGTCTTTGTTTGTTTGTTAGTTTGTCTCCGAAATGCAGGTATGCTACTGCTTGAATGAAACGTCTTTTAACGGGAAATCATATCTGGGATCATTTAGGTAATTCAAATGAAGATGACTTTTGTTTTGATGAGCACTGAAAGAATCAATAAATTTAAAGCTGGTCAGCATCAAATTCAGCAAATGATAGCGTAGTTAATTCCACAACACCTCTTTTGAGAGACCGCCCCTACGGCGGGTCAAAATGCAGTCTCTCAAAACAGGTGGTCTTTCATTAGAGGTACAACAGCATGGAAAAGATAGCGCAGTGTTCTGAGAGAGCGGTCTTAAAAAGATATGCGGTCTCTCATTAGAGGGGTCTCTCAAGAGAGGTACCACTGTACTTCATTTGGCAGTATGTGTACATCAGTAAAAAGACTGAAGGCTAAGGTTCCAAGGGTTACATACCTGTGCTCCCTTCTTCAGGCGTTTTGTCTTGCCCTCCAGGTAGAAGTCGCCCCACAGTGTTTTTCGCAGAGCATCGGCACTAAATCCCAGCTTGGCAGCAAACAGCTCTGCGAAGTGGTGAATGCTGGGAAAATAAAAAAATCACGATAACAAAATCAGCACCTCATGAAAAATTCACAGCTGGGAGCTTCTTCATTCAAGTCTGCTGTCTCTAAAGATCCAATAAGTGACCTGACTAATAGAATACCTTATCTAAACATCTCATATTTACATTTTCTATGCAAACTGACAGATAGCTTGAGTGACAGGACTTACTCCATTCTGATACACCTAATGCAGGTTACAAACATGAGCCTGACCAAGGAAAAAATTCCCTGAAAGTATCATATTAAGTGCTCATCCTCAGTGAAAAACAACATTTGAGTGGGGGAAAAATGTAACTTTCTTTAGAAGTTCAACCGGAAATCCAGGAATTTCTGTACGTCTACGACACAAAATTCCCTGAAATCCCACAATTCCCTGAACAGACTCATCCCTGAGGTTATGATGTTGACAAAAAACTCTAATGGAAATAATTTTTGACTAGGGCACTTAACTCTTTCTGTGCCACATATATCTGTCAACAGCTTTCCTCGGCATGCTGTGGGCACATGGGGAAACCTGTTGACTTGAACTATTATATTTTTTGCGATTGCAGGCATGTTGCTACTTAAATAAAAGGACTTTTTACAAGAAACATTAAACACCCCCCCCCCCGTATTATAATTCAGAGCAGTTTATTATAAGAAGTGTGAGTTAAGTGGCAGCTGGCACTGAAACAGTTAAAGGATGCGAAGCAAAGTGCACAGACCTGAATCCCCAACTGTCGATGGCACTGGCAAAGATGACATTTCCCTGGTCCGGAGAGAAGTACAGGTGTTCATCGTCTGCTTCTTCTAGGCCTGTGCTCCAATCATATACCTGGAACACAAGTAAATATCACACAACACTGGTGATGTTGGCCAGTCAATATCACAGTATCTTGACCTGAAGACAAGTCAGTATCACATTAACATATCAATCCTGAAAACTATTCAATCTCAGGGTTCTGACCTCACTCAAGACGCTATCATAGCACTAGCCATATCAGCAATGTAAACGTGTATGTTGTCATTTTTTTCTATGCTTTCGTGCATCAAGGAAACATCAAAGAACTAGACATACCTTCAATGCAAAGTGTTGACTGAAGGGTCTGCCATTTGCTCAAATTAGGTCATGGAGAAACCAAAATCTAGTCAGTTAATCTTGGCATACTAGATAGGCATACTGCCAAACTTGAGCCAAATACATTGGAGCATTCTGGAGATATTGCAGTAACAAGCCATACTGAGCATATAATTAGGCTGCCACTTGCTCAAATTAGGTCACGGTGACACCAAAATCTAATCAGTTCATTTTGCCCGGTAAGGTAAGCATATTGCCAAATTTGACCAAAATACAGAAGCATTCTGTAGATATCACGGTAACGAGAATGTGCACATCCAGAGAGACATCCACACAGACAACCCGAAAACAGAAAGGGTCCCCCCCCCCCATGGGGTGGTTCCTTAATATAGAAAATATCAGGTTTAGGGGGGTAATAGTGAGCCCAAGAACAGTCTCTGTTGTTAAATACAGTAACAGCCTGTGGCCACTGCTTCTGCCTATGTATGTTATATACTGCTTACTGTGTGCTATATATATATATATATATATATATATATACACAGTGTTCATTAATATGTTAAAAAGGATACAGTTCACAACATTTATGTTTGATGTGACTAACCTTATCCTGGTTTCCTGGTGAACTAGGTGATGGAGACAACTGTGATGTTTGCTGAAATAATACAAAAAGCCATTGAAGTAACACTTCTGGAAAGAAGGCAAGAATAGCAGAAACACACACACACACAAATATTTTTTTTTTTTTTACGTTTCAGTGCCACATGGTAAACAAATTAAGAACATGGGATCCCTAGAAGTCTCCATGTGATTTCAAAGCAACAGGGTAAGTGGTTTGAGAGAAAATGTTTGAAGATTTTCACACAAAAAAAACAAACTATAAAAGAAAAAGATTCATAAAAAAATGAAACAGTATTATCACACCACTACCTATTGCACAAATTTGGTACTGATCCACCCAAGGTACATGTACATCCTCATCAGAGCTTGAAGAGGATCTGACCAACAGTTTTTTTGCAAGTACGTATTAAGTGTGAACTGTTAAAAGACAGATGATGGACAAAACAAAGATTGCAAAAACTATCAGTCAGCCAAGCCAAAAATTTGTTCTTGTGTATAACATGTATGTACACATTATAATATTTCAAACTATTATGGCATAAAACCACCTAGTAACCCTACTATCTCATATATTGACCCCTTACAAGATATTTTCGGTTATCCCACTACCAAAATGAAGTGGTTTATACGGAAATATAAGCCAATAAATGCTCAGCATATAAATGAGACAACCACAGTATTACCATGGACTGTACTCCCAGATTTATGGCATTACAATGGAAGAAAAATTATATGGCTTTAGGCAGTAATACTTACTGCGGAGGTCTGCTCTAAAACTTGAGATGTAAACAGCTCCCCTGTGATGGCATTCACCTGTAACCATAGCAGACATACAGATAAAAACATTCAACTGGAACCATGCTAGGCACATGTTCATCTTTTAGCTAATATAGAAAACACAGCAAGAAGTGCTTACAGCAACTTAGAACTGTAAATGGAAGCCAAAAATCCTTCAAATACTTATTTTTTTATGGAAGCCTACAGGCACCACACAAAAATAACGCAAAACTCAAATTTCAATTTTTTTCTCCAAATTTCGATTTTTAAATCTCAAAATTTTACGGTTTTTTTCTCTCGAAATTTTGACTTTTTAATTTTGGGAATTAAATATTATAATTTGGGGATTTTCTCTCTCAAAATTTTAACTTTAAAAGTTGAAAGTTAGACTGTTTTCTAAAAAATTTGAGTTTCTCAAGTCAAAATTTCAATTTTTTTCTGTTGAAATATCAACTTTTTATGAGAAAAAAGTGGAAATTTTGAGAAAAAAAAGTCAGAATTTTGAAAAAATCCCCAAACTACAAGATTTCATTCTTGAAATTTCCAGATTTGAAAGTCAAAATTTGAGAGAAAAAAAACTTGAAATTTGAGAAAAAACTAAAAGGCTTTTTTTATGTAGTCCTACTAGGTGTCCGTAGTTTTTCTTGAACAATTAAAAAATAAAACATCTGGATATAAACTCTCTGAAGAAAAAAGAAAGGAAAAATCTATTTTGGCTCCTGACTGTAAATAACAACAAAGATGAATTGACACCAGCCATGAGGATAACAACTTGACTTTGGGTACAAACAAAAAAATTAACATTTGTCCCACACCTGTTCCAGCACCTGAGTCAGGTGGAGATAGGCCTCTAATGGTGTGAATTTCCACTCCAAGATAAGTCTGTCAATTTTGTTGAGGACCAACACTGGCTTGATTCCCTCCAGCCAGGCCTGACGCAGAACAGCCTGGGTCTGCAAGACAACATATGCATAACTTGACTGTGTGCTTCAGTGGATTTTTAAGTTTAAGTCATTATTATTGTGATCTTCTCAAAGTGCATGTAAATTAAATCCACAAAACTTTGGAGCTAATTAACACCAAACAGCGAATTCAGAGTATTTATAAACCACAAAACTCATTAGACTGCAATGGTCATATCACACCAAAATACTCACATTCTTTTAAACAGGTGCACATTTGTTCAGGGCCAGAATTTCGCAAAATTTTGCGAGAATCTATTTGGATTTTTGTCTATTAGTTTTCTTTTTAAACAAAGACAAGTTTACGACAATCTTTATGAGAATGGATTCTTGCCGAAATTCTGGCCCGGTAGTTTTACCAAATTTGTCAAAGATACTCTCAAAAACTTTTTGAAATTGACATTTGCTGACAACAGAAATTGCACATCCATCTCAGTATTATGCTTGGTTTTCACAGCAGGCATTTAACCCTTGGTTCAAATAAGACAGAATGAATAGTGTTTTGGCAGGGGTTAGGTGCATTAAGCCCAACCCATGCCAAGGAGAGCTTGTGCAATCATGATAGGTATTATCTACAATTCTTAGCAAAAATGTTTTCTGTTCACATGAAATTTAAGGAAAACCATTAAAGTAGGACGACAATTTATATCTTGGTGGTTTGGGGCAATTTAAGCAGGAAAATATTAATCTAGAACAGCAGTTTGGTTGATCTGTGTTTGATCTGCAACATCCAACAGTTCTCTGTGCATGCGTATCTCTCGCTTTCCTAAACCCAGTGTTTGTACACGTACCTGCGGGCACACGCCCTCCACCACGTCCACTACCACCACGGCCCCATCACACAGACGCACTGCTGTAGACACCTCGCTTGAGAAGTCAATGTGGCCAGGCGAGTCTATCAGGTTGACCATGTACTCCTCCTCCGCTAACAACAGGTACATAGACATGTTATCATACATGGCACAATTACCTGCTGCATTCATTCCTAAGGCAATTATTTATGTCGTATCAAACAAATAAAACACGCAGCCATATTTTGTTCAAATGTGGCACAAATGTACTGCATGGTGCAAAGGTGATCCCATTTAAATTTCTGGGTCAATGTGAACTACGAATCAACATGAAATGCACTAAACAATGCCTGGTAAAGAATGGGTCTGTACAAATGGTGTGATGACTGACCTTTCTGATAGTGCAGAGTGATGGCACTGGACTTCATGGTGATGCCTCGGATCTGCTCATCTTCTCGGCTGTCCAGGTAACGCAGCTACAAACACATAATTAATGTGTCGTTACTTTTTCCCTATCCAGAATACAGTTTACTCTTTCAGTGCCAAGTTTCAGAATGAGTCAACAGCTTTCCTTGATACGCTTTGGGTGCATTGCCAAGGAAAGTTCTTGACCGAGATCATTGTATTCTATGGGACTATAGGCATGCTGGTACTTGAAAGGCCTTGTTACAAAGAATATTAATATAGTATCCATTTGATAATTCTTCGGAGAAGTTCACTTAATGTAAGTACCTCGACATTAGTCGCAGTTTGTGGGGACAGAATTAAGGTGTGACAAGCAGAAATATTCAAAATACCTGCAAAAAGTATGGGATCACGGATGGTCACATTTATCCCAGTTCACACTGTACATGTGGCTCATGTTTTACGCGCTGCATGGTGCACATGGTTCCCCCTAAAAAGCGCATTCATTTCCCTACACCTTTTCTGAGTATGACATGCACAAGTGCACCTTTTTCTTTCCCTTTTGAGTAGGTATGGCGTTGATTCTTCTGATATTCCTCATGGCCCTCAGATATGAACACAATCTCAAACTAGAACAGACTGATTTTCAAACAGAAAATCAAATGTCTCCCGGTGGAACACTTACGTCTCTGAATAAGCTACAGGTGACAACAAATTACAAATGACCAAGTTTGCTTGAAAATTACAATCCTATTTTAGCTCTCACCTAGATACATTACTCTAGCAATTTTCATTAAGTTCTTCAAGACTTATAATATTGCAGAGAAACCAATTTCACACAAATGACCCTGTGACCTTGAAAATTAGGTCAAGGTCACCCAAATACAATCCCAAACTTGGTCTAACCTTGATACATAATCCTACCAAGTTTCGTTAAATTCCATCCTGTTCTTCATGACTTATCGGACAGAAACCAATTTCACATAAGTGACCCTGTGACCTCGAGAATTCGCTCAAGGTCATCGAAATACAATCCGTACCTAGGTCTTGCCTAGATACATAATCCTATCAAGTTCTTCAAGACTTATCGCACGGAAACCAATTTCACATAACTGACCCTGTGACCTTGAGAATTGGCTCAAGGTCATCCAAATACAATCCCAACCTAGGTCTTGCCAAGATACATAATCCTGCCAAGTTTCATCAAATTCCATCCTGTTCTTCATGACTTATCGAACTGAAACCAATTTCACATATGTGACCCTGTGACCTTCATGAATTCGATCAAGGTCATCCAAATACAATCCCAACCTAGGTCTTGCCAAGATACATAATCCTACCAAGTTTCATCAAATTCCATCACGTTCTTCATGACTTATTGAACGGAAACCAATTTCACATAAGTGACCCTGTCACCTTGAAAATTAGGTCAAAGTCACCTAAGTACTATCCTAACCTAGGTCTTGCCTAGATACATAATCCTACCAAGTTTCATCAAATTCTGTCAAGTCCTTCAAGACTTATCGCACGGAAACCAAGTGTTGAAGAACCTGAACAACAACAACAACAAGCGGAAGAAACGGGCACTAAAACAATATGTCCCCCGGCTTCCACCGGGAGACATAATTGCTACACACTAAACAACAAGACTGTACGGGAGCATGAAAGAGGATGAGTCGCTAAGATTTACTTCTTACAAAAATTCATAAGATAACGTTGATATACTTTTTTACATGCTTTATTTCATTGCTTTTGATCATTAAATGATCAAATCTTCATAAAAGGAGTCAATTTTGCCACTGTGCTTTTTCCTACATGAAAAATCTGTGATTAAGCTTCCCTTCCTCCAGGAAAAAAGATCCCTCACAGACCTTACTTCTTGTCATAACCTCAAACCCAAAATGAAATTCAGTTATATTACATGAATTCATACTCAAACTGTTGAGATTGTACGAGAAATGAGCATAATGTATGGTTATCTCAGCATACAACATTCTTTCCACTTCTACCTTTGGAGACTATGGGCTGAAATAGCATCTCCGCCAGTGCTACTCGAGGTTTGTACGCTACTCAGGTCATGTCCCAGCACATACAACTTTGCCTCACTTTAAACAGAAAAGTACAGCGGTCAAACTTCATAAAGAACTGTAGTGGATGAGAGCTTGACTTCCTAAGAGCATAGACCCGCGGCAGCCTATCCTGAGTCCAAGCTGCAAGTTTTGCTTCAGGTTGTTATCAACAGGCTGCTGTCTTATTGCTTATGAACCTGGTCCAGGAAAGTGATGAGACAGAGAGAGTCTGATTCCCGTTACCAGCATAAATTTATGAAGTTGACGACGGAAAAGTTACTGTCTGTGTTGAGTGACCTCTGACTTAAATCTGAATGATCTGCATGTGGCTAACTGTGCCGAGATGGTGACTTGGCTTATTGAAAGACTTTTCTAGCTAAAGACTTTGATATTTCCATTTTGAATGTATTGGTTTTTATATAACTTTGTATTAAACACACAATGTGAAAACTAGGCAAAGACGGCAAATAGTGCCTGTCTGTGAAGCTTTAGCCTGACTTTAGCTATAAGATGCCTCTGACCGGTTTCGTTCGTTCTGAACTCCTCAGAGACTAAGCCAAAGAATGCTGGCATTGGTGTTTTACCCGAAAAAATTTACACGGTCACGTCTCCCATTGTTGGACGTTAGAAACGGTGTAAGACTGAAACGTTTTACGTCAGAATAAGCTAACTGCCGAACCAGGCAGTTACGAGTGGCGGGTCCATGTGCCTGGTGTGCTCGTCTTTTTATTTACTAACATTCCGTTGTCAAGGAGATGTGACGTTTCCTAGTGTGCGGTCTCTGTGGGTGTGAATTTCCCTGCTTGAGAGTGCGCAAGTGTGAAGCTTTACACATGCATGTCTGGAATGTTTGGGACTGGGGTAAACCATAACTTGGGTGCATGTACAACACGGACCCATTAGTGGAAAAACTTTTCCACTTATTATAAGAGTCAATTGGCAATCTTTGGGCTACAGAGACATGTGCTGTTCTGTAGAAAGCTGTCACAAACAATGTCAGTGGGAAGCAGGTATGGGAACTACAAAATTAAACACACAATGAGGACATAACACAGAGTCTTTCAGCTATGAAAACATGCCAGTCCATTCTCATGCTTTCTGCACTAAACAATTTATTTTCATGGTATTTTGTCACTTGATCTATAACATTGCTACAGCCACAATGTAACATGCGTAGACGCAGGTTACATTTAACTTAGTCAGTCCTGATCACAAAATACATATCATAATGATTCCACATTCAAATTCCTCCCAAAAAAACAAAAAAACAAAAAAAAAAACAAAACCCTTTCTGTGCAGATTTGTCCAGACAAGACGATCCAGTTTCCCAACTTTCCTTGGCAAGGTTTTGCCACATTGTACATCTACCAAAAGCTCATTGATGGGAGCAGTCGATTCAGTCTACAATTTAGCACTTTAGAGAGTTAATACTTAACCTAATGCACTGCAGGTACTCTAAACTAAAATGTCAATATTTATATATGCTGCATTGACATGGAACAGATTTGAAAATACGGACCTCTGACATGTACTTCACTTTCGTTCTGGTTTGGCTGGAAGCATTTTATTGGAAAGGCATTAGCAGGTTTGAGTTTCTCACAAATGGATTTCATCATCGGCCAGTAAATGTAACTAATTACTAAGTCGCTGGATAGAGCTAAACATGTGGTCCACTGGATGTACACTGCAGGATGAATGTATCTTGATTATTTTCCAAAACTTGTCCCTGTTTATCCTATAAATGGTTTTAGCAAGAAAGATACATGTAAGTTTTGCACATATATTAATCATGTTATTAGTTTCATTCCATCTATACCATATATACTTCTTGTTTGTTGTCATGTGAATATTTTTTAAGAACAAGCACCGTTTGTCATTCGTTTTTCCTCTTCACATTCCAAATATGTGCGGGTGTCTTACCAGTAGACTAGCTCATCAATTTGAAAAAAAAAAAGTTATGCAGTTCATCTAAAAATAAAATATGATCTGAACTACATTTCCAAATACAGGCAGTCTTTCACTATACATCGACCCGAAACAAATATCGACCAATTTTACCAGCCAAGACTCTTGTTCTAGTACTTCTCCACTCTAAAACCAAAATCAATTTTTCCTCTCAGTATGAGAGTAACAATCAACCCTTTTAGTGCCAAATTTTGAACTGAGTCCACAGCTTTGCGCCCAATGTGCGCCGGGACAAGCTGTTGGCCTGGGATATTCTCTCTGCAACTATAGGCATGCTGGTACTTGAATGAAAGGTCTTTTTACAAGGAATGCGAATCTGGGATCCTAATGATAGTTCAGACTAGTTTGACTTAAGTATTTCGACTTAAGAGAAAGAAAGAGTTAAGACTTTACACTGTGACATAATGATTATGATCCCACCCATCCATGGGATTAGCCTTAGGGCTATACATATGGAAATGATTAACCGCTAATTTGACTGTTAAAAGTTGTATAGATCCATGGGTAAACACCAATGTTCTGGACTATTGGTTTTGACGATACCTTGCACAACTTTCTATACGCATACAGAATTATTGCATTTGGCAGTGTGCCCTGCACAGTCCCTCGTATTTAATCGAACAAGGTCACACCTGATTGGTCATATATAACATACCACTTGGATCATAACGCTGCCAAGGTATGACAAGTTGCATGTCACGCAGGCATTATATAGGCCCACATGGCCATTTGGTCTGGTCAACTTGGGAGTTCCTTAGTGCGACTACAATGCATAGGCTCGGCACTTGAATAGAATCCTTCTAATCAGTTTAGCTGTCAATAGAGCCGACCTTTGGTCACCCGTAACAACCTGAATAAAACTTGACTGGGGTTTGCACCACTTTGTCACTGTGGCTGTGCTCTTGGATAGTTTTCTGGTAGTGCTGGGTGGATAACGGGTCATACAGCTAGAGAAGTACGGAGGTGGGTGAATATTGCAGTCAGTGTATTTTATGACAAAATAATCATCAATACACCAGGTGTCCGTATTTACATTTTGTTTTCAGTACTAGACTTGATCCAAGCTCCCCCCACCCCACCCCCCAAATCATGGTGTTTAAGGTGTTTGTTTTACATTGTGTGGCCCATGTATACATTTTGCTACATGGTGCATCAGGAAATGCTATATGTTATGTTTTGATATACGAAAACATGTACATGTTTGAGACTTTACTGACGGCAGACATGCGATCATTTCTGTGAAATGTTATACCACAGTATGTCTGCACACCAATTCAATGCATGCTCACAATGCAAACCATGGCCTCAAATCCACTTGTATACTGATAAGCTCGCATAAAACATGCGCTTCGTTTGTCCATGTACCCTGAGATAAAGACTAAATGTAGTTCTGGGAAGTAGGTAATTGTACTTCAAATTAAACCTTGCCCATAACCAATATATTTCCAGTATGGCTGATCAATGGGCTTTGGTGCCTGGCAAAAAAATGCTGAAGGCACGTTATGATAGAGATGCTGTAGAGATCCCAGCAAGTTGCCGAGAAGCAATATCAACATCAAAGCTCATTATTTGCAAGCTCCATACCAATTTTGACATCAAATAATTTGATCCTAATTAAATTTGTTAATTTCTCATTATGAGTAACCCTGCCATGTTTGCGAAACAATATTTCAAATGCAACTGCACTTGGTGACTCTTCCAGTGACTGTCATTGTTTACACAGAACATAATGAGCTTAAACCTGTCACGAGTGGATCTCATGTGCACATATGTTGCACCAACACACAGAACACCCCCCCCACCCCCCACCCCCCCACACACACAAAAAGAATGAAAAAAAAGGCAAAGTGTGGTTGTGGGGCTGTGAATTTCTCAACCTTGGCTAGTTTCGCTATAGTGGCATAAAGATCTAAGCCAATGCAGTCTTGCGTAGCCGAAACCATTAGCATAATTTTGACATTCTTTATGTGATCAAATTTGTATATAATGATTCTAACTCAAATATAATGGGTTTGTCTCACAAAAATTCCCTTAAATTCCAAGAAAATCTCGCTGATGAATGCACAAATGTGACAACCAAATCACATCATTTTAGCCAGTGGCTATTTTAGCTAATGACAAGCCCCAGCACAGCAAAATTAGTCAGAGGCAGTTTGCTATGCTCAGTATTGGCCACAACAGACGGCTAAAACATCAAGATGTTTGCAGTTGGTAGCCAATTCGTCTTTTTCTTTGCGTACCTGGGACAGAATACCAGAATGCATCACACAATCATCTGCGTTTCTGTTATTCCATACCAGTTTTTGCTGTTATTTCTGGAAGGGAGATTAAAGAGTTATCTGCGCACTTAAAGACTTTGCTTTAATATTTGGAGTTGTACTGTGCACGGCAAGTGTACTTTGTAATCACCAGTTCATACCGTCTTCAATTAACTAGACCGTAGCAAACACCTATCCCGTTATACATACATGTACTGTCGATTCTGCTCTCTCAATACATATTGATATATTTGCACATGCATGAGTTTCTCTCATGACGCTTGTCCAAAACAGATTTATGTAAAAACCCTGATCCTGACCACTACCAGGTCATCACAGCTGATTTCATGGCACCTCAAGTGAAGAGTCTCACTGCACAGTTGCTCGTACATTGAAGCGTCCATTATCCACACAGCACTGCTTCACTAAACTGTCTGTATAGAAATATGACAGAGATTGTCTGTACATTGACCCTTTCCCACTCAAACCGCTCCAAAGAGCCTGGTTGTAAATTGTCGGCTGCCTTAATTTTTTCACTTAAATTGCTCATTACTATAAAACATTTTTGCTGCGATTTGTCTGTACATGTATGGCCATTCCTGATGGCATGCCCTAAGTAGACAGTTTTCTCGGCATGGGTTGCGTGTAATATGCTCAACTTGTGCCAAGGAAAGCTATTGACTCTGTCTTACTATGACCAGGAATGGGTTAACGCAAGATGTAATATAAATCCAGCTGCAGTATATTACCCCTGCGAAGTTTCCAATCTAAATAATTCAACAATGGGTAAAATATCCTTCTGTTATCAACCAATCAATCAATCTTATGAAGTCTGAATACATTTAGAATTTTTTACTGTCCAGTCCAACCGTACTCATTCATGCAAATCAAAGTGTCACTAGTAAAGTTTTGATAGATACAGTGACATATCTGTCTACGGTGATGTACTGTACATTCAACAGTTTTTGTCTCAAGAAAACCTGTCATGAAAGATACCCTCTCTCAACAGACCTTTGTGGGAAAAATAGGATTTTTGGATTGTACCGTGGTAATTGTCTTATTATCAATGATGAATGAATGTGTGATGAGAAAGTGATGGACGTGTGATGAGAATATGATGGATGTGTGATAAGAATGTGATGGACGTGTGATGAGAATGTGATGGACGTGTGATGAGAATGTGATGGACGTGTGATGAGAAAATAGTGGACGTGTGATGAGAGACCACTGTATTGTGGCACAAAAGCCTGACATGACAGGGAGCTGTATTCAGAGCAACTGTGTTGTAACCATGTCAACGACAACATAAACATTTTACTAGCATCTGTATGACATACGTGAAGTGATCACAATGTATGACCTTTAGTGGAGAAAAAAAAAAAAACTTCAGTTCTGCTATTGCAGTCTGATTTTGTCCTGTTACTACAATAACAATGAAACCTAGGAGACAGGCATCAATCCACAACACAACGTATCCATCATATCAGCCTCTGTTACATGCCTTAGTACAGTCTGATGATAATGTACACCCATTTTTATACACTTGTAGAGAATTATATGTCCATTCAAAGTGTTCTTGAGTTGATACATTGTAATCTGTTTTGTTATCTGCTGCACCAAAATCAATATTTTTCCCCCTCAAAGTTTGTTCTTTTCTTTTTTTTTTTTTTTTTTTCAAATTTTGAATTACATGGTTCCATTGATTAGCTCTGCACAAGGATATATATATATGCATCAATAATTAACTGCATTTGCCATAGACAACACCCGCAACTTGCACTCCGGACTATGCAACTTGCATAGCCAGGGTCATATGTGACGGCACATCTCAACATTCAGGAGGCCCTGATAATATATTCTGATTTAAACACGGCTGGTTACCAGAGAAACAGTCCAAGCAATCAGCGCTCAATGCAGGGGCTGATGCCACACGATGACAGCCATGACAGTCGTGCCTTTATCTCCTGTGCTCTTCCGAACATCAATCGGCATTTCAAATATCTCCATGTGTGTGCGGATTCAGATTTACTTTCTTCTTTTCACAGGTACAGTACCTATTTGATGCTTTTATTTTGTTTTGTTATTGTTTTTTTTTTTTGGTTTGTTTGTTTTTGTTTTGTTTTAAGATAGGAAGTTTGTGACAAAAGAGAACAGCATGAAACCTTACCCATATAGTCCACCCTACTGGTAGACAGTAGTACCTGCTGTATGCAGCCACACTGTCGTGAACAGCCACACTGCTTTCTGTGGCCACTGGGCTTCGACACAGGAGTCAGTCTCTTTGTAACTTTACCTGCAGTGACAGGTCACCTGTTGTGAGTGGCCACATACAGCAGGTACCACTGTATTCCAAAATATAAAGTCAGTCCCTTGCCTCTTATTAGACAACCAAGGGTGTTGAAATTCTTGTGTCTTTGACAGGACCAAGTTACAGTGGTACCTGTCCTGAGAGACCACCTGTTTTAACAAACCACCTTTCCAAGATACTTTGCTTGGTACTTTCCATCTTATTTCTACCTCCTTTGAAAGACCACACGTCTGGACAGACCACAATTTGGTCACTCCTGTGGTTTCACTGTGGTTGCTTTGATGCAGTAATGCCCTCATTGCAAGACAGTTTTGCAGTAAAGCTATGCAGTCAGTGGCAGCACAGAATGTTGATGATGAAAAAGCTGAGAAACTACATATGTCCTGTAAATTGCTCTATTTTTGCTTGTTAAAATTTTTTACAGTTTTTATATTTTTGACATTTTGCTGTAATTTTAATATCACTAGATTGGACACAAGTCCTATTCAAACAATGTCAAAATACCATTTCACTGAGTTTTTATTCTAACTGTTCTGTGCCCATCAGCAAAATAAGCGAAAATAAGAATACAACAAAAACTAAAGCAATTTACAGTAACTTAATCCACTTCAGGCAGGTCATACTCTACTAAAAGACACTGTCGGGCCGATGGGGGCTGGGGGGTGGGGTGGGGGTGACAATTTTTATTTCCGAGAATGATCTCATAACTGGGTAACACCACATGCGTACCTTGCATGTGAATCACCTGTTGCTGCCACTGCTTTGTTTATTGTTGCCATAACAACATGTCTGTTGACAACCCAATTTTCTTTTTAATGCCCTTGCTACTGAGTCAAGTCAACAGATTTCCTGGAAGAAGTCTGCAAACAGTGCCATCTGGTGTGTGCCAAGACAAGCTGTTGACTAATTACCCGTATCATTCATCACAAAAAAAAAACAAAAAACAACAGCTACAGAAGGAAGCAGAAAATATATGGGACATCAGACACTCACTGGCCATTTTTTAACGAAGAGTTAAAAAGTTGCATGCCCACATATGGGCTTTACGTATGCTCACATGGAATATATATGGTCCAATCTTTCAATGAAAAGCAGACAAGGTACAGAAAAATTAGTTGCTTCAAGTGGCCTTTCTGCGGAGGTCACATCAATCTCTGTGACCAGCGTGTCCATTCAGGACCATTTAATTACTCTAAACTTGATTACTGCGAAACTACTGTATAACACATGACACACCAACCTTTTCATGGTAAGTAAAACATTTCACAATTTTTATGTAACTAAAAGTTTTAGTGGCACACAAATGTCAACAGTCTGTTGAATATTTACCAACATTATGATAAAATGCTACGCTGACATCCATATCTCAAAAGTAGAAACTCAAATTGCATAATTTTTTCTAAGAAAATTCATCTCTCAAGATATGCAATGGGCACAAGTTTTTTCCCAGCACGCTGGATTTACAAACATTAAACTTTCCCTGGCATCTTGCTATTTTGCCTGCAAAAAAAAAAAATTATGCATACACTCCTTGCCTTGTTTCTTGTCTGTGGGGTTGTAGCAGGGGGAAAGCATTAGCGGCCGGACCGCTATGCAAACCTCATATTGGCTTCATGGTGCAGCAAGGTTTGTCAACTTTCATTGCTGCAAATTTTTGCTATAAACTGTGTATCTTATGTTGATGTAAATTTTAGTTTTCTAGAAATGAAGGCCCAATAAAATATTATCATTATTCACTGCAAATGATACAAATACACAGCTGCAGCAGGGTGTTAATATCAAATCACTGGGTTGTGTATTCAGTTCAGCACACACACTGGTTCGAATAGCAAATGTCACAATGTACATGTTTACCAGACAACACAACTCAATACACAAACATTCTACAGGATTAACGGTGTATAATTTACTTTTTTTGATAAAATATTGAATAATTTTTCTTTGTATGTTACAAGCTGTTTCGTTTTTTTACCGAGATTTACCACAATAAAGTTGGTGTTTCTACACAAGTACTGCAACCAATACAATATGTTGTGACTTTAATGTATATTACTACATATCGCTTCAGCATCTATGAATTCTAGGGTCTTGAATATACTTGTACATGTATTTATTTTACTAAAAGATTAAAACACAGCAATGCTTGACAGAGAGGACTGAAGCTGAAACAATCCTCTCTGTCAAGGTCAGCCATATTTTAATACATTTACGATTTAGGTTTCATCCACATTAAATCACACAAAATGTTTCAATGTTAATTAATTCAAATTCTCCATGCAGGATTGCAGTGCAACAGAATAGATTAGATCTAACTGTGAAAATGGTATATGCCTGCAGCACAGAATATCGACTGGTCACATGACATTGTTCTTACATCTGATTGGCCCACCACTCCTACCTATCTAACAAAAAGAGAACCCAAATCTGTAAGACCAAGTACTAGGTGGACACTATCAAGTCCAATATTCAAAGAGCAAAGTCCTATTCTGTACTACTCACTGAAAAACTGTGGAGTTCTAAGTTATTATAACAGTTTATGTTGTATAAGGAACAAATCATATTCATAAAATTTGAAATTCAGAAAAAAAAAAGGTTTTGGCTTTACTAGTCTTTATAGAAATCGGATCATCAGCAGGGAATCGGCACAAGACTTGTCTTGGTGCCATTAATAAATATACCACTGCTTATGAGGAAAATTATTATATCCACCAGTCATTCATGCAATAATCAATTACTATAAATACACTTAACTTCCAAATGTACAAATTTTCAGTTGTTGCATTTCAAATTTCATGCATTTACCTGAACTTTAAATTTCACTATTTTGGACAAATTTCCCATTAAACCTATGTTAAACTACATATTTCCTTGTGCTTTCATTTTCATGGTTTTGTGCTATCAGTGAAATAAGCGAAACTAACAGCACAGCCAAATTAAGTGAAAGCAGTTTATTTATTTCACAAAATCTGTAGGTTGTTGTTTTAATGACAACCACCAATGTTTTTGTTCTATCACAGAATGCGTTCTCGATTATAGATCTGCATTTCATCCACACAGTAGCCAGTGTATACGATCTCAGTGATGTGCTAACACTGAATGTAATTTGTCAATAAATAGTAATGGCACAGGAATTTTCACAAAACATGACAACTGCAATCATGTTTTACAAGAAGTCACTCGATAGAAATCCATATTTGGTTTTTGAAATGGCGTTGACAAATTTGTGCCAGTCATGACACATTCAATTTATCAACATTTGAATGAATCATGAAATCCTTGGTCTACATAAAGCAATTTTTATGTCATTATGAAAGAAACACGCCACTAGTCTAGTAGGCCAAAAAAGAGCATGATTTCCAAGGGCACCAAAACTTTATGATCCGCTCCTTCATGTGACTCTCCCTATTTTTTCAATGGATTATTTTTTATATCTGACACAGTAGGCCAATGTTTCTTTTAAATGCTGAGGCTCTGTGTCTTTTTATAAAGACACATGCAGTCACATATGCACAATACTTTGGATTATTTTGTACCATATTATCACAGTAATTCTTAGAAGTGTGGTATTTATTTTTTTCCACATTGCAGACATTTCCTCAAGTTTCAACTTCATTTCATTACTGTTGAGGAAAAACTGAAAAGTCTGAAACATTGACAAAAAATTCATGAAGCAAACAGCCAATGCCCAGCGCAATATATAGCGAACTCAACATTCTCAGTAGCTCTGCAACTGTTTGCATTGTGAACTTTAAATCTCTTGTGGTAATAGTTCAGCAAGTTTTTATTTAGATATGCCTTTATATAGTAAATGAAAGTGCACCTCTGGTAATCAGATAATACCACCCCTGTATGTGCAGCATTAATACGGCCTGATCTTCTCATCTCTCATACAAATGTTTTATTCACACTGCATCACTGAGCAAGGCCAACAACAATATATACCTGTTGGCAGGACTGAATGGTTCTGTACCTGCACATTTAAATATCATAAATTATTTCATGTGATACCGAGCATATATATAAAATGAAACATCATGGGTCATTTTTGTCACACAGGGGCTCAAATAGGGAGGAACTATCAGCAGGCTACTTGAATAGCAGCCACTGACACAAAACCAGGAATTCGGGAAGAAGCTGTGAATCGAGGTGCAGACAGGAATATACAACCATGGTGAAAATAGCCAGCACAGCAGACGTGTTCCCAGAGGGAATGCTCCCCGAGCTGCAGCAATCACAACATTCTCCTCAACACTCTCGCAGGCCCTCCATGTCGACTATCTCCAAATCAGCTCCCGTGAAGTTACCTCCCATCGCCGCAACAGATGACGAGTGAGCTAATCTCTCTTTTTATTGCAAGTCAAATGCTTTATGTCTGTTCTTTAAACAACAGAAAAAGTTTTCCTTCAAATTTTGATCACTGTTATCTTATACCATGTGTAGATACCACTGTGAGTGTTATTCCCAAAGATAATATTAAACTAAATTTTGTAAAACAATTTTGCGACATTCAGAGCTTTCAGGTTTTATGTAGTGCCTCTGATTTTATACTGACAGCTTTCAACATCAACCACTCTTTCATGCTTTGATGCTTATTTGCATTATCATGAAAGAGATTCCCTATGTTTTTGAGCCTGTTCAACTATCTATCTACATGTACTTCAAGGGAGACCAGTGCAACCACTTTGTATGTTATTTTCTTTGAGCGTGCAAAACTACATGCAGACCGCATGTGTAAACACTGCAGACTCGTGGTGTTCACCAAATGCTATCAGATTATTGCTCATTATATTCAATTTAAACCGGTTGTCAAAAGGTCAAAATGCTGATAAAGTACAACTTATACACATATGATATTCAGCAACTTGGGATCTTAGGCTTAGTCAGCTGAGTTTTGCTTTAGGTCTCTGGCTTAGCTTAGCTCCTTGCCTGTTGTTTAGCGCTTCACATGTCCACAATCCACATAATGACATTTTCAGCTTCTTTTCTGAAACCGTTACCCACATCCTGTTTGAGCTTTGCAGGGATAAATCTTGGGTATGTCTTGAACACGATTAACCGAATGGTCATGCTCTAATACACAAAATATTGTTTTCTTGGAACATAAAATCACAGGCAAAATTCATTAAAAGTCAGGGATCCATAGCATCACTAGTTAATGAAGTTATGGTGCAGAAAATTTCATGCAGACTCTTTCACACGTGGAGTCCAAACTAGAAGATCAGGACTGATCCTGTGCTCTGGTGAATCATAAGCCAAGTCTGGCCTGGTACATATTAAAGTCTGGGGGTCCCCAGAAGCACCCAAATACAATTCTAAACTCCATAGTTTCAGAGAAAAAGATTTTTTTCAGGATTTTGCAAAATTATTAAAAAAAAAAAAAAAAAATTGTTAAAAATCACTGAAGCATAACCATTTGAACACTTATGGTAGAGACCCACCCAAGGGATACCCCAACCAAGTTTCAAGTGAATCGGTCTGAAAATTTTGGAGAAGTCGAAAATGTGAATTGTGGATGACAGACGGACAACAGCTGGACAGACTATAAACTCAGGTGATATAAATCACCTGAGCTAAAAAGTAGACACTGGCAGATGAACAGCAACAGAGATCAATTACTTTAAATGGTTATATCTGTATATGGACTATAGGTTTGTGACCCCACAGCAATCACTGACAGAACCAACACCCCAATCCCCACCATCAAGCTTTCCATTTTACATGCAACGCTTGTGTTTGAAACTGGCTTTCTCTGTTATATGTATAGATTTACATGACATGATACTTTCTATCTCAGAAGACACCACCAAACCAACAAACCCAGGTTATGTTGTATTTACTATAGTTCCCCACAGCGCGATGCTTGTAGCATTGACAAATCTTGCAGGCAACACACTGTTTCATAAATTCTACTTTTGTGTACACGATTATGACCCAATGGTGTTTAGACTACAGGACAACAACTTACACTCTAAGTAGATATCTGCTGCAAGAGCTATGCATCTTGTCAGGGCGAGCCATTTCTGTTTCTTAAATGGTCAATGTTCAAAACAGTACGTTCATTTTTTCATGAGATTGCCTTCTTATGGACATGCAAGAAAGTCTAAACATATATTTGCAATGTAATAGTGTGTAAGTCATATATACACTGTACAACACACATCTTGTACTGTGTACTATTAATGCCATGTCAATTGTCATTCCTTCACTGCATGGCACCCATTTTATTACTGGTGCTGTGGGATGTTAATGACATGTCAACACTGTAAATTATGGCTTCTCACTGTATGACACCCGATGTCGATGCTGTACTTTGACTATTGTATATATTTTATGAGAAATAAATGATGTTTGATAATATTAGATTAAAAGCCTATGGACAAATCTGACATTTCTGCAGGTGATTTGGGGTTATTTTGTGACCTAGCGCAGCACCACAAGTCACTATGAGGGTGTGATATTGTCTGCTTACCTTTCCAGCCATACGCTGTGAAATGATTCCATTACTGGCCACCAGGGCATCTGCCAGTGTGGTTTTACCTGAAAAGCCCAACCAGACACTGCATTTGACACAATGTACCGTCACAGTATTATGGGCTTGTGGTTGCCACTGGCCCAAGTAAATGTGATTGGCTAAAACTATATATTTATTTATGTACTTATTTAACACATTATGGGATTTTTTTATTGATGAAATATCAATCTAACAACTGGCCACAGACATGTACATATTTGGATGGTGATTGAATCAAGCTTGCACTGATCAAAATTTTTCAACATTTTTGGCATTATCATGTTAGAAACCACGAGTGACAGGAATCATTCAGGAAATTTTGACATACACAGCCTAGAACTTGACCAATAGACTTCTGGTTTTGATGATATGGGAGTGGTGTGGGGCATTTGAATTTTTTTTTTTTTTTTTTTTTTACTTTTTTTTCTTTATAAATAGAGTCAATCTATGTCTAGGTCTAGACATGCATGTGTTCAGCACTCAAATAAATTGTAGATCTATGTTTACCATGACCGTTCAACAATTATGTTATGCCCAGTTCCAACACGCCTAGCTCCAAATACAAAGTTCAAACAAAGACAAGAATCCACATTTATCTAGACCCAGTCACACTGACGGTCATTCAAACATCATCATTATTATCACTAGCACTCAAACGTTATTTCAGGTGGGATTGGGGATCTGTTACTGTGTGTGCTTTATAAATGACAAAGATGATGATTGTGTATACAGTAGTCCCTCCTTTGAGAGACTGCCCCTAGTGCCACCCAAAAGGCGGTCACATAAAACAGGTGGTCCCTCAAAGGAGATATAAATAACATGAAAAGTACTACAAAAAGACCTGACAACTATGGTCTCTCAAAGGAGGTGGTCTCCCAAAGGAGTGGTCTTTCAAAGGAGGGACTACTGTACAGCAAAGCTGTTCCTGTCCCATACCAATTTGCAATAGGATGTATTCATAAGTACAGGTACATGTAACTGTGGCCATGTACTGCCCCCTATCCTACCACAAGGAACTTGACAGGAAGGAGGGCACATTCTTGTATTTAGCACAGCAAAATGTGCTTTTGTCATAAAAAATAGCAATCAGAGAAAGCAAAAGCCTAAGAAAAGTCCTTGACATGGTTCAAATAAAAAGTTGCTCAAAAATGTTGAGCATTTTTCCTTTGTTTAGCAGAAAAAGTAGTTTTTAAATCTTTCAGTAACAAAATGGCTGCAAGTGCCCTCATTATGATGGACACACAGTTCTGTTGCTCATCAACATAATTAGCAAGAACAGATCAGCAGTGACTTATGAATTACTCCTATTGTGTCTGTCTCCATTTTGAGAACAAAAATATAAAAGTCAAAGTTCTCTTGTGTCTTCAAAAATTTATAAAAACATTCAAGCACGTGTGTTTTTACATCATGTGCTGGCTAAATCATGGACCTACTATCTGAAGGACTGAGCACGGCGTCTCTCAGTAGCAACCTGTGGGGTCATTTGACCACAACTTGAAAAGCTTGGATACACAATGATATAAGGAGCCTTTCCCACTGAGCATTCCATTGTGTAAGCAGTCTTCCCATTCCGCCAAGACAAGCAAAACAGCATTTGAATTTTTGCTCTACAATGATTAGCAGGTAATACTACAAAAGTGTACCTTCAGCCCACTGTTCAACACTTGGCAGACCAGCGGCAGCGAATACACAATTGAAGCCTGCCTGCTTTTTCACCCCCTACCCGCAGTGACGGTAACAAAGCTCCAGCATTTGAAGTGACGCTGGTGCTCAGTCCTTCAGATATTACTAGGTCCATGGCTAAATATAAACATGTTTGTGAGAGGGGTACACATACATATATATTCCAAGTACATGTAATACCATATTTATGTTTAAACGCATGGTTTCTGAGTAGATGAAGATGAGACACAATTGTATCTTTGGTGCTCTTGCAATAATAACAACCCTTCTCTCACAGGACTTTACATAATAAATGGATAAATACCACAAATATTACATTTTTTCAAAACTGAAAACACTGTTGACATAAAATATGACCACACATTATTTTAGTTAAGAAATAAGCTCTTAAGTGACAGAAACATCACTCACAGTGAGTATAGAGAAAATCAGATTCCATGTATACTTTCTGTTCATTTACAAAAACTGCACTGAACTGCCACAGTTTTAAAACTATTCGGTTGATTTAAAATGTTAGGGTACACTGAGCAGTCACGTAAACTTTATAGAATTCAGCATATATTGGTTTGTGCAGAACTGGCACGTACCGGCTCAATATATGGCCTGTGTTGAACTGTATGTTTTTGTTATCACTGGACAAAATGATATTCCTGCATACAGAAATCTTAAAGTTTCCACTCACCATGGTCAACATGAGCCAAGATGCAGATATTTCTTATGTTGGCTGGGTTGTGCTGCAACTCTGAAAGCTTCTGTGGAGTTGTGGTCCTCATAATTCTAACTCCAACTTACACCTGTTGACACAAATATAAATACTTATCTATATTCAACATTTAAACCATACATGTACACACCTTGAAATTATTTGCACAATACGTTCATATTTTAAACAGGCAACCAATGCAGGTCTGTCATACATTTTCTAGATATTTAGTTGCCCTTTTCACAAAAGACTGAATCTCATTTCCAGGATTAAATACCACATTAAACAAAGCAGAAAATTAAATTCTCTTGTGACATTTCCACCTAAATTTCATGAAAGAAACACACAAATTCAGAAGAAATAATTTGGTTGTGTAAAAATACTAGAAGGACTAAGGATGTTTTGTCTAAGACCATCCAACAAGTTTTTTTTTTGTTTTTTTTTTTTTTAATTTATCTCAGGACTGGATAAAGGTTCTTTGTTAACACAGCCACAAAACAGTACAGGGATGTGCTATCTTGAGCTGGCCTTCTGACGTAAAAGCTCACAGCCTGAACTCTTGTTCTGCCTTTACTCACACTTTCTTCAGAGTGTATGGAATTCATACTAAAACACTGTCTATTCAATCAGTGGTAAAGCACCCATGGGTCTTGGCAGGCAGTCACTTTCAACTGTCCTGGTGTGTGGAGGGTCACACTGGCCCAAAGTCTTGGATCCATAAATCTGGTTTGGGGCTTGTAGATGTGGAATAGTGGCAGTAAACAGGCAAGCAAAAAATTCAAACATGTCTCTGTCATTAAATGCTAATTATTTGTTCTAATTGTGTTTAGCTTAATCCCTGATTATGTGCAAGTATATTTATCAGTCAAATAAAGATGCATTTACATGTAGTAAAACTGGTATAGTACAGAGTGGTCTTTCCGTTCAGAGACTATCCCAGTATATTTGAGGTCCTGAAGAGGTCATGACCTGCAAAACGCAACACAAGACATGACAAAATGTCATGTCAAAAAGGGGACTACAGTATTAAACATGTTAAAGATTTAACGATTCCCTTGTACAGCCTGTCAAAAGTACATATCTGACTTGACAAGACCATCTTTTCAGGATTTTTGACAAGTGATATATTATACAGCATTTAGGTATCATCAGTATTTGGCAGCATCAGAGAGGAGGCCTGCAAGTACCCGAAGCTGGCATAGTTGCCCTCTCATTGCAGCACTGCAGGCTTTCTTATTTGCCCCCAAGATGCATTTACATAATCTCAGAACTACTTTTTTCACATGGACCCTGTCATATATCATGAGGTTTCACAGATTAATCCCTTGAGAAGGCGGCTTTCCTCTTCATTCCAGTACAATGACTTAGGATGAGGTGTGTCAGGCATTGAAATAATTTAAATGCAAGGATTACATTATCTTATGTAATCACTTATTTTACTACTATTTTAGTCATTGTGTGCAACAACAAATATATGCCCAGTATGCCAGGCTGTCTTCCAACATTATACCCTCCTTAACATTGAGACATATGTATACATCATGTATCTAGTACATGTACTATGCCATGTTAAAATGTGCTCTCAACAATCATTTTGGGTTTCAAAAATTCATGAAAAATCCAAAAATCAATCTAGCATGACCATTCATGCATACGTTGTGGGGATACATACTAGGTACATCCCCACCAAGTTTAAAGAGAATCTCACCATTAGTTTTAGAGAGAGAGAGAAAAAAAGCGTTATTTTGCCTGGTGGGACACACAAACAGACGTTCAGTCAGACAACCCTAGAAAACCCCCACAGGTCTTTGTATAAAATTTGAAACTGATGGGTTCAGATGTATTATATGCATGTACTATATAGATCATGTATATATATAGTACATGTACCATATGCCATGTTAAAATGTGCTCTTATTACCATCATTCTGAATTTCAAAAAACAATCTAGCAGGACCACTAACAAATATATTGTGGGCATATAAATGTTACATTCCCACCAAGTTTGAAGACAAACTGACCATTGGTTTTAGAGACAAAGACAAAAATCTGTTATCTTGACCGGGGGAGGGGGGGTAAACAGACAGACGGTCAGTCAGATGGACAGACTGACCACCTTAGGAAAAATCCCTCAGATCTTTTGACTACTTGAACCAAATTTGAAACGAATAGGGGTCACAGGTACAAAGATATGGCCGTTTGGACCTGGATATTGCCTGATGATGTTTTGTTAATTAACAAATTAATTAGGATGCTTAATAGAGCTCGGTTTAGAACTTATTCTTGTTTGACCCACCAGATAAAGAAACAATGTCACTGTCAGTTAAGAGTTACTTTCACTGAACATGCTGAATACAGGACTGTAAGGATTACCATGGATTCCCCCACCTCAGCGACATGCACTTGTGTTTTTGTTTTTGTTTTTCCTCCAGGCCACCAGTGTCACACAGTGACACAAGACCGCTGCAGACAAGTGGAGAGCCACAGTACTATTATTAGTATTAGGTACACATTGCAGATCACATTTTTAAAAATTTCCACCTATTCCTAATTTCAGTAATTTATAAAGCAGACCCTTGCAGGCAATAGAATCAAATGCTGCCTTAAAACCAACACAGCAGAAGTATAAATAAAGTTATTAAGTGTCTGTATTTTTATTCAATCGTCATTTTGTATATATACTTGAAATATAGTTCTTGTTCGATTTAGATGTAACGTCAAATTCTATCAGAAGCTTGGCCCCACACCAAGTAAAGAGTGTTGTATGAAAACTTTGTCCTAAAAGTATGTTCAGTCGAAATAAAGAGTTACCAGCTTATATAAGTCAAATTTCAAAGCTAATTGGTTCCATTTCATATTATCATTTATAGTGGTATTTTTATACTTAACCTTCACATTCACGATTTATACAAAAGTACTTGTTTTTTCCCAATGCATATGGGTGAATCTATCAAAAATGGACCCCTGTCTGTCAAAATTAGTCTTGCATTGACTTCTAAGGGTCTGCCCTGGACTGGAGGGTAAATATACCATATGTCAGTTATCTAAACTTTTTTTTTTTTAATTTTATAGTTTTACTATTTTGTGTCTTAGGTATGAATGCACTATTGTGGCCAATTAGGTGCAGGTTACTGCACTAAACAGTTTTTGGTTGTCTTATGCTCATACCTTGGGGAGCCATTTACCTGTAATTAGCCCACCGTTTCAGCCAGACTATTACACATGAAGTTATCAGTCTGTTTGTGTAGTTTGGTTTGACAGATATATTTTTTCCATGATGAATTTTATAAACAGAGGGGGAATCACATATTCATACTATGGACATATTAACGAGAACATGTCCATGTTCATACACAGTGACATAATGCTGGCAAGCCTTGTTCAGAGCACGTATTTCTTGGCTATGACAGGTAAACACGTGCACTGGAATAACTTTTGATTCTATCTGTGGACTCGCCCTTTTTGTCTTGCATGTTTTCCGTGAAAGGTGTCTGCACAACATCAACTGCATCCTTTATTTTTAAAAAGTGACGCGACAAAGTTAAATGCTGTTATGCTAATATGAAAATATACAGAAAATATATAATGGTGGTTTCATCCACTTGGGGCCTGAGTGGATGAAACCACCATTATACAGTTTAGAGCTAAAACGTGATCAGCTGGGAAATAACTTACACAGCTAATTTTGGTCCACCCTTCTCGCTGTAATTTTCTGGGCCACTACCGTGACCTTTTTTTGGATGACACTAAGATCTATGACATAGACCATGTCTGAGGATGAGATGGTCCATGCCCATGGAAAAAGGCATTTGCACATGATGAGATTCCTCGGTGTTCATATAGTTGTATTATCGCCCATAAAACACGTGACAGGTAAATGTATGCAACTGGCTTCACTCAATTCAGCTACAACATTGTTATCCCCGTGGCTACATATAAAAACACGTTCCGTTATTCGAATCAAATACAAGAACATGTATATTTGTTGGCAATGCTGCACCAGATGGAGCATGTCATTGTAAATGTAACGTAAACAAACTATGCTGATCGCTGTCACATCTGGTAGCTCACATCAATCACTTTAAAAACTGACATGACAAACATCTACAAACTTACACTGTTGGCGATATAACGACTTTTCCTTCAGATGATCCCTTGCAATACAGTTTTCAGTATTGTGTTCCGTTAAATTAACTAACACTGCAAGCATTTCACAATGCCTCTCGTGCCCTGGCGCAACGTTCCGGAAGCTCTGTCAGTTCAGCAGGAGAATATATTTTTCTATCCGATTGGTAGATTAGTTAATATGGCGGAAATATAGTTTTGGGCGAGTCTATATTTTGTGGTAATTCGGGTTTGGTTTAGGTACACAAAAAGCCACACAAAAATGCGTATTCAGTTATTAGCAGAATTTGACCTACTCCAGTGACAATATATTTATTTTTCCTGAACTTCCTCTACCAGCATGAATATTATGAAGTGCGTTTCCATACATGAGATATTTCCAGCTTCACCTGTCACCCCCGTGTCTGTTTGCTCCGTTGTCAACCAATGGAGAGCTAAACAAATAGTAGCATGCCAATGGCCCCTGACAACAACAACGCCTTGCAGTACACATTGATTGTCACTAACGAAATTTAGAAGCATATTTTGGACTCATCTTTGCAATATAGACATAGAGAACCACCTTTAAAGGCAGGGCATATATATTATCATGCCGAAAGTGTGCATTTGTCAGATTTGCAACTGTGGGTAAGTAAGATTTTTCTGGTACATTTCCAATCGCGGGAGCTGTCAAGTGTCATATCTTCGGGGTACTTGGCACAACCAACAATTGCACTTTCATACAGAATAATCATAAAAGGATTAAATATTGCAGGCATTTAACACGTGTGTCAGCATAACAGATGCACCTGTGATGGAGTGTGCTTAACTGTGAGTTAGTAGCATTAATGACTAAATGACATTTTACTCACACGTTGGGCCCCAAGCGAACTGTCAGTGTCACTGTCAGTGCCGATGACAGTGACAAGACAAGTGTTTGTGATCAAAGCCAATGACAATTAGGTTAGTCCGTTGCACACTCAGTGTTTAAATGTAAGATTCATGCCGTGAGAGATTTCTTGTTTAGATGATTGGATTAATTGAGATGAGGATAAACTTTATGTTTGCAAAAGGCAGAAAAGCCAGCAGAATGACAAAATTCAGTGAATGTTGCACACACAAATTGCCACAATGACCATGGAGGGGTAAGTTTATCCCTCCATGCAATGACACACCACACACACACACACCCACACACACACACACACACACACACACACACACACCGCTGGCCGGAATTTACAAGATCGTATACAAATATGTATTAATACTTCGTTTGGTTAAAAGTGCAACATAAGCTGAGCACAAGCAACATTTTCAGATTTACAGCCCCAAAAACGACATCATGATCATTGCTGGCTATAATCTATTGCCCTTTGGTTTGGCTTTACAGGAAAAAGTGAAAACATAGCTATAGTCATAATCATTATTATTGAAGGGTGCTTTTCTGACCAGTTACAGTTGGGTTTGTTCTGTTTTGAATGACTTCAGTAAATGCTAATTGACTGACTGTTTGCAACTTGACTGTAATGAAATCTTTCATACTGCTGAATTCAATCATAAGACCTATCATTTATCCAAAATTACATTTCATGTTAGGCCAACAACAATTCTTCTTTGCTTATCTTGGCAAAATGGCTATCAAGCATGACAATTCAGAGGGACTGAATTTTCTGTTGCTGGACTGAAGAGACTGCATACTTATAACCAGCAATATAAAATATAAACTGGTGTTGAAGATCAGGCACAAATGCACATCTGGATTAGCTCTCTGTTCAGTGATAAAATAATGCTTGGGGTGATTATCATGATATTCATCTAGGAAAAGGGGCAAAGGGATATAAGAGGCAGTTCAACATTAACATTATCATCATTTTTGAATTAGTAATCAGGGTACTAAATTTCATGACCCTCCCTCTCCCAAATTAGTACCTTAAAATGATGATTTTCCCCCAAAAAATCATACCAAAATTGCACAGAATAGGCCAAAAATTGACCATCGTTTTCCATATTCTGTCAAAAGTGCACAGACCAACTTCAGTGCTAGAAATAAGGAAAAATTTTCGCTTGTCCGCCAAACAAGTGGAGTCTTATTCTAATTGAACTGTATGTAAATTTTGGACAAGTGCATTGGCAACTTTACTTGTCCGCCACAAGTTTCACTTAGTACGGATAAGCCCTATTTCTAGCCCTGAACTTAACCCCCCTATCCTCTGCTTACTGTAAGTACTAATAAAAAAAATGGTGAAAATGTTGAACCGTCACTAAGTTGAGGACTATCCAGTTGTGATCACCATGCAGATATATTTGTCTTCACAATATCTAAAAATGTCTTTTTTTTAAAACTTTTGTTTCATCAAAATATGGCACAAATATAAATTTATTTTGGTTAAGAGTCACCTTTGGTCGCACTAGAATCCTGGGGGGGGGGGGGAGCAAAAGTAGCAAAAAGATTTGTGTTATCACTGTCTAGCCATAATGTTTGTTTTTTTTTGTTTTTTTTTTTTTTTTTTTTTTTTTTTGTAGTTCTGGGTTATAGTAACTTTTGTGTTTATCATATAAACAAAGAAAAGACCGCAGCTTAACATTGATAATAATATTTACTATTTTACAGTTTGAACATGCAAAGAGGTGGCTTTCATAATTTTAAAAGGAAGACAGTTCAACATAAGTATGCAAAAATTGTACATTAAAGTAGTAACCCAAAATGCATGTATGAAAATATATTGGACCTATATGCCAAAATAGCAACAGGTCAGTATCAATCACACTTGTTAGGGATGGTCATTGTAAATGATGTGTTTCAACTATAATGTACATGTTGTGCAAAGTGGATAGCTTCTCAGTCAGATTTCAACAAACCTTTCATAAATAAATACAGATTTATGCTAATGTTTAGGGGTTTTGCTGACATCTTCATGAAAAAAAATCTCTACATTCTGTGAAAACCAATAAATTTGGAGGAAAAAAGAGATACATATAGAGCATACTTTAAATTTCTGACATTTCATAAAAAATCTTTCACACATTTTCTTTTTTAAATTTAAAGGAAATATTATTTCATACACTTACATGTACTGGTTAAATTGAGTAATATATTGTAAAGTATGCACTGGCATGATCCAAGTACAGCTAATGCCAGAGAAATATTTATTTATGCAGCAATACTGATAGCAGGTATGTGTATTGTGCTGATATTGATGCACGATACCCCGTCTCCAGGATATGACAGGAATATGCATTTGTAAATCTAAAGAAATCATGCCGGTCGATTGGCAGTACGTATAACACCAAACAGTAGACTGTGGTGTCTTTTTCCCTATGGGAGATTAAATTTTCATGGATATCACATGTACTGTGTTATATTCTTTGAGCTTCAGAGTTGGTTGCAAAAAGGGAGATCCAAAAGGTGGATATAGTGTGTTGGAACTCAATGACTGTTTTGTAACTAAGGACTTTGTAAACCATGTACTGAGGTTTAACCCTGTGCCCCACTAAATGGACTAATTGTGTCACAATATCAGATATCTTCTGTCCCATCCTTTATTCTAAATGAAACTGCAGTGAAAACCACAGAATAACATGCTCTAATCCTGAGTAAGAGACTCGAGGCATGAGCTAAGCACTTAGCAACCAAGGCATGTCAAAGAAAGGATAGATATTTACTGAGCACAAACTTAAGAG
Organism: Hermodice carunculata; assembly: GCA_964020975.1. Classification (NCBI taxonomy): domain Eukaryota; kingdom Metazoa; phylum Annelida; class Polychaeta; order Eunicida; family Amphinomidae; genus Hermodice; species Hermodice carunculata. Next base: position 95,236,624 of record OZ026617.1, read on the forward strand.
GGGTGAGGATTAGAGAATTGTTGAAGTAACATATAGACCTTACACTATTGTAAATTAAATTAATTTCACTCACTATACTTGTATTTGAATTTTTTTGCTAGTGCCACAAAACATTGAAAAAGTAAAATAGAGTTGGTTTTATTGCTTTCCAAAATATTGGATTTTCTACATGCATTATCATTAATTGACTGAAATGCAAAAACATTTCAAAATAATAAATTTATAATTAAATCAAGACACCTATAGATCATAGGTTTAATTAGAAATAAATGAACTTAGAGTTCATCAGTTTTTTTCCACACAGGTAATCACAAAATCCATGCATTATCATTAATTGACTGAAATGCAAAAACATTTCAAAATAATAAATTTATAATTAAATCAAGACACCTATAGATCATAGGTTTAATTAGAAATAAATGAACTTAGAGTTCATCAGTTTTTTTCCACACAGGTAATCATGTTTGTTTCTTCGAATGCATTGGTGAAATGTGTGTGATAATTTTCAGCAAAATATATCAATCTAAAATGAGGCTAAAGTATACACACAAAAAAAATCAGAAATGTTGAAATGACCTGAAAGTATGAACCTTCATCACATAATAGCCCTCGTATAATTCTGTATTATATAAGATGTCTGTTCACATTTACCAATTATCCATTGGAAAAGTCAGCCCCTTCAGTATAAGGTTTCGGGGCTGTTGTTGTGAAAGCCACTTTAATCCCATGTAGGTATAATCAGTCATGCTGTGGTACTGCAGATATTCATTACATGTATACCTTGTTATATTGTTCCTAGCAACCAATGCCGAAGGTACTCAATTAACTTGAAAGGTTTCCTGTTTCAAATACATTGTAACAGAAGGAGGGAATTTGTCAAGATTACTGTTCGTGTGTACTAGAATATGTTGGTAAATGTTTAGACAGTTTTTACTCACTATACGAGCATTCATGCATTTCGACTCGTGTACCTAATGTACAGTAAGGGCTTCTATAGCCCAAAAGTAAAGCAATACATGTAGCCATCAATAACAACTATACATGGTAGGAGCAAGGGGGAAAAGTTCAGTGTTCATCACTGGGTCTAGTCAGCTAGGTGACCCTCTGATAAACCATGCGCCTCAGATCTGCAGATGGAGAGAAGCACATAGCATGTTGGCATGTACATTGTATACGTGAAGTCATACGGTGACTTATACATACACTCTTGAGATTGGTGGTCTTTTGTAGACAGGTGCTCATAAACCCATTATAAGTGTTTCCTTTGTATGAGGCTATTTTTGCAATCTACCTGCAAGACCTAACTCTAGGCTAATGGTTCTCATTAGAATGATTGCAATAGTAACCCTTTTAAAATACATGCATCATGATCAAGTGTTTTTTTTTTTTTCATTCAATAAAGTCATTAGCATTTTAACTTCTGCCAAAACTCAATACATATTATATGTATACATGTAAAGAAAATTTAAGATAATATGGGTGCACAACTTCATTCTTCATTGTTGAGCAAAGTAAGTACCTGATATACTCAGGACAGAAAGTTTATTTGAGCAAATCTTTTTAGAACACGTACGTCACCCACCTGCATGTGTTAACAGAATCAAGTCAACAAAATGTTGACACTGTTTACAGAGAACATCTCTCCCTGTGCCGGTCCATGACATAACTCCTGCTACTATGCATGTGCATGTCATGCTTAGGTCCTATATAAAGAGCGGCTGTTCGCACATACATGTACGTAGAACGAGCTAGCAAGCATCCTATCACTAAAAGTATCAGTTCCTGATGAGCCCTGTTGGAGGTGAAATGGGTTAAACTGTTTTCTGAACACATTTTCACTGAAAATAAACAATTTTCAGCAGTTCCCCAGCCGCTCGGCACATGTGTTTACATTGTTTATTGGATTCTAAGTGACAATTTTGTGACTGCCTGAAATGAATTACTGCAGTTGCAAGGGCACAATTGTCACATAACTCTCGGCTAGCTTAGCATATTTTGACTTGCACTGGCATATAACTGAACATTTGTGTTGCAGGCGGCATCGCTGTCCACATCATCCGGGCAAGGTTCTTCCCAAGGGTGACGGACCCTGCCTACTGTCAGAATATGCTAACAAATACCACTCGCATCCCATCAAACCTAGGGAAGCTTTCAAGCCAAAGGAAGAATCACACAAAAATGCAGGGCCATTGGAAGACAGAACCACACACAGGTCAGTGAATTACGTCCAGTTTTCTCACTTCATAAAATTATGCACGCTGCTGTCCTCAAAACTTAAACTATCAGCAAAGAAGATTCGTGGAAATCAAAATAAAAATTTTACTGTTTAGTTTAATTTCTTTCATATACAACAAGTTCTTTTACATTTTGTGTGTTGCCAAATCTTTATTTTGGCATTGATTTCAATGCTTGAGTATTTTGGAGACCCACACTAATGATAGTTGTTGTTTTTTCCACAGAGTGGACTACATTCCTCACCCATTGGAAAAACCACATGTCCACATGCCAGATGAATATGTACAACCAGAGGGCAATTTTGATCACTTGACCAGTTACAAAAAAGAATATACAAGTGAGTTTGAAAATTTGTTCACTGTAGCAACCAGTAAGGGGGAATTTCAGGACATTTTCATGATTTATGGTTGGCTGATATTGGTCTGTTGTGTCAGATTCATGATTTGATGAAAATGTCTGGGATGCATTTTGATTCTGTATATTGATTCTTTTTTAAAGGGAAATATACTTTTTAATTTTCCTTTAAACAGATCTGTTACTATAAATACATCTCACATCAATTCCCGTCTTAACTGACTGGGGTCGTTTGGTGAATGAGCCAAAGCTCATTTCAATAATTAGCAACTTGTGCTTACAACCTGGCATCATCATGGGGATGCAGTGCCTGTGTGATGGAACCATCTCTTACACAGTGTATGGGGTGCTTACTTATTGGCCACTCAACCATTGCAGTCTGTCAGTAAGGACAAAATGAAACCAAAACACTAAACAATGAATGAATAAGTAATCATGTTTTGGTAACACTTGAGCAGTGTTGATATCAATGCGTAAGTTTCTCACAAGGAGTTTATATGCCAATTACCTCCTGCGTAACCAAGGCAGTGTTGATGCCAATGTGATGTTTACTGGAAGCTCAGTTTAGCTAGCATTTTTTTTCAAATCCACATTATCATATTTTCATTTATCTCAGCAGATGGCATTTTGATATAAAAAAAATGATGATGCATTTTTAATAAGTGTTCAGAAACCTTTTTTATCCATAATGTATGACTTCTCTGGCAAGAAAGTTTATGAAAGTCTGTTCACAATGGTATTGATGTACAAGTATCCATATCGTTAAATTTCATTACTTTAAGATATTTCTACTTTCAACGTTCGATTCAAGTATAAAATTCAGTATATCTGAACTATTCAAGATCCATCATGGAAATAGTTCAAGGATATACATAATATTTAGATATATTAAGTATGTCTTGTAGATCTACAGGGAACATGTATTCCAGGCATATGCCACTATTTAAAATGGGAAAATCAAATATTTACATCATTAATGGGTAATCATGCAAGTGCTCTGGGGTCATGCACTTGAGCGGGTGCCAGATGGAAAAAATGTCGTCCATCATCCAGGCTGCTTGTGATGCCAGATTGAATGGATCACAGCTACTGACCAATCATACGGCTGTATTTTCACTTGGAATGCAAGAACACTAAATGTGCATGTGCTTTTTTTTTGTCCTGCAGAGAAACCTATCAAGCCATCAGGGGCGATAAAGAAAGACACAACTCGTAAAACGCCTGGCAAGTTTTCAGGAGAACCCACCTATACATGTAAGTAATTGTTCTTGGGTACCAGAAAGAATGCTTTGCATTGGTACTAGCGGAAACTTTATTTTGGAAGTTGGCGTACATAACCATGTCTCCATGGACTCATGTCTGTCCATCATTTTGCTTGTGAATGTGATCTAGTATTTGCATTAACCCCATATAACTTTCAGGACTTGTAAAGTGTATGGAAACCTAGGTTGAGTTTGATATTGGTGGTACCATCTTCAGCATTATATAATGTATGGGTCAAAAGGTGAAAATCTTGTGACCAGTGTGGCATCCTTGATTTTTGATAGATCTGCATGAGATCTAGTGGGATTGTGGAGGAGGTCAAAACCTCAGTCGCATATGATACTAGTGACACCACCTATACTTTGTTACAAATTATAAGTTAAAATGTCATGAAAGATATAAGATTCAATATGTCAAACAAAAAATGAATAAGACATGCCAAATTTATAGGATGTATATATAAGTCGATCATGTCAAGTGTTAATATGTTATAAAGTATCTTGACCTTGGCTTATTTTTCTTAGGTCACCAGGCCTGTAAAGTTAAGTGAGGTGGTTTTGTAATGGGAGGGTGTAGCTTGGACATCAATGGCAAAGAGAATTGAGCCTCCAGATCAAAATTGCAAATGAGTACAATGTACAAAAACTGTACTTGGTGGCCTACTCTTTTCAACACTTGGACCCAATAATTGTGTGACCATGACCTATTTTTCAAGGTCATTAAGCACTTAGGAAAAGGACATTTAATTCAATGTGTTGATAAAGGATAAAAGTGAATGATACCCAATGTACCACAAATATGTGTCATGTGGAAGTTTGATATTGCATAATATGGATGACCTTGATTAAGTTCTCAAGGTCATAGAGGGAATACTTGTCACAAAATTGATTTTTCGGTGATGGTCATTAGATTATATGTCAGCAGAGCATAAGACCCATGGGCCTCTTGTTTAACGATAAAAATGAGATTTATCAACAATACCTGAAAACAATGTATGACATAAATAGGTTATGTTCAGTTGAACTGGTTCATGTTCTCAGTGGAGGGCTGGCTCTCTTGCCTTGCCTCCATAGGATCCCCTAGATTGCTATATGTTTCTAATGTGCTCTTGTCGGGGAGTGCCCACATATCATTGAACGCAATATTAGCGAGTCGGGGATGATTTGGAGGTAATCAGATTAGGCACATGTATGTATATCTTATATTCGGAACGAGCGGGACTCGAACCTGCTACCTTTGGCACCAGTCGCCTAGCTGAAAATGGGAAACGCACATATCCACTCGACCAAATCCCCATTCCTAAAAAGAATGGTTCAATGGAGGTAGTTATGTGCGAGTGCCATATCAACACGGTAATGCAGCGTCTCATTTTTATCGTTAAACAAGAGGCCCATGTGTCTTATGCTCTGCTGACATATAATCTAATGTGTATTTCTATTAGTTTCCATTGTAGTTTGTGCCTATGTAACTTAAATACCACTCTATCTAGAAACTCCAAATTTCTTGTGTTAAATGGTTGTACATGGTTAAAGCAATCCTGTAAAATTGATAACTCTTGCTGCAAAACTATTCAACATATTGAATGTTACTTTAGCATAGAATCTTAATCATAACCTCTAGCCCGCCACAATTTTATATATTGGGTTGTGTATTCAGCTAAATATACGTAGAATTGTTAATTGCAACCTCTCCTATAGACCTGTTCATAGGACTCGGGTTTATTCGGTTCACGTCGGGAAGCGCATGGTACTTTGTTTACATTTTGTGCTCGACCACGCTGGCCGGATTACACGTGGAAGGATAAGAGAGTAAAACACAGGGTGTGCTTGGATTTAACGAAGAATCAAACCGTCAGCAAACTTTAAATGCACGTTTCGCCACTGATGTGACATTTTTGGTAAAAGATTTGCACTGTTAAGCAAAATCCATGCTGTAATCACTGGCGTTTGCCTGGCATCTGTTGTAAACATATGACGGCGTGGGCCCGACTTAGCTACTTGCTGGTTGGACAATCACGCCAACAATGGAATGCATAATTTATTACGGTCCGGAAAAGTTCGGTAGAGCTCGGTATGAACAGGTCTATTGTAAAGTTTGAATTTTGACATGCTATTTTTTCAGATGACTTCATTCTAAAAACAAGAATTTGAAATGATAACAAAACAATTTTTTTCAAAAAGTGTAAACATTTTAACTTCAGATAGTATAAGTATAAGACAGATTGGAAAAAAAATTATTGGCTGTCCAAAATCATTTTCTGTCCTGAAATTTACAAAATGGAAAGAGTTTCATTTTGGCTCCAGGAGATCATATTTGCATGAGCTAGAATGGATAGATTTGCAAGCAAATCTGTCTCCAGGGGTGCCAATTGGAGCTTGTTTTGAAACCCCTTCCAATACTGAATTTTGTGACATCATCAATCATGGGTCATCAGGTACAATCTGCTGAACAGTAGTAATAGAGTAACCAGGCAACAGGTGTATTGTCAATCAATGCAATTTGATTGGCTTATACAACTACCATTGTTTTTTCAACCAATAGCTGAATAGGATTTTTATTTATTTTTTATGCCCCCCTTCAAAGAAGGTAGGGCATATGGCTTCGCACATGTTGGTTGGTTGTTCGGTCGGTCGGTAGACTGTGGTTTCTGCATGATAACTCAGTTTTTGAGCTAGGGCTTTGATACTGTACAGGTGTATTATTCTAGTCAAAAGCTGGGCAAAGTTTGAAGATGGGTGACCTTGACCTAATTTCCAAGGTCACAGTGGTACCTGAGTTAACTTTGGTTTCCGCACAATAACTGAAGAGGTTTTTAAGCTAGCACTTTTATTACCCATAACTTTAATAATTAATAACATATATCCACGCCAGGTGCACAATTTCAGCTATGGGTCTCATAGTGTGTAAAATTTCAATTTTGTAACTTGTATAATGGCTGAGAAAACTGCATTACAAAAAGTGGTGGAAAAGTATTCAGAAATAAAGAAAGAATATTAAAGAACTCCTACAAAAAAAACAATATGTCTGGGTTCAACCCAGACATAATAATGTTTTAAATCTGTTTAGGGGCCATCCAAAATGTATACATTTTGATGAGTGTACAAAACGGGGGAGGGGGATCAACACAAAGTTTACACTTTTAACTCTTTAAGTGCCAAATTTTGTACTGGGTCAACTGCTGTTGACTTGGGATATTTTCTTAGGAACTATAGGCATGCTGGCACTTGAATGAAATGTCTTTTTATGAGGAATACAAATCTGAGATCCTAATGATAATTCAGACTACTTTGACTTTAGTAGATAGACTTTAGATTTGATTGGCACTGATAGAGTTAATGCACAGAAACAATGTTGATTTTTTGATTCCCTTTCACTGAGTTTATTTGAGGAAATGTATGAGAGAGATTTGGTCAGACACATTCATTTATGCATCAGAGTCTATGTGTATATAAAAATTACACAGTCACATTATTCCATTTTTGTGATGTTTGATCACAAATTTTATTTCATGGTGTTTCTTAATTGAATTAGGTTGTAAATCTATCATGACAAAAATAGCAGCATCTTGAAAGTCGAGCTATTGTAAAAAATTATGCTTTTTTGGGGGAGTATCTTTAAAAGGAAACATCTGTGGACCTTTAAAGTGAGAAGATAAGTTTTCTGCAGGGGAGACCTGCAAGTCAGCCCGGTTAATAGTGTGACTGTGTAATTTTTAAAAATTTTGTCTTAGTTTGAAATGTTTGTAAACCTTACTTGCTGTACATCATTCACATTGCTAAGAATGTTGAAAATTTCCATTCAAATTTTAGCAAATGATCTTGTTACATGTTTTTAAACAACACTCGATATGTGAAGCATTTTTTACATGACATTTAGAAAATTTGTGGTGTAAAGTATTCATCGCTGGGAACAAATCTGTGCATATTTGTTATCATCAAAACAACATTGCGAGAGCTATACGTATCATAGTGCAGACAGAATGGCACAGTACTTAATAATAAGGTGTAAGACAACAGTTACTGCAGGCCATCTAGCTTTAGAAGCTTAACCCTTTGAGTGCCAGTCACGGCTTAAGCTGTGCTGATGAAGCGGGATTACTGTAATGATTCTAGATTCATATTCCTCATTAAAAGACCTTTCATTCAGGTACCAGCATGCCTATGTTCCCAGTGAAAAATTTGGTCCAGGTCAACAGCTTTCCTTGGGGCACTTTCCGCGCAACGCGCGGCAAGTGCCCCAAGGAAAAGAAGCCTTTACTTATAAATGTCTCTCTTTTACATGTATCAAAATGACGGGCACTCGCGCAACGCGCGGCAAGTGCCCCAAGGAAAGCTGTTGACTCAGTCTCTAAATTGGCTGTGTAAGAGTTAATTTGTACAGACATACATGTATGTGCATACTCATAAAAGTCATTACATGTCTTTATAGGGAATAAAAGGACAAATGTTATTATAGACAACAATTTCGAATTAATTCACGGAAAGTCTACCTTTAATTAAACTTTGGGTGCCTAAGCAATAATGCTCCACAATGACGGAACAAGAAACATATTAAGGGCTACACCACGGAATTTTTTCTTATTGTATGAAGCACAATCAAATGGTTTTGTTTGATTCAAGATATTTAACACTACTGTGTGTGGATCCGTGCCAGTATCTTTCACTGAACCCTACTGCTGAAAATTGAAGTTGTTCAGATTGCCTCAAGTATTTTTCCCCCCAAGGATTTTTTTTTTTCAGATCATAAATCACACAGCTTGAAGTAAATATGATCATTGTTTGCCACGTCGTCAAAGTGTCAGCGACGTGTTGCTAGGTACGCACATAAAGCTCCTGATGTATTGATAGTCCCAAGGATTGTAGCTGTGTGCATTTCAACTGAACAAACAGCTACCAGTAGAATTGCAAATAGCAGCAAGCAAGTCGCTTTCCCCGTGACACCGATACTGTACGGTATGGGGGGGGGGGGGGGGGGGGAGGGTGCACTGGGTCACAGTAGTCAGGCTGCAAGAAAGAAAAGAACATAGATGTTGGAAAGGACACTTTATGGTGAAATTTTTGTGGAAACAAAAAGGAAGAGCGCGTAATGGGATTTACCCCACTTTTGAAGGGCTATTGAAGCATTAGTCCTGAAGGCTTTTCCTGTAAATGTTCTTTCTGCAGAATGTAAAATTATGATTTTCTGGTGATCCGCTGACCATCTGTACCTGTGGTAACGATAGTAGGGTGCACAACCATATTACAGTGTCCCCGTGTTTTTTATTTATCCCTTCCACTTTTGTGCGGAGTGTATTGTTGTTTTCATGACAACTTGTTTATCTTACTCTTATGTTATCTGTTTTTGCCACTGAGTATAAATAAACCTCTGTATCTGGTATCGTAATTTAATTTGATTAATTAGTCAGTAATGTGCACTATTTCAACACTGCAAGTTTTAGCTCAAGCCAAACTGGTCTCCCTCAGTTCATTCTGACTGAGTGTAATAGCCCAGCAATCAGTCTTACATTGATCCAAGCCATATTAGGGCATTGTGGCAATGCTACAATGATTGAACTGCATCAACATATCTCCTTGGCAACCCGGCCAAACATACTATCAGGCCAAACAGCAAATGCAACAGGGGCTGTCCTAAAGTGTTAAGTACTAAGCCCAAGGCCATATAGGACCTATAACCATTTGTTCTCCAATATATCATTGATAACCTAGCTGTTATGATTTATTGTCTTAACGTCTTAATGGCCCATATAGGGGGGGGGGGGTTAGGGTTGGAATCAAACAAGGACACAAAACAAATTTTATTGTACATGTAGTACATGTTTGGAAAGTCAAAAATAGATGCTAGTCAAGCCTTGGTATTGATTGAAAGTTTGTCATAGCCATTACAGATTTCTTTTGTCAAGTTATTATTCTTGCGGCAGTGAAGCCTTCACTTATAAATGTCTCTCTTCTACATGTATCAAAATGAGGGACACTTGTACCATATTGTCCCATTTGAGCACATTTTAATTGAAATAAGATCTAATTTAGAAACCTAGGTTTGAGCATTCCAGCTGTATGAGCGGGTTAATAATCATTAAATATAGATAATTTCCCAATATGTTTTAGAAATTTGGTGCCAGAAAAACAGGAGAGGGGGGCCTAAAAGGGATATAATATGGTATGCTCCTGGTTTTGTTTTTTTTTTGTTTTGTTTTGTTTTGGTTTTGGTTTTTGTTTTTTTTTGTTTTGGTTTTTTTGTTTTGTTTTTTGTTTTGTTTTGTTGTTGTTGTTTTTTTGTGGGGGGGGGGGGAGGCAGGGGAGTGGGTCAAGCTGATGACCTGCAGTATAATTTGGTTGTGTATACTTTCTAACTTTATGGCTGTTTCAGTAGTGTCCAAATGGTTGCAATTTTTCTGGTAATTTGGTTTTGATTTTAAATAGGGTACATGTAAAATACAGTAATTATCCATGCAAACATATGATTCCAATACTTTAACTTGGTGCAGATAATAATTATTGTTAGGAGGGCTCATAAGACAGCTTCAATGGTAGTCTAACTGGTTTCTGATTGGAGTTAAAAGTGCATTAAATATTGCTACGTTATATATATTTTGATTTTTAATTAATTTGTAAAATTTATTTATTTATTTATTTATTTATTTATTTATTTATTTATTTATTTATTTATTTATTTATTTATTTATTTGTTTGTTTATTTATCTTTTTATTAATTAATTTATTTATTTGTCAGGCAGTCAGTCAGCATATGTAAACACAGAGTGTGCGGGCCGCAGGTCACTAGATGCAAACTTTTTTTCAGTAACTACCCGATAGTCTCTTCAGTCTTATTAATTGGTAGGGTGTGCAGTGACAAGGTTTGTCCAAATCACTTCACATTTTCTGCCCTGTCACATCATAGATAGTGAGTTGCTTTATAAGCAGTAAGGGCTCAGTGACTGATTTGTAATCCTTGTTTGCCAAGCTAATTTTTCAATCATGCAGTGAACCTGGTAGTTGTCATTACTACTAGTCAGTGCTGTGACCATCAATTTCCTAGTTGGTACATCACCCAAGGGAGAACAGTCCCCTTAGTGCTTACAGTTTTATGGGTTTTTGTTTACTATAAATTAATCATTTGACCACGCAGACTAAGCGGAGTGTAAAAATGTGCACAGTGCTGAGTCTGCTGAGCTAGCTAAAAGTACACAGCACGAATTTTAAAATTTCTCTTCTGTTTGTCTTTTGCAGCGGATTACAGAAAGTGGGACTTAGAGAAAAGACAACCAATTATCAATGATGGAGCCTATGAACCCAACGATGCACCCTTTGAAGGCACACCCACCTACGTGCGGGATTATATTCGCCATAAGGAGGAACCCAGACAGAGCATGAAGCCAGCTGAGACAGCCCGAATGTCTGACCAGCCTTTTGACGGCAGAACAGGGTACCGGGATGATTATGTCAAGCATCCACTGGCACAAAAAGAGAAGAGAGAGAAACAGATATGGGCACCAAACAAGGCCCCGCTGGACAGTCTGTCAAACTACAGGAAGGACTATACAGAGAAGAGTGTCCCTCCAGGGCAGAGCTGTAAGCCGGACGCCACACCTTATCAGTCACAAGCCCGCTTTGACGGTGACACCACCCATAAAAGCGACTACTTGAAGTGGGCAGTGGACAGACCCTATGTTCATGAACCAGAGGTTTACCACAAGCCAGAGGGAGACTTTGACTGGCACACCACCACACGCCAGGATTTCACTAAGAAGCCGTTGTTCAAAATGGTGGCAAAGCGCCCCAGTAGCCGAAGACGATCTGCCGGCAAGTTTAACGGTACAACTAACTACAAGGACGATTACCGCAAGTGGCAGTTGAAGGACAGACTACGACCACAAATGAAGAGTGATTATGCCCCTAATTCTGCACCGTTTGAGGGTCAGCCAACTTATACATCTGACTATATCCGCCATGCAATCAACCCCCAGCAAAGCATGAAGCCGGTGGAGAATGCTAGGATGTCAGACCAACCATTTGACGGAGACACTTGCTATCGCCAGTACTTCACAAAACACCCAGTTCCGCCCAAAGAGGTGAGGGAGAAAGAGACATACAACCCCAACAAAGCACCTCTAGATGATCTGTCCAACTACAGGAAGGATTATACTGAGAAGAAAGCTCCCAAGATTGCGAGCTGTAAGCCTGACCCAAACCCTTACAACTCTGGGGCCCCCTTCAACAGTGATACTACCAACCGTCTGGACTACACCCAGTGGCCAACCACCCGTCCTGTACTGCATGAGCCTGACCAGTGGGTGAGACCAGAGGGAGACTTCGATTTCAACACCACCCATCATACAGATTTCACCAAGAAGCCCATGAAGCCTCGCTCTGCAAAACGTCCAGATGGAGGCCGCAGAGAACCGGGCAAGTTTGATGGTATCACCAATTACACAACAGACTACCGTCAGTGGGATCCATCCTGCCGCCCCCAGGTCACCCAGCGCACAGACTACCGCCCACCCAGTGCTCCCTTTGAAGGCCAGTCAACGTTCCAGGAGCATTATATTCGCCATAAGACAATGCCGGCTCAAAGCATGAAGCCAGCTGACCGCGGCTATGCCAGTGATGCTCCATTGGACGCAAACACCATGTACCGCTCCGACTACACCAAGAAGAGCCTGCCGCCATGTCCAGCAGCCATCCTTGACACTGGCTCCTCCAGATTTGTCTTTAAAGAATTATCCCATGGTCATAAATGGTACGCACCAGTTTCGGAATCTGTTATTGGCATACCCAATGCAAACATGGATGCAACCTTGAATAGGCAGTTAACAGCCCTTTCAGTAGCTTGAAGCTGTTAGGTTAACACGTCATGGTGCCAATGTTTAAGATGATCAAAACCATTATAAAAGGTATATAAATTAGTAAAGCTGGCTTTTTGTCAGCTAGGGAATTGGGAAATGAAAGCTAGGGTTGGCCTCCGCAGTCTCTGTTATATCTCACATGTAAATGTTAGTCTGTGGTGCTTGTGATGAACATCAGCATGTATTGGTTACACACTTAGGAAACAGCTTTTCTGCTGGTCTTGTGGGATAATAACGATGCACAAAGAAAAGTATTTTAAAAGATATACTGAGTCCAAAGATTTTTCTTGACTCGGAAAATAAACATGTACCTGCTGGAAGATTGTCATGTTAGGGTCAAAGAGGCCCAAACGAAGGTTAAGTGTGTGGTACATAAGAGAAATGAGGTAATTACAGGCAGATTTTCACGAAAGTCCAGCGATAAAGACTGCTGATGATTATGCCAATACACATACAACGACCACTTGGCTTGTATCTTTGACAGTGACTGTGTCTATTTTTGTTCCATCAACAGGCACTAGGTGGCAGTGCCTGCAGTTGTGCCATAATTATTGTCGTCCCTCATCAGAAGAAAAAACTTCAATACAGGGCTGCTGTGTGCAGCCTAGTCATGCTAGCTGTGATACGCTTCAACTTTACTCATCTTATAATAATAAGATCATAATACCACACAAGTGTGGAAAAGGAGCTTCTCCAGATTGTAACACCATTATGTTTGGTCTTTTCAGGTGGATAAATATTCCAACAAAGGGCAGAAACCCCATGACAAGGAAACCTTAAATTTGTACCCGTACCCGTAGCAACGTCTGTTTTGTTTTGCTTGGTTCTTTTTGAGGATGGTAATATTTTTAAGGGTCCGCCCCATGGGGGGGGGGACCCTTTCTGTTTCTGGGATATCCGTCCCACAGTACGTCTGGATGTGCACGTTCTGGTTACCATGATATCTACAGAATGCCTCCATGTATTTTGCTCAAATTTGGAAGTATGCTTGCCTTACTTGGCAAGATTAACTGATTAGATTTTGGTGTCACCATGACCTAATTTGAGCAAATGGCAGCTAGGGCTCGTTACTGCAATATCTCCAGAATGTGCAAATGTATTTTGCTCAAATTTGGCAGTATGCTTATCTAGCATGCCAAGATGAATTGATTAGACTTTGGTGTGACCATGACTTAATTTGAGCAAATGGTGGACCCTTCAGTCAATGCTTGCATTGAAGGTATATGTCTAGTTATTACTGGGAGGGAACTGGTACCAAAAGGTGTTTATCATTTATATCAATTTGTTGTTTTTGCGAATAATAATTCATCAAGGACTGCTTTTGCGTATGTTATAAGGCTAATTTAGTACAAATCTATTTTAATATGCCTAATAGTCTTACAAGCTTCAGTTTAAACCTTCTGCATAGGCCTTTTCCATCTTTCGACAGCCATTGGTTGGAGGAGAAAAATGCAAGTGATAATTTCGAACACTTGAAAATCACACTTAAGATCAATGGAAATTGCTGTCATGGGGTTTCTGCAAATAATCCTTGAGAATAATGGTGTGTAACAGATACACAGGAAATTGTCACGAGGTACAGCCTGCAAAGACACCAAACACCTATCCTGGGTACTCCTTTTTCGTGCATCCCATTTCTGAGCGGCTGTTTTAAGCCTTTTGATCTCACTGATCTCCTTTCGTGGTAAATTTACAGCAAAATCGCTATTTCATTTTAAAACCAGGGATCAGATGTGTTAATAGTCATATATACATCTTGTATATAAGAACAATGCCAGTTTTACCAGGACTCCATAAATAATAAAGTCTTTCGTTTTATTCTGTTGGTAATAAACCGTATATTCCTGGCAACTTTGGAAGCCAAAGCCATAATGTCCCGGCAGATAAGAACTGTCACCCGTGCCTCGGGTGTCCTCGAGGTGTCTGAGACTGTGATAAATCCATGTTCAACTTGTTCCATATTAGTGACGTATTTTTTGTATAAACATACTGAGCTTAAATTAAGCAAGAAGTGTACATTGAAATTCCTTGATCATTAAACATTGCTTTCTTTCAAGTACCGACATGCATGTCATATCTTCGAATCAATTGTTCATCATACTGCGGCTGTTGCAAAGGCAGCTACAGCATGACTTACCAGGCAGTGCAGAAAAAAAAAATAAACACTGACCAGAGTCTTGGCTGTGGTAGTTTGGAAAAAGTTGATAGTGGATGAGCAAGTATCTGTTGAGATTAAGGGAAAACTGTGATTGAAAGGATAAATGAATTTTGTATTTATGAGATGGGCAAGCACCCCCCCCTTCTCCCTCCCCCCCCCCCCCCCCCAAGAGCTTGGGTCCCAGACGCTTACAAAAATTTGTATGTGAGCTCGGTGCATTGTATTTATAAATTTGTAAATGGACAAGTCCACTTCATGGTAATCTTGTTACCATGGTGTCATGCATAACAAGTAGGATCTTTTTTTTTTCTTAATGTTTAGACAGAAACTTGAAGCAGTTAGTATATACATTTGTACATAGGCCTTATTGTGTCAAATTGCCAAGCTTCAGTTACTACATACCTGTTTCCCAAAGACATGTATATATTATGACAACCGTACAATCAAAGTACTATTGCAACAGAGTTGAGAAGCTACCCCAGTTTACTAATTGTGAGATTTCCGTAGATCTTTGTATCCAAAAGTTGCCACAAAACATCTAGTCGTAGAATGTCTTACTTGGAAGCTGTTGCCTTCCTGGTACCAGCCATGTATATCGCATCACAGTAACAAAGTTTAAAGTCAATTCACATATATTCCAGTTCCACTTCTACCAAAATGTAAAGATCCAATTAATAAGTGTAGATACTATGAAGCTGAATAAAAAGGAAATTTTTTTTCCAGATTTCTGTGTTTGTGATTTTTTGTATGAATTCTGTTGATATCTGTCAATTTAAAGAAATGACACAGTGCAAACCTGTCTATTCACAGCCCTGCATCTGCTACTTATACTATAACATGTATTTCCCAGTTCTGCCAGGCAACTGCCGGGGGTTGAGGGTTCGAGTCCCACTCATTCCAAACATAAAATGACATTGACTTGCCCATGATGCATGCATTGACACTTTCCTTTTACATTTGGATCTCTGTGAGATTTTCATATTAAAATTGACCATTAACGGAGCTTTCATTCATATATATTGAAGCACCAACTTGTTCAGTTAAAAGTAAGCTTGACCCTTATAGTGCTAATCACGGCTCAAATCGTTTTCTCATTGCAGTTAAACATATAATGGTAAAAAGATTCAAATTCCACATGATGATACCTTTCATTTAGATATAAGCAAGCTAGTCTGAAGCAAAAAGTAGTCTTAGTCAAGCTGTTCAGCTTTCCTCGGGACACTTTGTGCTCATTGTGTGCAAAGTGTCCAGAGAAACACTGTTGGCTCAGTCTTAAATCAGTCTTAAACTCTTTCGGGAACAACAGTGACTCAAGTTGAACAATTTAAAAAGCAACTACACGTACTCGGAATTATAATAAGGGTGCTAGATTCATGTTCCTTGCAAAAGGACCTTTCATTTTAAGTACCAGCATGCCTGAAGTATAAAATATAGTTGTCCAGGTCAACAGCTTTCCTCACCGTGCAATGTGCCCAAAGCATGCTGAGGAAAGCTGTTGACTCCATGCAAAATGTGGCACTGAAAGATTTAAGCCTTTTCTGAGTCTGAAGAGTCTGCTACAAGGGCAGCTGAAGCATGACTTGCCCAGAAGTGTAAAAAAAACCACACACTTTTTTGACCAGCTTCGTAAAAAAGGATCAGTTTCTACATAGTGTGACTGGACACTTTTGCATGTAATGTATTCCCAGTTCCCGTGATAAATATTTTGAACGCACAGCTTTTTACAAGCGAGGTATGAAATGAATGTTGAATCCTTTTTGCTGTTCATAACTAGTAGTCTTTGTCCTAAGCCTTGGGAGAAGGCCATTCCTCGGGTTGTTTTGTCCCAAAATCGCAGTAAAAATTGAACGTGATCATATATTGGCGCACTGCAGGAGCAGAGTTTGTAGACTCATAGGGTAAACAATCGGTTGACTGGAAGGGAAATACCCCTACTAGCCAACCATCTGTTTGCCTTATAAATCTATGAACTATGCACCTGTAACAAATACTATTGCACGACCACATTCACTTTTTACCGTAAATTTTTTGGGGAAAAAAAAAACAAACAAACTGCTGAAAGGACTTATCCAAGGCTATGTTTGTCTGAATTATTATATCGAGATTCCAAATTCAAATCCTTATGCAAATTCAAATACCAGCTTGCCTATGGTGAACATACTACAAAACAGTCTGGGTCAAGAACAGCCTTTGGCATCCTTTAGGTCAACAACTCTTTTCAGCATTGAGCCCAAAGAGTGCCAGATAAGCTGTTGACTTCAGCTACATCCCAATATTTAAAGAGCCTAGGTACTTTATTGTTATGTTTGTGTACTAACACAGACAGCGTTTTTCCAAGAATTATGTCTCTGTACCAACACATTGTTTTCCCAAAATTCGCCTTTCTTTCTTTTTCTTTCTTTCTTTCTTTCTTTCTTTCTTTCTTCTCAGACTGCATAACACCATGCAAGCAACACAACATTCAACACAAGGATTGATGTGGCACTGAAATTGTGCACCTGATTTGGAACCGTCTAAATTGTGCAATTGACAACCAATTAAATGCTTCAATCTCCTGTATCGCCAATAAAACACAAACAAAACTTTAAAATTTTAATTTACCATCATAAAGGACACTTGAAAAGTTTGAATTTTGAATATCTTTAAAACTACCACAGGTAGATACGATTCCAACTTCAATTCTTCGGTTTGTGCTGTAGGCACGTCCAATGAACCACAAACTGAAGTTATAAAATTTCACTTTATGTCGATTAAGGATCCATGAACACTTTGAATTTTAGTGTCTTCAAATTATTATAAGTAGAGATGCAATTCCAAGTTCCTTTCATAGGTTTGTGGGGTAGGCACTTCAAATGAACCACAGACAAAAGCTATAAAAGAGGGGGGTAAGGGGGGAGGGTACGCTGATACAGGTAATTATTTTTCTAAAGTACGCCGTACGGAAAATAAAAATCTTTCAAAATTTTGGATAGTAAGAAGTACGTAAAACAAGAGGGCTTCCAGTACGCCAGTACGGTAAATAAAAAGCCCCAGTACGCCAGTGCGGGAAACCCTTTACCGACCCTCATAAAATTTCAGGTCATGCTAAAAATGATCAGAGGTATTGCATGTAGAGATACCATTGTAAGTATTTTACCTCACAGGTTTGTGCTTTAGGCATGCCCACCTTCAATGACCCACAAGCAAAATACCTACAGTGTTTTTATGCTAATTAGGAACACTTTGACAAATTAAATATCGATATCATGAAAACTATTATCGGTTGAGGTGCCATGCTAATTTTATTTTATAAGTTCATGCTGTAGGCGCACCCAGCTAGCTACAAGCAAAATTGTAGACTTTTGATTTAAGTCAAATATGAATACTTCAGCAATTCGAAAATTAAATACCTTCAAATCTGTAATATCTGGGGAACCATCCCAAGGCACATCCAATGAACAGTGAAGAAAATGTAGGATTTCAAGTTGTACTTATCTGTTTAAATGTTGAATACCCACCAAGTTAACACATATTATGTTGTCATGGAAAATTATTTTTTCACTTCAAATCGGTATATATATATATATATATATATATATATATATATATATATATATATATATATATATATATATATATATATATATATATATATATATATATATATGCATGAATTCCACATGTAAGAGACTGCCGATGGTTCATTGTCAATTTCTTATATTTTTTGCTGGAGGTATAGGTTGCGGACACAAAGTCAGTATTGTGGGAGTTTAATTTGTGCAAAGTTTCAAGTCACACAGATATATTTGCTTCCAAGCAAATCTTTTCTTGTTTTATATATATATATATATATATATATATATATATATATATATATATATATATATATATATATATATATATATATATATATATATATATATATATATATATTTCATACAGTCAATTTTGTCTGTAAATTATCTCAAACACCATAACACCACCCAAAATGCCAAAATCATCATATTACATTGATGTGGCAGTGAATTTGTGTGCCTGGCTTGGAATAGTCACGGAGTTCAAAATTATGCAAGTAACAGGTAATTTTGATTTTTAATATTCTATATCTTCAAAGCTAATATAGTTGGTTATATATGCTATTTCAAGTTCAATTTACAGGTGTGTACCATATAATAATAATAATAATAATAATAATAATAATAAATAATAATAATAATAATAATAATAATAATAATAGTTTTATTGAACCTCCGGTGACGGAGAAAATAAGAGAAAATAAATACAAATAAATGATACGTACACAACTCAAAATGCCCAGGACAGCTGATGATTGTACAAAAACTAAGAATACATAGTGCATCAGCCCAGGGAGTGGGATAACAACCATGGGCATGTTGATTTAAAAAGCTTTGGTTAACAGGGCGACTACGTTGTGCTCCGTGGATCCCTGTTTCTGGTATCCGGGCGAGTGAACAAGGTATCTTAAGGTATCATCGAGGCCGTCCTGATCTTGCGCCGTGCAGGGACCAACCAGCGGTCTCCCGTCGGGCAGTCCCAGCACAGCACGAGTAGAACAGACCCCAAAATGAAGTCAACGATCAATGTAGGCGCACTCAATGAACCACAATCGAAAGCTGTGCATTATTCAATTGTGCTAATTGGGGGCACTTGAACAATTCAATGTTGAATATCTGCAAAATAAAAATAAATTAAAAAAAAAAAAGGTGCCACGCCAAATTCATACAGCAGGTGTATCCAATTAACAAAGAACGATGTATACTTTTAATTAAGGCCAATTAGTTGCTTGCTGAACAGACTTTCCGGGCGATATGTATACTATCCACTCCACCTTCCACCCTCACCCCGCCGCTGGGGCATAGCCAGACTAACGCCCCAAGAGACTCTGCTCTGGAGGCAAGCCAAAATTCGGGACAATTCAAATGTTGAATATCTTCAAGTCTGTTATAGCTAGAAGAGCCATTCTAAGACACAACATACAAGGAACAGCAAAGAAAAAGTTGTAGGATTTCCATTTATACTTATCAGTTAGAATGTTGAATACATATCAGATAAAGTTGCTCACCTGACTTCAATTCCCGTATAAAATTAATTCCTTATTTCAAGTCGGGGTATTTACATGAATTTATCATTTTGAATTTCATTAAAGGTACACAGATTTGCAGCAAATCATTTGTTCCACTTGTGACTACATTAATGTAGGCCTATACAATTTATCTTTAGGTTCTTTTTATGACACACTTGGCAAGTATTAATCGTGTAGATCTAGAATCCAGTGATATGCTGTGGTTATTTCTGAAGAAATTTGTTCTTGGCATAGATCTGATGGCTGATCATCATGATCATATGTTTCTGTCGGATCTCTCTTTTTGGGTCCTTCAAAGTTAGTGCAGTCTCATCCACTAGGTGTCACCTCAAGCACGACCTCGTCACAGCGTGACATTGTGGGACAGGAGCAAAGTGCTACTGGGCCAGGAAA
Source organism: Hermodice carunculata (assembly GCA_964020975.1). Taxonomy (NCBI): domain Eukaryota; kingdom Metazoa; phylum Annelida; class Polychaeta; order Eunicida; family Amphinomidae; genus Hermodice; species Hermodice carunculata. The sequence continues at coordinate 95,256,952 of OZ026617.1, forward strand.
ACATGTTAAGTATTTGATGGGACACGTATATATAAGAAATTTTTCATCTTATTCAATTACATTACTTGACTACTAGGAAGTGGTTCTGGGCAAAAAGACACAAATACAATTAGAAATGTGGCCTGGTGTTTTATCATTATAAACAAGGGTTTATGTTGGACAAGTCTTATTTCAAGTTGGCAAAACAAGTGGTGATTGAATATGTAGAAATTCCATTCACTCATGATGACAATATATATGCGGGCCATGGATTTTTAAAACTGGTCACTTCAACTTATTTACGAGAAATAATCATTGCATGTACATCAACTGTTATGAAACCCGACACAATAAACAAATGAATGAATGAAGAAAGAAAGAAAGAAAGAAAGAAAGAAAGAAAGAAAGAAAGAAAGAAAAAGAAAGAAAGAAAAAAGAAAGAAAGTATCACAGACAATGGCATATTATTTTGCAGTGTTTCTTTCGTGAGATGATTGATTCTCTAAATTTGCAGTCCGTTTTAATTTGAAACTCGTTATAAAATTATCCAAAACGATTGCAAGATTCAAAGACCCTCGTGCTATATTTCACTAGTATGGTCGTAATGTCAGTCAGTCTATAATGATTACAGAAACATCGGTCAAACATTACATTACATTACATTACATTAGAAGATATAGCTGCCAATGAAGAATACCCGGCATGAAATATTTCAAATTTGCAGACCCATATGATAAACATGTGTTCACAGGTATACAGAAATCGTCACTAAAAGCTTGATAAAGAAATGTACCAAGTTTCCAGAATGTCCCAGATTAGATCACGCCCATATATTTCTAGATACAAGTAAAGCACTTCACAAATATTGTTCCAAGTGAGCTGAAAAAGAAGGCAAATATAACTTTCATAAATTATGCGGATGATTGTTAAATGTTAAAAAAGAAAGAAAAAGATAGTTTTAAGAAATAAATGTTAAAAAAAAAGTTTTCAGAAATATACTTTCAATTAAAATATAAAAATATTCGTAAATGAGTAGAAAATTAAAATAACCTAATATTTCTAAGGAAATGGAAGACTTTAAAAACTTATTTGGTTTAATTAACATAGATGAAACAAATAAAACTTTTGATCACTCTACAAAAAAGTACATTAAGTTTATGTTTTGAAAAAAAATAGGGAATATATAGCACATCGGATGTAAAGGAAGAATATTTACGCACTACATAATGCAACTATTGGTAATAGTTCATTAAATAAAGGTAAAAAAAAAAAACCCCACTTTAACATTAACATATCTGTTCTATTCCTGTACCATTTTAAATTCCTAAATTACACAAGGAAAATCACCGTCGGTGATTCAAAATGTCCAACTAAACACCTGTCTGTTGAGGTTATATTATGATAAGCTGAATATACAGCAGATATATGATGTTTTTATAATTGGAGGTATTCATATTTAACTATTGTATTTGTGTCTTTTTGCCCAGAACCACTTCCTAGTAGTCATTACCCTATTCCGCAGTCCGAACTCTTTACTCTCATAAGCTAACCTGTCCCTGTCTAACCTATATACATACGGAAGTACTATTGTCCATATTGCATACGTTCCACTGTAAATTTTTGACATAGGCTGTATTAGCCCAAATAAATTAGAGGGTCTTCAGCGGGTAACTACACAACATGTTTCGGAGCCTTTTACGTACATGTCTCTCTGAGTAGCGGCTCCTTGTCCAAGCTGAATATTCAGCAAAGACAACCCACATAATAATGAATAAATATGAACTTGGCAAATGATGAATTAGCTAAATACGTGAAGTTTTGCTTATAAATGCAGAGCTTCATTATGAAAGAAGAATACCTGTCAAACAAACCATAATTAGGCCTACTAAATTTGTATTGTACAGGTTCAGATAAGAACAATTTGACTTACCCCTGAACAAATATGTACCCTTTCAAGCTGGATAGCTTATCCTATAGTTAAACTACTCGCCAGTGTATAACTGAAGTAGAAACAAGCTGGGGCATTATATTTAGTCCCAATGATTGTAAAATAAACAGTTGCAGCTAGACCACCTGTACAAACCGAGGGAAATCCTAACCACAACTGCAACAATGTACACCAGAAATGTAAAACAAACTCCATGATGACACCTACTCCTCAAACTATGTTAACCGCAGGCCTGCTTGGTCCCCTCAGTTGGTAAGACAGAGGAACTATGCCTCCGCCATGATAAGGGCACAAGTGCCAGTTATGTAACTTAACTATCCAGAAATAACACTTTTCCTATCAAATAAATGAACTTGTCAAAATGTGAATGGTATCTTGTAGGTTTTAAAATCTAGAGCATGACTTTTCTTAAGCTTTTTGACTTCTTTAATTGTTACTTTTATTATAGAAGCTCGTTTGGTCCTGCTCAACACACGAATCTGCCCACCTTCCTGTGTAGGCCAGTTGTATTTTTTTAAGCTAAAGTTCCCTGACAAATTTCATTTTTCTGTGAATCCCCCCCCCCCCCCCGTGATTTAGCTTCAGGTAACCGATAAGAGCGTCTAACTTCTCATATGAAGGTCAGCATTTTCTTGTCGGTGAACTTTTGATGCCGATTTTCGGCGGTAATTCTGATTATCACGTTGGTTAAAACAAATTACTCTTTCCAGATAATGTTATTGTGGGGGGGGAGGGGGAGTACCCTGTTGATAAAGGTAGGTTTCAAAAGGCTCGAGCCACACGCACCTTGTAAGAATGTAGTAAAGTACCCGCATCCCCACCCACACTCCCACCCCACCACCGTGGAGTTTCTTGTTATTTCTGATGAATGGATAGAAATGAAATCGATTCATCTGGTACGGTGTCCAAAAACAGCGTTCAACAGACCAATGAGGCAATATATTATCGAGCACACAGCAAAACTGTAAGATTAATTTGCTTCAAGGCAAATTTGTGTTCCTACAAAGCCAAATTCTTTGGATGCTTCATGGTTCTGAAGTTATCAATAATGTAAATTACCACAACTTAGAATGATATTTCTGTCTGTCATCATGTTGAAAATATCAACGGTTCATTAGTAAATATCTTCAGTTATCATGATTTTAAATATTGCAATTTGGTTCGATGTTTATCAGATATACACCGTTGTTACAAACATAAGATGTCATTAAATGGAGCCTCTATCCATGATAAGTTTGGAACATCCTATATATTAATTCTGGCTGCAGGTAGAATTTTAAATTCTGTGATCTTGACCACGTATCCATTAGTCACATAGCCATCAAAACGCGAAATAAGTCCCTGTCTGTAATAGTTTTGAAGAATTCAATACTATAATTTTCAACTGGCCCCGATGAACATAACTCAAATGGTACAAATTAGGTTTACTATTCAGTGGCAAGACAACATCCAAAGGAATATAGATACAAGTTAGAAATGCATGCCTATATTGCAGTTTTGAAGATATTCAACATTCATATTTTTTCAGCGACCCTAGTTAGCATAATTTGATTGGAGAAACTTCTCTTCCGTTTTCTATTCCTTGGATGTGCCTATAGCTCACAAGCTTGGAAATTAACATTAGGATGACACCTCTATCAATAGCAACATTGAACATATTCAACATGATTTTCTAAAAAATTCCATAATTTGTCATGATTTTACAATGTAAGACTTCAATATATTACATATTCTTTAGATGTGCAGGTGTGGCAAACATACGGATTAAACTTGGAATGTCGGGTATGTATGTAATACTTTTAAAGACATGAAGCATGTAAAATTTTTATTACTCTAGTTTGCATAATTTTGAACAAGACTTAAGCATATTAAAAAATACTGCTGCACGACCCCCCCCCCCCAAAAAAATAATGACTTGTCTTTAAATAGAGCCGATTGTAATCCAATAGGTTTAATGACTGACGAAAAATACTAAAATCTAATCTCAAAATAACCTAAAGGAATTTTTTAGGTGCGTTCCGAATTTCTACATTATAAGGAACACTCTATTCATGGCAAACACCTGGAGTTTTAATGTTTTTGTTACTTAGATCTAGAGCAAAATTCGAAAAAAGTTCTATCTTCATACTTCTATGGGTACTATGTTTCAGCGAAGACTAACGCCCAAAAATTGAATTTTTGTCCTAATGAGTGGGAGCGATCGAGTCTAATTCCTGGCCCACTTCTTATGTTCGATATTGATGTAAATTGTTGCCCTTGATAGCCGATGAACAATGCGGTCGGTAGCTTTACGGTGCCATATATATATATATATATATATATATATATATATATATATATATATATATATATATATATATATATATATATATATATATATATATATATATATATATATATATATATATATATACATGTCTTGGGTGGTTTATGGGCAATTATACATTGCCCACAAAAAAATATGCAATGGAATAGGTCCTACAGCCGGTTTGTGGGTTATGCCCATTGTCTGTGGGTCAATTATAATCCTCAAACCGGACCGTGGGCAGTAAACACCAAGTATAGCTTACCACAATTTCTGGGCATTTATAGCTTCCCATAATATCTGGGCAGATTTGCTAATTTGTACGTTTCTGAAACCCTAGGTAACGCATTGAATTTAAGGCAAACATGGTTTATGGGCATTTTTCAACTGCCGATAAACCGAACAACTGCCCACAAGACGGTCTGAGGATTACAGTTCTGCCCATAAACCACCCCAAGACATAACTATATTATATACATATATATATATATATATATGATTTCACATGATTTGACATTTGATGATAAATTATATATATCCATACAAGAAAGTGTAGAAAGTGTAGGCTTACGATAAGTAGATGCAGCAATAGAATTTATATATACCTGTGCAGCACCAACTTTCTGTTATGAAATACACGACTCTGAGCCAGCAGAATGTATGTTGAATTGTTTACTGACTAGGGGTGGGAGGAAAGAAAGTGGACGGAGGGATGAAGGAAGGAGGAAGAGAGGGAAGAAAGGAGGGTGGTAGGGAGGGAAGCAAAGAATAAAGGAAGGAGGGAGGAAGAAAAAAAGAAAAAGAAAGACAGGTGTTAGTTCTAGTACGACACCTGGCGGCAAAATAAGACAAAGAGATTGGTGCTGCGCATGGCAAGAAGAATACATCAAAGTGTGATCCTCTTGGAATTTTAATATCCTATCTTTGTTCAGTATCAGATATAATGAAACATTTTGTTTATTTTGTACTGTTAGTACTTTTTCGTGGTAGTGGTAAGTATTGGTGTGGCTATTCTTACTATTTCACATCTTGTGTTTCAATACACATATCGCCAGTGGGCGAGTATATGCATGTTTGCATGAAACTTTCCGTATGTTTCTTTTGTTCTCATAAACATAATCTAATGTTACTTTACTGTTCACTTGTCTTTTTCAAGAGTAGGTCTTTTATATAAACCAAAAACTTCATTCATATCGTGAAAGACATATAGCTTGAGTTGCATTTGTGGTTAATCCCAAATAAATCAAAACAAGCCAACGTTCATGACTTTTTCGTGTATTGATGACCCCAAATCAGAAAAAATCTATTGATATCAATTGAAGAAACTGCCAGCACCAAATGTATAAGAAATCATACACCATCTACAAAAATCGTGCTGGTGATATTCGTATCAAAGTATGCCTGGTATACTTAAATTATTCAACAAGTAACGTTCTTCAAATGCTGAAAAAGGCAAAACTTTATGGGAATATTTAATTAGTCACGCTTCGTGAAAATCTTCTTGAAAAGGGTAACTGGATACCTCCTATACATACCTTCAGGCTTATAATGCGGGCATAATTAGTAGTGACCGTGTACATTGACATATGCGTCATTCCCCCCCCCCCCCCCCCCATATTATCTGTGGTTTCCTGCAACCTTGTCGCCTATGAACTAATTCTGGGACACTCTTTTATATCGATGGTTCGATACGAAAAGCAGTGCTGTCCAACCGAAAATCTCTGTAGCAAAATTTAGATTCTCTGGAGCATTTTCTCAACTTTTCACACGAGAAACACTTATTTTGGGTGAATTATGTAGCATTTTTCAAGAACTGTGGAGCAAATTTTTTGCTACAATGCTCCAGTTGGACAGCCCTGGAAAGTCAATCCGATATTTGATTTTGTGATCCATCCTAATCGTACTGTCCGATATCCAATCCAAATTCGATGTGTAGCATAAAAAATCCCCTCATACAGCCCCATACCAGCATGAATATCGCATCATACTAATCGCTCTGACTCAGTGAAAAAAAAAAAGAGAGAGAAAATTAAAACATTTATACCTAACATATATTTCATCCCTTCCGCAGTTCTTAACATTCTCCATTGCCCAAGCTAGACACGAACATTACGTTAATTTCCGCCTGTGCATTGAGACAGGTAAGCGTACAGGAACGCATACGCCTCAAACGACTATAAGCAAACAATAATACATATACAAAGACCACCTTCGTTGCTTTTAGGCTAAGATATCTTAAAATAACCTTTCCAAAGACGTAAAACTTTGCTTATCAAGATACAAGACTAAGTGTAGGACATTTGCAAACAACGAATGAATGTATGGATGGAGGGACGGAGGGACGGACAGACGGGTGGATCAATCAATTAATCGTGTTTTGGTGTTGTAGTGGAAGAGAAGTCTCAATGTGGCTTCACGGAGCAACAGTTAGGGCAGTGGTCAGGGAGCGGGCTGGGCAGCATTACTATACGTAAAAATGATTGGACCGCCTTTGGCCATGTTTTTCACTGCGACCGTGTTGTGGACGGAATGGCAATCAGCAAGTAAGCAACATAACTCATGTTTGACTCTGATACTTTCCAAAAGGATTGAACATATAAATGACTCATTGGTAGTTTGACTACTTGGACTATTGATTTGTGCAAAAAAACCCTTTTGTTTTCTCAACGCCCTATCCGTTATGAAGGTAACGATGACTTTCAAGTATAAATAAGAATTTTTTACACAAAAGGAGTGTGTGTGAATATGAATATGAACTTTATTGGCTGAACCATGTATATAGCAAACAATGGCATTTTGCCAAAACAATACAACATGACACTACAAAAACACAAGTAAATGAAAAATTAACACACAAACGGTAAGGTATGCTGAAGCATGTACTATCGTGTTTTGGTGTTGTATAAGCATGTGTGTGTGGGTGTGGGGGGAGGGAAGGTATTTTTGGATGATAAGAAAGTATTATCAATCTTTCTGGTATTACTTATTTTCTTTCTTAATCATAGGTGATTTATTTTCATAGATGAAAAAAATAAACAGAAAAAGACAATAATAATAATAATAATAATAATAATAATAATAATAATAATAATAATAATAATAATAATGATGATGATGATGATAATAATAATAATAATAATAATAATAATAATAATAATGATGATGATAATGATGATGATGATGATGATGATGATGATGATGATGATGATGATGATGATAATGATAAAACCCGAATAATACAAAGTTTTAAGATGTGGGTTTAAGAAATATGAAGACCCTGCTGCATAGATTAAACTCTCAAGTATAACAAATACAAGTAGAAAAGAAAGATATGCTAAACAGGAAATTGGTGCGTTCATAAAGCAAAACAAGCGCCATAAAAACTGTTGGATACAGAGATATGGTGTCGACCTCTGAATGAAAATTAATGCGATATGTAAATGTTAGTTTTGTAAGATATTCAAGACTCATAGAGTTTGAGATGCAAATCATCAGCATAATTTCAAATATTGTGTAATTTTTTCCGGAGGTAATTAGATGTGAAATCATTAAAAACATAAAGGTTGAAGTTGACTTTGCAACTCTAGACATATATATTGACAGTTTCTAAATATGTAAGATTTATAATTTTAAGTGTACGCAATAAGAATGATTTAAAGTGCTGAGGATTTTCTTTAATATGAAATATTTAGAGTTTAAAGTGACCTCAGTTTAGCATATATAGGCCTAACGTTGCAGACTTCTTTCACGGATGAGTAATTGTCATTAACATGCAGTTATAAGCTGCTTTAACATCTCTATATTGTATAACTTTGAAGATATTCGAGATTTAAATTTGGACAGTAACTCTTATCAGTATAGGCTCTAATTTAAAATGTTACAATTGTGTTCAAAAGTCATTGAATGCGCAATGGTCGTTCCTGGTAAGCATGAAAACGGTGTTACCAGTTTGCTCAATGGACATCAGATGCGCAATGACTAGTATGTACTTAGAAGTTGGCATGGCAACTCCCTCTGTAGTGATTTTGAAGATATCCAAGATTCACAATTTTAAATTCCCCAAATGTCCCTAACTTTAGTTCAGTGTACATCAGGTGCGCGATGGTCAATAATAACAATGAATAAGTTAAATTTATATATCTGTCTATATACGTTTTGAAAATATTGTATATTAAAATGAAAATGGTTGGCACAATTTCAGAATCACTTTTGGGCGATGCTGTTATTCGTATGAAATCCTTAGCATCAATTTAAAAGTGGAATTATTTGTATTTGCACACACATGTATATACTTTGATTGTTGTTTTCCTGTGTAATTGTTGTCAGAGTGAATGTACCAGTAAGCAGTTAAAGTCAAATGTCTTTTCGATGGCTTCTGAACAAACATTATATTTTCATCGTGCTTTACCTCTTTCAGTGTTACATTTTGGACTGAGTCAATAGTTTTCCTCGGCGAACTTTAGGCCCAAAGCCGCCGAGGAAAGCTGTTGATATGAACTTCTATTCTATGTAACTACAGGCATGATGAAACTTGAATGAAAGACATTTTTACTAGGGACATGAATCGAGCACCCCTATTATAAGTCAGAGCAGGTCGTTGTAAGTAATTCAGTTGGCACAGAAAGATTTAATGGGTTCTTACTCTGCGTTATAACTAATATCAGTTAACCCTTTCCCCCTCAAACCGGCCAAAACCGGCTGGTGGTCAAATGTCGTCTGCTTCAGTGTTTTCAACTAATTGCAACAATAATGAAAAACAATTTTGACTGAGAATTGTAGATGAGCCCTATCAAGATCACATGCCCCAGGTCAACAACTTTCCTTGGCATGAGTTGGGCACCTAGTGCCCAACTCATGCCAAGGAAAGTTGTTGACTCAAGTGTCAATTCAAGGGGGACATCCTATACTTTCGCGATACAGGAGCTAAGAATCAGGAATTCTCTGTTCTTCCCCAGGGCGCACACGTTCGTCGTTGGCAGAAATCTAACTTTGTTCACCTGCACCAAGATGACGTCTATTTCGGAGGATAAGTTTATCATGCAACTGTTCACAAGCAAGTATCATGCATTGTTTGCAACATTCGTTTGGATATGAACTTTATAGTATGGTGTGTTCACCAAAATTTCTCGTACATGCCTGGTTATAAATTCTCTCTCTCTCTCTCTCTCTCTCTCTCTCTCTCTCTCTCTCTCTCTCTCTCTCTCTCTCTCTCTCTAAAATAAAAAAAAAAAAAAACTTTGGGTAGTTTTCTTTGGTGAAGCCATGAAAAAAATGATACTTTGTGTGAGATGATGCCCATGCACTAATAAGAATCTTAAAGTTGTTTGCTTTATTACCTTTTGTATGCCATGTATTCGAAACATTTTGAATACAATAAGTCAACAGCTTTCCTGTCTGGAGCTTAGACATGCCGGTACTCGAATGAAATACCTTTCTACAAAGAACATGAATCTTATGTGATGATAATTCAGGGAAGCTCTGCTTTAAGTATTTCGACTTTAGTCGCAGTTGGCACGGAAAGTGTTAAAATCGCGTTTTCATTTGCCTGTACTGCTGCATTGCGCATATGTAGAGTAAAATATGTATTTTCTCAGACAATACGATGAAGTCTCTGAAAGCAGGGCGACTGGTCAGCAAAGATGACGTGTGTCACGTGGACAGCCTGACGAAGCCATGGAATTTCGTTCTGTACACCAGAAAAGGTGAGGACCGCCACTTACCGGATTAACGCTAAGACAAACTCAACCAATTCTTTTGTGTGGGCCTGTATCGCCCATTTTCTGGTTTATTATGCCTACCTTCTACCTCCTATGCATACCAAGCTCCGCAAAGCGGAGAAAAGCACTGAGATTGGTCTGCTCAACCACAAGTTTATCATCGAGCATGCATATACAGGTGCGGATCCAGAAATTTTGAATGGGGTTGCTACAATTAAAGCTGTATCGGGGGAGTGAGGGCTACAAGCCTTAACTTGAAGTCCAAGGCAGGGCCATGGCAGGGGACCAGGGGGCGGGGTATAGGCCTATATTAATATTGTTCCTCTTAACGCAAAGTATACATGTACCGATCTATTCACGAACAAAGAGATTGCTGCAGTTGGACGCATCTGAAAGAAAAAAGAAAGAAAAAAAAAAAAGAAAAGAAAAAAACTACCGCGACAAAATATAGGGGGAAAACATGATAAGCAGAACATATTTATTTGAATTTGACAGCAATTTACAAATTTCCTTTTATTTTTTTATTCATTCATTCATTCATTCATTCATTCATTTTTCACTTTCATTTTTTGATATTACTGTCTAAGTATTCATTCAAAGTTTTTTTGCTGGAAAAAAAATCCTTTGTCAACCTTTTACTTTTTTTTTGTTTTTAAAAAATACAACAGAAGGTGGGAAAATAGAGCGCATCAACAGCATTTTGGCTCATTTTGACATTTGTTTTTAGTTTACTAGCTAATAACCAAACAAGAAAATTTCTTACTATTATTTTGTTCCACCGACGTGTTGAAAAAACTCACAATTATAAGTCTGCGTCCTTACGGAGACAATATTTTCAAAAATTACACCAGGCACCGTTAGGATTTTATTATAGTTTATTGATTTTACATTTAATCATTAATTTGACATGCTGATGCTTTCTAAGATATGACACGCAGTTTTAACAAAAGTTGAATCCCGTATTTATAAATGTATTAGATAAAATATCAAATTATATTTCATTTCAACTGGAAATGTTTTATATGGAAATGTATAATTGGTAAACACATATCTCCACCCTGAGTACATGTAATGACTGAGGTTCAATTGACTAACAAAACTTGAATGCCAATATAGGCCTACATGTATACGGGCTGTAATCTTGTTATTCTCTTGACCTGACAATTTCTGTTGTAAATTGCTAAAATGTAAATTTAAAAGGCTCACTCATTTACGTTTATAAAACGGAATATTTATCTTTACCATAGTAATCAATGGTCTCTTGAGTTAAGACCTGTATTTCCTCAACTGTGAATTCAATCTCCTTTTTCTTTTCTTTTCTTTTCCTTTTTTGTTTTTTTTGTTTTTGTTTTTGTTTTTGTTTTTGTTTTTTTGTTTTTGTTTTTTGTATTTTTTTGTGGGGGTGGGGGGGGGGTGGGGTGGGGAGGGGGGCACCCCATGGATCCACGCTTCAGATACAAACGTACGTGAGGCCTAATTAGGCTATATAGAGATTACAAATAGGCTTAGGTCTACGTGTGCTGCTCACCCAGTGTAAATGGTTTTGAGACTACACGCCCTAAATAGTTGGCCTAGTAGTATAACTTAGCCTACACCTTTTGCTCATTCAGTACTAATACTATCCGCTTCAGCCCAATCCCATGCACGATGAATTAACCAAGTTCAACATCGGCTGATAGGATACTAACTTGCACGGCATTAGGTCTAAGCTAGGAGATTGCTTTTTTTTTTTTTTTTTTTTCGTACATATGCTTACTTAATTATACATACATGAAATAGATTACATGGCCTAACTTTTCAAAAAGAAGAAAAGGACCCTGGATGGGAACTCTTTGAGCATCTCTAGAAAAAAAAAAAATTATCGACAGTTGCAGGACATAATACTAATACTCTATGCCTTACGTTGGCTGGCAGGGGTGGGTGAACGCGGAGCGCTACTTTAGGCCTAATTAACAAGAAAAGAGATCCATCATTAGCAGTTATCATGCAGGCAATTTAATTTTCTGAAAGCCACAAACGTTTCCATATGAACAGTAATCGTGTCAATGGCTTTAAATAACAACTCCCTGGAATCATATGTCAAAACTGTTTGCTGCGTAGGCCAACCGAAGGTTTCTTCGTACTGTCCGCTGGAACTGGTTGGTACGTGGACTGCAGAGCAGTACCGACAACAGGAAAAAGGCGCCTGGAAATCGGCGTCACAAGGCTGCAGTGGCGCCACCTTCAAGATGTGCAGTGACAGAAAGACTCTGAAGTTCAAAGACGGCAACTGTCCCATTCGCCTAGGATCCACAGGTTCCGAATAATTATATATATATACTAAATTGAATGGTGATTCATTTTACGTATATCACACAATAAACCCATTGGCACCATCAACAAAATTATCGTTTCAATTTTATTTGCTTGCTGATATGTAGCTTATTTTCCTATTAAAGGGAGCCCAGAATTTTGTCTACCTTAGAGGCAAGTACCCGGTACATATATTATACATGTAGTGTATATGCCCACTGTATTAAGTAAAACAATCATCATATGAAACTGATATAGGTCTACGTGTCGTGTATATAAAATTTCTTGTTCGTTAATACAAGTTGACATACATTCTAAGCGTTTAATAGACCTCGCATTGAAGATTATTTGATGCATCCAATTTTAATATGACCCCTACTGACAGATTTAGCCACCCAAATCTGCAATGAAACTTTAAAATATAGAGTATTGAAGCGTTCGTCATTAACATATCTTCAGTAAGAAGCTTTTTTTCCTTCAAGTCACAAGAAGAGAATGTAAAATGTTTGTATTTGTTACAACTAAAGTACATATATATGCATAAACACACTTAGTATAGATAGATAGATGGATAGATAGATAGATAGATAGATAGATAGATATAGATAGATAGATAGACAGACAGATAGACAGGCTGGTATGACAGACAGACAGACAGACTGATAGATAGATAGATAGATAGATAGATAGATAGATAGATAGATAGATAGATAGATAGATAGATAGATAGATAGATAGATAGATAGATAGATAGATAGATAGATAGATAGATAGATAGATAGATAGATAGATAGATAGATAGATAGATAGATAGATAGATAGATAGATAGATAGATAGATAGATAGATAGAGAAATGAAATTTTTGATAAATCAATAGAGCCCACACAATTTAGGACCGTGAGATAATACCAGCGCGCATCCATAAATTGTATGTTAACCCGTACAGGAAAGAGCGAATTCAACTGTCTGTATGTGCGAAAAGGCGAGAGTGGTCTGCAGTATGCAGTGTTGGAGAGCCAGGATGTTTCGGAGAAGGAAGAGACTAAAAAACTCAGCAAGTCGTACTACTGTATGGTATGTTGAACTTTCTTTGGTCAGAATAGCGGAATAACGGACACAACATTCCTCGATCTATGATGCTCCCAAATAGTCTTTTTTTTTAATTTTTTTTTTTTTTTTTTTTACGTGGTTCTTTGGCTAAGTTGGAAAAAAACAGTTGTTTTAGGTGCCCCATCCTGGAGGCTAGAGGTCACTTCACTCTGTCGACAATAAGGTCGTCAGTGTACGGTCTATACATGGGTAATTGGAAAACGTCTAATTCGCAGAAAGACGAGACAACCCTCTCGCAATTAAAATAAATAGATAAATAATAATAATAATAATAATAATAATAAGAAGAAGAAGAAGAAGAAGAAGAAGAAGAAGAAGAAGAAGAAGAAGAAGAAGAAGAAGAAGAAGAAGAAGAAGAAGAAGAAGAAGAAGAAGAAGAAGAAGAAGAAGAAGAAGAAGAAGAAGAAGAAGAAGAAGAAGAAGAAGAAGAAGAAGAAGAAGAAGAAGAAGAGGAAGTTGTTACCGGCATGTTCGTGTGTTTTATGTGCATAACTCTTCTCAGTCTTACTTACCCATCGGTGTAGCGATACTTGTTCTGGGTTCGATTACTGAAACTTACCTCGTTTATTGAGGACTTCATTCATAAGATCAGACCTTCGAACTAAATCAAATATAGTAACATGAGCACTGAGGCTCTTTGTCGACACAAGCGTATAAAAAATAAAATAACATGCACATTTGTATATAAAATGAAACAGATCGGAAACGGAATTAAAAATAAATAGGGCATTAAACAAAATCTTTCAGATATAGATTATATACTAAAACTCTAAAAACTTACAACAACTTGTCCTTTGGAAACAAAAAGCCATTTACCCATCACAGACCAATATCATGTGGTAGAGTTAACTATGAAGCACAGCAAGCACATTTAGAATCAGGTCCATCCCATTTTTTATGAGATTACTAAAATCATTGATATTCATTTTTTTCTCAGCTGATATGGGAGGCTGTTCCATGTTTGTTTATCTTATTGATATCATTATCATTCTTGCTCATAGCTTTCATCGTTGTTTTACAGTAAACTCTTCAGGGTATATTTTTCATCAGAAGTCCGTGGTTTATACGTAACACCAAAGATTCTTGGTGACATCAAATACATAACCTTGTGTTTGAAGTAACTTATCATTTGTCTTTGTCACACTGACAAAACATGAAATTTATAGTAACCTGATATGGCACACAGGTGACAGTGATTACCATTGGGTCCTATATAGCATTTGACAATGTCGGCAGCTTTGGTTGTAAGCACCCCAAGTAAAACAGTTAATAAATAACTAACATATTTTTCTACCCTTTTATTCAATTTAATATTTTTCATCTGTGTTTGTCAAACAAGTTTATTTTAAGATTTCATAATGAGAAAAGGACCCCCCCCCCATTTTCTTATTGTAGTCACTTTTCGTTACGTATAGCCATAGGCCTACCCATATGTATCATAGTGGTTGGTGCTTGTGTTACATGTCATGTAGCAGTGTATATTGACACCACACAGGTTCTGAAGAAGGAAGGGAATGAGACAAACCGCACGGTGGACGCTACAGTACGTCAGGTCCTGGACGCAGACACCGCCTCGTGTGGCGCGACGCAGACCCAGCACCACGTTGACGGCACCGGGGTCAGCGTCACCTTCAGGCGAGGTAGCTTACGTGTCAAAAGTTGCCGTAATTGCCAGCATACAACATTTGTCCGCAAATGAATTCAACATCAATGTTTCATGTTGAAGCAACCAAACATCCTGCATTTTGCCATTTTTGTTTAAAGCGCAGGTCTATGAAATTTTTAGCTCAGCTGACTTATCAGTAAGCTGAGCTTATGTTATGACTAGCCATACGTCGTCCGTCCGTCGTCTGTCCGTCCGTCGTCCATTCACATTTTCAACTTCTCCAAAACTGTCAGCCAGATTCACTTCAAACTTGGTGGGGGTGTGCCTTGGGTGGGTCTCTACCAAGTTTGTTCAAATAGTCATGTTCCAGTGATTTTTGGATTTTTTTGATGAAGTTTTTTGTTCTTTTTGGGGCAAATCTTAAACAATCTTCTCCGAAACCGCTCACCCAATTGCTTTGATATCGCACAGGGACACTCCCGGGGACTCCTAGCTCTGAATTTCGTCACCAGGTGGCGCTGCGATTTTTTCTAAATTTTTTAATGATTTTTTTGTGTGTTTTTGCTATTTTTGACTTCTTCTCCAGAACCCTCAGTCAGATTAAGCTAAAACTTGGTGGATATGTTCCTTGTGGAAGGGTTAAACAAAGTTGTTCACTAGGTGGCACTGCTATGAATTCGTGATTTTTAACGATTTTTCAATTCGGGTATATATCAGGCAATGCAGCTTTCCCATTGATTACTATGTAAGTCAATGGGCATTCTAATGCTAATTCACATTTTCGACTTCTCCTCCAAAACTGTCATCCAGATTGACTTGAAACTTGGTGGCAATGTACCTTAGGTCGGTTTCTACCAGTTTGATCCAATGGTTACGCTCCAGTGATTTTTGGACTTTTAATGAATTTCTTTCAAAAATCTTTATGAACTTTTTTCTTTTTTTTGGACAGATCTTACAAAATCTTTTTCTTTTTCTCCGCAACCGCTCACCCAATTGCTTTGATATTACATAAGAACACTCCTAGGGACTGCTAGTTCTTAATTTGTTCACCAGGTGGTCTGCAATCTCTTTTTTTTTAAAATGAATTTTGTGTTTTCGTTACCTGTCTCTTCTTCTCCAGAACTGTCTCTCAGATTGAGTTGAAACTTTGTGGATATGTTCCCTGTGAAAAGGTCAAGTAAAGATGTTCACTGGGTAGAACTGCTGTGGATTCCTGATCTTTACATTTTTTTTTTTTTTTTTCAATTCGGGTACTTATCGGTAAACGCACCTTTGCTATTGCTTACTATGCAAGTCAAAGGGCATTCTAATGCATTCTAATGGTAATCACATTTTGTACTTCTCTGAAAAAAAACTGTGAGTCAGATTTACTTCAAATTTGTTGGCAATGTACCTTGGGTGGGTCTCTACCAAGTTTATAAAAATGGTCATGCTCCAGTGATTTTTCGATTTTTAATGATTTTTTTCAAAAATTAAAAAAAAAGTTTTATTAGGAAAGTTTAACATGGGCATTTCTTGTAATGGTTATAACTTAAATAATTTTGGCCAGATTTGTGCCAAACTTGGTAGGGATGTACCTTTTATAAGTGTCTGCCCATTTTGTGCAAATGGTTATGCTCCAGTGATGTTTGGACCTTGACCTCATTGCCAAGTTCACAACTGACACGGAATTTAGTGTTCACTTGATAAACTGAGATCTGTTTGGAGTTAGGAACTTGATGTTGCACATATTAATTTTTCTCTATGAAGGTCATGCTTAGACAGTACATGAGTGACCTTGACCTTGTTTCTGGGGTCACAGTGCAACATACATGAATCTTACTCTTCACTATATCTTGGGAACTACTTGAACTGGGACCCTGATGTTGCACATGTTAGTGTTCTTCTATAAAGGTCAGACTTACTCAGTACATGGGTGACCTTGATCTTATCCCAAGTTCACAAAGCTGCAAGAGCAATGAATGTCTAGGTCAGCCGAGCATTAAAACGCTTCATTTTTTCACACGTTAAAAATCAGAATACTGTCATGAAAATGGGAACCAATGCGTTATGTTTAAAATACTACATTTAGACTTCAGAATGTGGACTCAATGAGATGTGTTCTTACAGAGGTACTGCTGAGCAAAATCAAGTACAATGTACATCTTAAAATACCAGCAATAGAAAGGTCTTTAAAAATTTTAAAGTTTACATCGTGACTTCTAAATGCTGCTAATCTTGAGCTTAAGAACAAATGAATCATCAATAATTACCTATGAAGGATAATTACCTTACATTAAAAGATCTATTACCTTGTAGAACATTCCTGACTTGCGGATGAACCCACGGTGTTAAAATTCGTCGATGATAAAGTGTGTGTGCGCTAGACAAATATAACCTGAATTTCTTGACATGTTACGATAAATTTTAGGTATATCTAGCCTAATCACGGACCACATTTACCTGTTCGGCCTACGTTGTACTTATTCTGCAAGATTCGGCGGTATTTATGTGGATGGCGCGCCAACGTACTGTCGTAAAAAAAAAACTAGTTCAATTTAATTGTCGTGAAGACTTTTTATAGTTTTTTTTTTCTTCTCTGCGCAGATTATGACTGTGGCGGCCCTAATAAACCAAAGGAGCCCATAATAACTGGAGCTGCAGACAGGCGTCGTTTGAACCCAGTTGTACAGCTACTGAGTTACTTGAGCATCCACATCGTATTAATCGCCACCAATATGTAAACATAGGCATGCAGGCCTATGCCTACAGCGATGCATGGGTAACGCAAGAGACCCACAGAAGACGTGGCGACCGAGAGAGTGCTAGGCCTACACGTGGACAGTTTAAATTGTTATCACGTACAAGCCGTTGAATTACCTGTGCTTCTTTTTTATACATACATCATTACATGAACTCAATTGGATATTTAGCAGCTTTGTTTTGTCGACAGGATAAGCGCGTTTTACACTTTATTTCAGGGCCTACGCTGCAAAGGCCTTAATCTATTGGTACAGTCATAGATGTCGATATACTACCACTCCTGGCTGAGCAGTTTTATATCGACATGCTATGGTACAATGTCAAGTACTTCTGTGCACTTATCGGTTGTAGTTGGCTTGGGCCTGACACGACTATTAGTAGTACAACAGTTGGTTGTATGGAAGTCCCGTTTGGAGAAAAACGTTAAAATGGTCTTCTGGATGATTTGCACACATGTGTAAATGTACATCTTTTCCAAATATTCAGGACTTGTTGCAGTATAACTTCAAGCTCACACACAGTAGGCCTGTAGACACATAGACCCAGGCTGTACGGTCCTTTATCTGTAAGTAATTACCATTGGCGTTGCTTTTGCCTCTATTCAGACGAACACATTGACATTGCCATTAATGCTCACTGGGAAGCAAGGACGACATCCTAAGACTGTATGATTGCTATTTTGGCACCTGGTGCTTGATTCTTTTTAAACGTCTCCGGATTTATATAAGCTAGCGATCATTATAGATCTAATGATTTTACAATGTTGAACACCGACTTAGTTTGCGGTACTTGTAAACATAACCGTTCTTGTGGTAGTTCTTAGATAAAACTGTTCTGATACACTTAATTGTTCGCAGTTTGGTGCATTTAGTTGTTTCATGCTTCCAAACAAAATCAGATCACAATCCTTGCAAATAGATTTGATAGCCTATATACATATGGAAGTTATTTTGTTCAATAAAGCACAAAACCCAGTCCTTTTCGCAGGAAAACCGTGCGTTTTGTTAACAAAACCCAGGGTTTTGTGGCAAAACCGTGAATTTTGGTCACAAAATCCAGAGTTTTGTTACCAAATTCTCAGTTTCACATAATACAAATTACATGTTTTAATGACTGTGCAAAACTCATGTTTATTGAACAAGATAACTTCCATAATGGGAGTTATTTTGTTCAATAAATCACAAACCCAGCATTTTGTGCATGAAACGGTCAGTTTTGTATATTTCAAAACCCCTAGTTTAATGAGAATTATGCAGCACCACTCAACCAAAATAATCTATTCCTGTTGTTGCTAATTGAAAATCAGACTGTTTTTAATTTAGTCTGTCAACTTGTGTGGTACCCCTGCAATGTCTTTGTAATTTGTAATCAGTATCATTATAAGTCAACCTGCACTCTGCTTTAAACTAAAGAAATAAATAAAACCAGCTGAATAAAACAAATAAATCAAATACAAAGCAAGAAAATGTTGTTTTTACGCTGTTGTCCACAGGGCAAGTTATTTTAAAATTCCATTCGTCCCCTTTTTTGCTCCTCTTGTCCACCCAGTTAATGTCTGTAAAAGGCAAATATTAAATTGTCTTTAGGACAAGTTGTTTTCTTCTGTCACTCGCCCCAATTGGAATTTGACTTGTCTGAGCAAGGGGTCCTGAAATTAAAAAAAAAAAACAAAAAAAAAACAAAAAAAAACAAAAAAAAAAAAAAAAAAAAAAACCAGCTTCATTGTTGTCTCTTGGTCAAAAGCCCAACTTCCACCTCAATGAGGGAGGGTACCTGTAGCTGGGTTTCTTCTTTCGTGCCCAGGAAGAACCACTCATGGTATTTAGATCATTAGATTACTGATAGTATCATGTAATTACTGCTGGCACCACATACGTGAAAGAAAACGGCTGGCATGAAAAGTGTCAGTACATGGATACATTTTTATGAAGTAAGGAAAGGCTGAAATTTTGAACTTTGATCCAAAACTTTAAAGAATTAGTGTTAGTGTTAGTACTGGTAGCAAGAATCTGAAAAGCACTTCACAGCATCAAGTGGCCTCTAGGGGTCGCTTCCTCCCACCCCCACCCTCCATTCAAGTGTTGACCATCGTCCATGTGGGTTACAAATTTATTTAAATAGTAGATTATTAAATTCAGCTTACTTTGACCACTGTTTTTCAGCAGGAATTGGGGCCTTCTATTTTTTCCAAACATACCCTAGAATGCACCAGAGTACATCACTTAACATGTAAAATTCTAAATTCTAAATTATCCTGGGATATGGGGGGGGGGGGGGAAGTGAGGGAAAGCATACTCCTAGATCCCCCTCCTCCTCCCAAGGGCTTCACGTCTTGCGGGTGCTCGCCAACTTGGGTTTATAAGGGATATTACATTTTCTATAGACCCATTGTCTCTGAAAGTTAATTTATCACTCTGAGAATACCCTGGTTTCTTTCTTTTTTTTTTTTTACTTAACTTTGAGTTTTCTAATGAAACTCTAAGTTTTGCTAACAAACCCTGTGATTTTACATTCAAATTTACCGAACACTAAGATTTATTGCAAAACCTAAGGTTTTGCACAAAAAACCCCGTAAGTTTTGCTGCAAATCCGGAGAGGCGGGCAACCAGAAGATTCAGAGTCCCCCTTTGGCACGGACTCCTGAAAAAATATCTGTAAATGAGTTCCAAGATTACATGTTGCTTGCACACTGTACCCTATTTCTCTGGGGGGGGGGGGGGGGCTGAGGTATTTTCGTGATGGATGATTGTTGTTGTTATTAATATTATTTTCCGTGCTGCGTGGTTTTGGTTTTGGTTTTGGTTTTGTTTTGTTGTGTGTGTGTGTGTTTTTTTGTTTTTTTTTTGTTTTGTTTTTTTTGCGGGGGGTGTGTTTTGTTGTTGTTGGTCCCCCCCTCCCCCCCCGCCTTTTGTGTGGTTTCTATGAATTATGAATCGGCCAGATTTTGCCCATGCAGGGCTGTAGCTGTAGCCTCCATTTGCAAGTTGGTCAGGCCAAAATGTCAGGCCAGACGTGTGAGGGCCGCCCAGGCCCCCATCGGGACCCAGGGGCATGAATTGTGATATTGATAAAATTTGTTGTGCGTGAAATGTGAAAGGGATAGATTATTTTGTGTGAAGCGTGGTGAGACGCTCCGTATATACGCTCATTCACATTGTATGGGCCGTAGCGAATTTGTATTCTTTCTCACACCTCGGGTGGTCGAATCCCTGACTGGTCCGGCAATCAAGTCTTACCAGGATACGTACGTGTGTATGTATGTCCATTACTTTATTGCCTGCTTAGCTGACTCAGTTGGTAGTTGTTTTTGTTGGTAAATATATTACTGGCCATTTAAGGATTGCAAAGCAGGCAATTTACTATTCCGCGTACAGTCCACAGGCCTTTTCAAAATCAATGGCATGTATCTCGTGAAACCACTGCTGGCATGTTTTACACAACACCATTCTTTTTTGCTGCTAAGCAGACCAAATATATCATGCTATCTCCATTCCACTTTGACTGCTCCAGGACAGCAAGATTTTGTTTGTAGTAAGGGTAATAGTTTTTTGTTTGTTTGTTTGTTTGTTTTCAGATACATTTCATTGATATCAAATCTAGATTATCCAAGAAGGAAAGTTAAACTTTTGCCTTCATGGATTTGCACTGAGAAACTTTTATTCTGAAAGTGAGGAAAGAAAATTTACTTGGAATTTTTGTGAGAATAGCAAGATAATCATGCCTGATAATTTTAAGAAAATAACTCAGAATACTGATATATAAGAAAATTAAAAAAAAAAAAAACTGTTAAGAAATTTGGCAATATAGGAAATGTTACAATTCTATGGGCCTAAGATGGTTTTTACTCTGGTGCAAACCCAAGATAAATTTACTCATTTTAAGTTTTATTTCTTATAAATATTCTTGGTACTTATAGCTGTATTTAAAAAAAATTGTCTGCGTGTTTTTCCAATCGATTACATCCAAATTTTCCAGCTCACGATATAGACTAATGAAACTGTACATCTAGTCCAGTTGGCCCATGTTGATTGTTCATGTTATTGTTATTTTAGGCCTATCAGTTTTGAACCTCAATATTGCAAAAATGTCCATTTCCCTGGCTATATTATGGAAAAAGGAGCAAATACTTCAGGCTTGCTTAAATGTGGTTTAATAGCTGGCATATATTTATGACGGTGACCAGTGATATACGTGTATTTTCAGAAAGTGTGTGTGTACATACATACATACATACATACATACATACATACATACATACATACATACATACATACATTTTGCGAATAGGCTTTATTTAAGTTTTATATATGTATCTTAAGTTCTACAAGTCTTTCCTATTCTTTCAATTCCATTTTGACCTGTATGTCTGTTTACCAGAATAATATGAAAACTGACCAACATAGGACTAGGCATATGCATAATAATAATAATTGTCTTTGGCGCTCCACTCGTTTGCCGTGGTCCTGAAAAAGTGGCCAAGAAATCAACACCTATCCCACAATCGCATTTTGCGCTGGGCATGCCCACAGTTCCTGTCTATGCATATATAGACCAAGACCAACCCGGCTTATGGGATTGCATGATAATTGGTGAACATCTGATGTCTTGTCAAAAGGACCCCAGTGATTTGTCAGATAGACCATAATTGGTCTAAAACCATATCAAACTCAATATCTGTCAAGAAGTTTTCTTTCGCTCTTCCTGCACGTATAGTGCGGATGAGGTAATTTTGTAACATTCCGTGTGGCAAAAGAGGCAGCAAACAAGTGGTATCAACATGAGCCCAATACTGTAACGGAGATGGACACAATAACTTTCTTGTGGGACACACCGTTTACAAAGATTTAGTTTGATTAAAATGCAGGATTGGAGGCAGCCGACCAGCTGTAGGCCTATGTAGTGCATGTATTCACAAGTAAAGAGGGTGGAGCACCTCACCGCGCCACATCGTTCTTCAATACAACTCTCAAATTAAGAACGGGAGAGATACGTGATTTATGATAATCTGATCCGTAATCTTTTATAAGCCTACACAGATTACTAGTAGCACATTTCGGAACCCGGACGGGACATGAGAAAAAAAATTCGTTCCCTCGCAATAAATATTGCGTTCCCACGCAACAATTATTATACGTTTCCTCGCAATACTGTTTCATTCCCTCACAATAAAAGAAATACATTTACTTACGTCCCTTAGGAGTAATTTGGCGCCCCCAAAAGGGACTTAAAAGTTTATCAATTATATTTCGTTCTCTCAAAATACTGTTGCATTCCCTTGAAATGCTATTAGTATTACATTCCCTGGCAATACTATTGCGTTCCCTCGAAATAACCATTTAGTTCCTTGGCAATAACATTTTGCGAACAAAATAGTATTGCATGGGAACGCAATATTTATTGCGAGGGTACGAAATAAAAATATTATTCTCTCATGCCCCTCGAGAGCTCCGTAGTTAAGATATACTGGATTAAGCACACACACACACACACACACACACACACACACACACACACACACACACACACACACACACACACACACACAACTCAAAAAACAAACAAACAAACAAACAAAAGGGGGGCGGCGGGGGCAGGGAATTGCAAAAAACTGCAAAATTGCAGTTTTTGGGAATGGTTCTTTATTTTATTTATTTATTTATTTATTTATTTATTTATTTATTTATTTATTTATTTATTTATTTATTTATTTTTCAGTTTTATTATTTTTTTTGGGGGGGGGGGGGAGGGGGGAATAATTTTCTCCAAAATATACATCAGACTGCCTTAACAATTAGTAAGAATATTTCAGATGAAAGTCTGCTGGCTTTGAAAACCAGGTGTCACTGTTATTAATCTCTGATTTTTAATGATTTTTTTCTTGGAATTTTGTAATATTCTTAATAATCGATTGGAATACCTTAGAGTATTGTCTTCAAATAAATATGATTCTAACTGTATTAAAAATATCGAAGTTGGCGCCGATGTAGTCCTATGTTTCATGTTTTTATGGTAAAAAAGGTCACCAATTCTCTCTCTCTCTCTCGCGCGCGCGCTCTCTCAATTTTGCATTTTTTTTTGTTAAATTCCTTTCTTCCTTTTCAAAATAGTCGGTTGAAGTGCCTAATTAGCCTGATTACTTTTCAGACATCTTCGTGGATGTCCCAACTAAAATTTGGTAATCAGACCGTGACGTAATTGGTTGGAAGTAGTGACTAGTAATTAAGTGTAAATGAATGATAAGTTCTCTGCAAAACCAAGCTTTAAGCTAGCCTTCTTGTAAATTAATGTTGATGACCTGTTTTCTGGTACCTCCCCCCCCCCATTAAAACTATCTCCGAGAGGTCAGCAACACATGGAGATAAGTAAAATGTATCAGAAATTTCCATACTACTGATTACTGAAAGTAAATGAAAAAGTGTAGAGCAACAGCAAGTGGCAATTTCCGCAATGTTTTAACGATAAAATATAAATTGCAGTAAGCAGTCGCGATATGTTTGTGATTATGTAATAAATTATAACATAATTCATTGCAATGTAGAACAGAATTTTTTGTTAATCTGCCAGGAAAGGTTGGTTGAAATTTTGTCTAAAAAAAGATTAACAATCAAAAGAGTTGCAAACTGGCGCTTTTGAAAATCAAGCTTATTGTATAAGCATAATAAGCTCTTATTAATTCAAATTTTGCTTAGCATTATTGATGGTATATAAATCCATTTATTAAACATTTCGCAAACGATATTTAGGTCTACAGGACCGTCTGATTGATCTGCACATTCCTGTCCAATCGGAATACCAGCAGTATAGTTATTTTACATTTCCGACTTGTATATGCCAGCACAGATATTTGCATTTAATGATTAACTTTATCTACAGGCATAAAAAACAATAACACCGACCTGGAATTATTTAAAATATTTTCACTATGAGCTGCAACATTTAGAAATGTTTTGCGAGTACAATCAATTGTACGATAAAGACACAATTTAATCTAGAAACACTTTCGGTTCCGGGTTGTCAGTCATAATTTTCTCGTTGGAAAAAATGGAAGTGGATCAAAGTTGGACATACTGTGAACATCTGATTAACCCAAGAACATATTTGACAGGCATGCATCTTAAATTTAAACACGACGCAAGCCAACACACGATGAAGGATAAGAACACAACATTACCCCTTTCGAGATGTTGAATTTGATTGTACTTATTAAAATTAATCAATTTTCAACATTTTAGGCCTAGTCAGATCCTTCAGACCCTATCTATGCAGATCCTTCAGGCACCCTGAAAACACAAGCAGCTTCCTGTTCCTTAAAAAATATTTGTGGGGAGCGAGTATTTGCAATGCTGGATGCTCTATAAGAAAGGCGCCATCAGCGAAGATGGATTATCATGAATCAAGAATCATCTACTTTGAAATCAAAACTTGGCCAGCAGACCTAGAACCAAAGAATCGACCAGAAGTTATTGCCATTGAAAGGAGGGTAGTAACAAAAAAAAAAGAAAAAAAAAAAAAGAAAAAAAAATGGAAATGACACAAGAAAAAAACAAATGGGTGAAAAACACATGAAAGAGAGAGAGAATAAGTAAAGAAATCTTGTTGAATGATTGTAGCAAATATGGTGCGCCATGGACAAATCATGCGCAGATGAAAAGTGAATAGGCCAAACTAAAAAGAGACACAGCAAAAAAGACTGTTGTGAAGGCGCAAATAAAAGTGAAAAAAAAAATCTGCAACAACAGCAGAGTGACACAAACATATTTGCTTTCAGCAAAGAAAAGAGACAGCTGTCCTGGAACCAGTTGCATGAGAATTGAAAATCCCATTATGTACAAACTGTACATTGTGATTAATAATGATAATCATGCATGTACAGTATGGACCAATGATGATAATCCGGTACATTGTGGATTAATAGACAATTATGGACCAATGATGATAATCCGGTACATTTTGGATTAACACTACTAATCTGCACATTTTGGATTAATGATGATAACCCTGTACATCATGGATTAATAGTGATAATCCTTATCAGGCAAGTGTCAAGTCTTGAAATTGATAAACCACGGTTTACCAGGCACTTATATATGTATAATTTATATATATTTAAATTTCTGCATAGTTCAGCCTTGATAGGTGGTCAGATAGCAAAGTCTGCTATTTTTGACAAAAATCAGCCTCTTTTACCCAAGAATTGTCTGTTTTTAAATTCTGCAATTTTTTTCTGCTTTTTGACACACAGGAAAAAATACAGATTTGGAAAGCTCTCCCCAAGCTGTTTCTAACAAAATGGTCAAATTTTAGATTAATTATTCTGTTTTATTTTTGTGACTGTGCCTGTGTGTGCCTTAAGAAGTTAAGTATGACCATGGAGCTCCATGGGCATGGTATGGAGTTGATTAGTCACTATGTGGATAGATAGATAGGCCTAAAAGACAATCACGAAGGAAACAAAGTATCTGACCAAGCCAGTTTAGATCATATAACCCAAAAGCGCAGCATCGCACAATGTCGATAAGTTTAGGCACAAACTTGCTGCTCACTGTTCTGCAGATCTCTAATAATTTAAATGAATGATCCCTGGACGTGCACAAAAAAGTTGATTAGTCACTTGTCTCGCAAAAGTACTATTTAAAATGGGCCATTTATCGCTCATCTCGGGGGCCCCGCACAATTCGCTGTTTCGTTTTGTAATTACGTAAGTTCTTTCAGGATACATTATCTATTTTCTCTTGTGTCTGCGTTCAAAACTTAAACAATTCCCTTAATTAAAATTACTGTGTTTGCATTTGCAACTGTGTTATTGCCCACGATCATTCGTTTCGAGAGTCATAACTTTATGACTATCGATGTGACGTCATTCCATTTCCAGCACTTGGGGTTGTTCACAATCACGGGCGAGTGAAGTCACTTGCAACTTAGGATTTTTTTACATTTAGGGCCAAAAGTTCAAACTGAGAAGATTAAGCAGGTGGGTACTTACCGAAAGAGACTGTAAACAATTGAAAGGAAACAAAATCATTACTTGTCATGTGCAGCACGGTTAGAGTTGTTTGACATGAAGTGACAGTGAATTTCTGACTGAAGTTGAACTTGAAAGTTTGCGATGTCAATCGATGAGACTAAGTTAGGCCTATTTCCTGGTGATACCGGATTATCAAGGACATGGCTTGTTTTCGCAGTTGTCATGATTGGCTTCAATGGCCACAATAATACGTAACAGGCAACCTGGAAAGCGAGCTTAGACATTTTAAATAAAACAAGATTAAAGGGGATGGTTTAGAGAATGTCGAATGCAGAGCTACGGAATTAGAAACCAGCGTGAAGAAATGAGCATCGCCTGGGAGTCCTAACAGGTCACTTGTTGAAACTTGATAAATCACAATTCAACAAGCAAATGCGGGAAACATTTTTTACAAATTCATGATGACATTGGCATTGTCAATGAAAATTGTAATTTACAATCAGTGGAAAAATTAACGTACTTTCCTGTTCTAATAACTATTTCTGTTTGAGAGCAACTAACGTTTCGATTTTGATAAATCAGAGTCGAGATTGTCGTCATCCCAACAAGTTTCAGTTAATGTTACTTTGGAACATCTCTCATGAACAAGTTCTGCGGGGGTCGCGGACTCCGCAACAGGTCTCTTGGTGGAGAAATCATAAAGTTCTGGGCCCCCGGCAACTAAATTAGTTCTGGTTGATCCGGTAATAGTGTCCATATGGCCGAGTTCATTATCTAGCATGAACTCCGAATCCAGTATGGATCTGTCGAGTTCAGAAGGCTCCTCCAAGTACGAAAGACTGGTAGCGGCATCCATCTTACTATTATCTCTGCGATCCTTTTTCCTGAGATCCATATCAAGGACAAAAATGATACATGAAAGGCTGAAAGCCAAAACAGTCCAAGTGCCAATCGCCATGCACGTAATCTAAGCTGGAATATGGAAAGACCTCATATCTAGGGTGAAGTTGATTTCAGTTGCTAACAGTCAGCTACGGAGCAAAAAATCCAAGCCAAAGGCGAAAAGTGGAGTTTGGCTGCATAACAACATATATATATATATATATATATATATATATATATATATATATATATATATATATATATATATATATATATATATATATATATATATATATATATATGTATATATATATATATATAAGGTGCACTGTATGTATACAGTTGACAGGGCCAATTAATATTTTTTCTCATTGTGTGAAAAGAAAAAATAACCACACATTGTTTATGGCTAATGCAAAGCAGTAGTACAGTTAAGTACCAGGATAAATAATTGAACAATGCTGAAATCAAATAAAATTGGACGCCTCTTTTTTCACGGCACCATGAAAATAGACTAGCAGTCTATTTTCACGGTACCGTGATAACAGACTGCTCTTCTATTTGCCTGGTACCGTACAGCAGACTGACCATCTCTTTTCATGCTACAGGTTATAAATGAGTATAGCTGGCTACATTCAGGGTGTACAGTTGTTTGCAGATTTATGTGACACCGAGGTAATAGATTAAATACATTTGCACGGCATCTGGACCACGTGCCATCCAGTGGTAAACTGTCCCTCCCGCTACATTATGGTGTATTAATATGGAAGTAGGTTTAACCTAGTAGTGAGCTGAGCACTTATACTAGATATGTTGTAGGCATAGCCTAGGATGTGAATGTCATCATTACCAATTATCAACAATAAAGTCTTTGGATCAGGTAATAGCACCTGGTCGCTAGATCCCTCTAGCGGCCATTTACTAAACCAGTCTTCAGAGGCGAGGCCGTAGTACCTTGCATACTGGTCTGTCATATAGCCTTTCTTTTGGTTAGACACTGTTCCACAAATTTAAGTCAATAGGAAATATGGCTTCATTGCAGCCATATTTCCTATTGAAACTCAAGTTCACGTGAGAGTCTGGAGCTGCGAGATTAATGGCGGCGCCCTGGTAAAAGCGTATTTGTAGAACGGAAATGGTTTAGAGCTTTAATTTTAGTGTTTTAAAAGAGGAAATGTGCAGATTTTTCTACGTTTTGTGTTGCTTTAAATGATTTGTTTCTTTTACTGGGGTATTTTTACCGATTTCTGTTAAATTCCGCGGGAAAATTACTTTTCGGTTTTTTTTGTTACTCGTTCTGCGATTCCACCGGATTTTCCGTGAAAACGGAAAATCATCAGCGCTATACAGGTGTTGTTGGCTTGGAAATGGGTATGTACACTTCGAATTGAAAAGGTGGTTGACAAGATAAGAGGGTCTAGTATATGTATCGTAAGGGGTTGGATTATTCGGGAAGAAAGGATTTTGGCCCTTGTCTTGAAAGGTCGCCCTCTAACTAGTCCAGTGGCAGTGCACCACAGATGGCACGATACGCAGGTACATGTACCAGGCCTATGTGAATTCTATTTAGGTAGAACAGAATGACCACATTTAGCCCCGATAGCACTGACCACAAATTAGAGAGTATTTGTAAGTTTTCAAAGTGTCGTTCGCCAATGTATTTGTTCAAACTATACATGACATCGAAATATTTAAACACAACCACGGATATGTCTTCATACGCT
Organism: Hermodice carunculata; assembly: GCA_964020975.1. Lineage (NCBI taxonomy): Eukaryota > Metazoa > Annelida > Polychaeta > Eunicida > Amphinomidae > Hermodice > Hermodice carunculata. The sequence goes on from OZ026617.1 coordinate 95,286,223, forward strand.
GAACTTTGTTGAGTAAAATGAGGTCATTGAAAGTGGACCCTAAAGACGTCACAGTGACCCAGTTACATCTCATTGGCTGAAACGCACCATGAAAATAGAATTCTTGCTAAAATCGCTGTACCGTGAAAATAGCCAGCTGGTCTATTTTAAAAGGTACGGTGAAAATAGTCAGTCCGAATAAAATTACTGTGCCCCCTCAGTACCCTGCATAAGAGGGGACATGTTTTGCTGAAGAACAGTTGCGCTGGATCAGGGTACTTCAGCAATTGAGTACCAAAGTATTAACAGGTGCATTGGTGTCAGTGTGACAGGACTGATCTTGGTACTTTATTTTGGATAAACTAAAACCAGATTTGGAAAGCCACACATTTGTTTGTCAAAGAACCAAAACTGGTTTTGTGGAACTGCAGAACCTGCCAGGCAGATGGTTTTTCTAATCAAAACTGGTAATGCAAAACTGTATGCATGTTTGACTGAGTCAAAACGTATGGGAAACCTTTGATGCATCCTGTACATGGGGCCAAAGTTCCAGGTATGACTCATGAAACCAGTTTTTGTTTTTGACTAAACTATTCAGTCATTAATAGAAAATGTAAGAAACCAGTCTCAGATAGGTTTCAGTTAAAACCAAATAAAACTGCTCATTGGTATACTCAAGCGAAACGGTTAAAACCTGCTTTTCTTAACTAAACCCAGTTTCAAGTGAATCAAATGTCCCCTACACGAGTCGTGTACATGTACGTGAGGACAACTTGACCGTTGTAAAGCAAAACAAGATGATATGTTCATATTTGAAGTAACCAGAGAGTTAGAAGTTATTCCTATTACTTTTGCCTTTTTTGCATGAAATCATTGAAATTAATTTTAAAAAATCTTTTCATTATAGAATTTCTGTTGAATTTAGTAGGCTAAAGGGTATATGTTTATTTTCTTTGAGAAAGGGACACATCTAGTGATTTGATAGTTATATTTGGACCCAGTCTGCTGGACCTCCAAAATACCAAGTGCAAGAATATGTTTAAGGACAAAATTAATGTTGATCCCTGCCATGCATCAATACAGTGAGTTGGGGCTCAGTGAAGGGGGACACAATACATATGATCTGGATTTGCTATTTACTTTTTTGCTGTAAATTGCTTTATTTCTTGGCATGTTTAAAACTTCATGGTTTTTGTATTTTTGACATTTCACTGTAGTTTTAATCTCACTATTTTGGACATCATTCCTATTCATACAGTGTTAAAAAACTATTTCGCTGCATTTTATTTTCATATTTTTGTACTGTCAGCGAATTTAGCGAAAATGATAATACACATGTGCAGCGAAATTAAAGTTATGTGTAGTAACCTGCAAAGATGACCATATTGCATGTATTGCAGTGGATATCTGAGTGGGTTGTTTGTGTCCAAGTTCAATTATTTTATTAATAATTGTTATTACTATTTTGTGTTAGTGACAGTCTTAGAATAGAAACAAATTGAGTGTACAGTTGCCATGCCAGTAGGCTAACCCTCCTTGTATTTTTACTTTTTTATTCAAACAGAACCTAAACAAAAATTTAAAGAATACATGACCTTGATCTGCTTTCTGAAGGTCACAGATGAATGCATTTCAGTAAAAGTTTTTTTTTAGTGGTGGTCATTACATCAGAACCTGTGGACGTAGATCTGTGTACCGTTACAGGAAAATTCAGGCATTCTTATGCAACAGAATAAAGACATAGTATTGGACTTGACGGCACATATGATACAAACTTTGTGCAGAATATTGTTAGGTTTTTCACCCAGTAAAAATGAGGACTGTTATCATGTCCATCCCACTGCATGCCATCAGTTGTTAGGTTTTCACCCCATGAAAATGAAGACTGTCGATCACTTTTACCATTCTGGAGATCTCAAAATGTGAAACAAGTTGACAACAAAGTGCTGATAGTGCTTCAGTGCTGTCACATCTAAGTCTGGTCTACTGTATGTGTCTGTCTGACTGTGCCTCTCAAGCCTCATCTGACAACTGAACTGCAACCAACTGCCAACTGGCCTACTAACTGCCAGCTTCTTCTCAACGGACTTCTCACTGACTCCCTACTGGAGAGGGGCATCCCTTGTATACCTGCTCTTAGCCGGGGCACTATCTAGGGGCACGATCTGGGGTGCCATTTTGGGCATTATCTAGGGGCATGATCTGGGGCACCATTTGGGGCATTATCTAGGGGCACCATCTGGGACACCACTTAGGGCATTATCTAGGGGCACGATCTGGGGTGCCATTTGGGGCATTATCTAGGGGCACCATCTGGGGCACCACTTAGGGCATTATCTAGGGGCATGATCTGGGGTGCCATTTGGGGCATTATCTAAGGGCACCATCTGGGGCGCCATTTAGTCTGCTGGCAGGCAGCCAACTTGTTGCAGCTTCTTTGTGTTCCCAAGGTCCCATGGGACAACATGACCATCTAGTACTGCTACTGTATACCTCTCCCTGGCCCAGCTTGCCTGGCTTACACTTACAGCTCAACCTATACCTGTAACTCTGGATTTGTATAGCTTATTCTAATCACCTAGGCCTGTCTTATATAGATTTTAGCAAAAATTCCTCACTATATAAATTTGCAATCAATCTTCATATGAAAAGAAACCTCAAATTGTATGGCTGCCATACATGTTTTCATCAACAACACTACTGTTAAGTACATGCCTGAATGCTTTTGGTTAAACGTAACTAAGTGCCCAACCCATGCCAAGGAAAGCTGTTGACCTGGGTCATGTTGTCTTGACAGGTCTCATCTTCAATTCTCCATCAAGTTGTTTTTCATTGCTGTTGAAATCAGTTGAAAACGCTGAAGCAGACGACATTTGACCACCAGGCAGTTTTGACCGGTTTAAGGGGGAAAGGGTTAAAATTATGCAAATAACATGCATTCAAAATGTGTGCTGCACATGTTGCCATATGATATCATACCAGTGCTGAAACTTGAATTTTAAAATTGTGTTAACAACATGGTGAACAACATACATTCAAAATGTGTACTGCACATCAACACAACTTTTGAAGGCAAAGTCACTTAAACTGAATACAGTACATCGATGTCCTACAAAAGTCTAATTTAGACTTTTCACCTGGTGCCATCCAACATTTTCCCATTAGTATACAGAGTGAGGGCGGGGGAAGGAGGGATAGGGATTGTACCGCACGTTTCCATTTTCTTTGGATGATGATGACTTGTGTAAAATGTGATTTCAGTAACAGTTGATCAGAAACAACATTATTATTTGTGCTGCTTAATTTGCCACCCAGAGCAAGAGCCAGTTATTGTACATATATCATTGTGTATGATTTGTCACTTTTCATATTTTCACAATTAATGTACCCTTACTACAGACATAGTTGAGGGAAAACTGACAAACCATTACACATGAATAAGTTTTGAATGCAGCTGCAGGAATGAGAGGCATACTGTAAGGGTACTTGCCATATTGGACCACACACGAAGAAACATACATGTACATGTACAAGTATGCAAAAGACAAAAACCAAGAAACAAACCAAACAAAACAAAAGTCTAAATTTAAATGTACTTAGTGGGGGGGGGGGGGGGGGGGGAGCTCAGAAGGGGGGTAAAGAAAAGAGTACTCTGTGTATCAATGTAAAAATGTTGACAATTTTGAGTGGCTACCTAGAAGTCATGTAGAAACTATTGTTCATGTGAAGCACATGAGCAACTACTGTAAGTCTTGTTGATTGACTGTGCAGTTTCTGAACTTATGTGGTGGCTTCTTGCCCCAACGGGCACAGGGTGGAAATCCACGTGGAGCTTGCCAAGTACATCTGCCAGCAGCACCCGGCTTCTGTCTTTCTTGAAAGGCCAACTGAAAATGGTACTGGGGCCATGGGGGTGCATGTAATCCACAAAAATATCCCCATGGTCAGCTGATATATATCTAAAACTGCTGACAACCCCCAAGTATTGTCATATTTGACAACTACGAAATCACCATTCTTAACATGAGAAGTCCAATGCACAGCCTGCACAGCAGACCCATCAGAAGTGGCATCAGTGCTATTATCATTGAACTCTTTGTCATTGTCCTTCAGTGTTGCTGTGAAACTTGATGGTACATCTGGGCTAGGTGGCATCTCATGGTCAGATGACTGGTCATTCTGCACAGGCCCATGGCCCTGCAGTGATGCAGCAGGTGTGCCATACGGCAGTGATGCAGCAGCTGTGCCACCTGGCAGTGATGCAGTGGTTGTGCCACCTGGCAGTGATGCAGCAGCTGTGCCACCTGGCAGTGATGCAGCGGTTGTGCCACCTGGCAGTGATGCAGTGGTTGTGCCACCTGGCAGTGATGCAGCAGCTGTGCCACCTGGCAGTGATGCAGCGGTTGTGCCACCTGGCAGTGACGCAGCAGCTGTGCCACCTGGCAGTGACGCAGCAGCTGTGCCACCTGGCAGTGACGCAGCAGCTGTGCCACCTTGCAGTGATGCAGTGGTTGTGCCATCTGGCAGCGTTGCTGTGGATAGGCCATTGTGCAGTGTTGCAATGGACGTTGCATCACTGTCATGTGACTGGTCATTCTGATCGGTGCCATGGTCCTGCAGTGTTCCATCTGAAGTGTCACAACCAAGTGACTTGAAACTATTCACAACTCGCATATGCACATTCTTGTTTCCCAGTGTAAATGGGCTGACCACAGCAACATCCAGCTGGTGTGCTGTTAGGGGTCTAGCAAAGTGCAGGTTGCATGTGTCCCCCAGCTGACCTGGCATATTCTCTGCCCATCGGTTCTGATGGTCTAGCTTAATTAACAGGATGCACTGTCTCTAGGTCAACACAGAGGACATGAATGTTTGGACATGCAGCTTTGGCAACTTGAGCAAATTGTCTGGCTGTATTTTCCACTATTCTTTCTTGAAGAATACGCCTCCAGATAGCCGGCTTAACTGTGCCCCCAACTCCATGTACTGGCCCTTTGCCATGCACAGTGGCGAAGAAACTCCAGTACATTTGCACGAGACCTGGATGGAGATCTTGTGGGTGGAGCATTGTGGAGAGTGTGTACCGGTTCTTAAACTGGCTACCTGCTCCGTCAGTGAACACATGCAGTTTGGAGAATGTACCAGCCTGCACAGCATCACTAAGTATTGCTTTGTTAAAAGCAAAGACTGAAAACTTGCCATGATGTAACTCATCGCTCACAACCACGTAGGAGATGCGGCCACCGGCAGTGTTCAGCACTGCTGTGAATAATGTAACACCATCTGACACCCAGTGGGCAGCCATAATCTCATTCTGATGTTTAAGATTGAAATTTTCTGAGAAATCTTCCTGTAAGACTGCCACATCTTCTGCAAGGTTGGACTTCAGCCACTTGGTCTGCTTGTATCTTGGCCACAAAAATGTGCCAATCGAAGGTTACAGTTGTGAGATGAGTTTTTCTTTGGCCTCATGAAATGGAGATTCATACTGGTTCTTTGGGTTTTGTTCATCCCGCTGAAAATAATTGCAGATCACATCATCCAAACTTTCTGGCAAAAGTTTATCTACGAAAGCTTCTACCTCACTGCATGTATCACATTCGCCCTTGTGACACTTGAGATTGAAGCCACACACCATTTCTTCAATCAGGCCTTTCCTGTCTGGTAAGTTTACAGGGCAGTGTCTTTGGATTCCTGAGAAGAGATCAACATTTTCGTGATACTTGCAGCAACATACATTATGGTCTTTATCATTAACTGGTAGGATATGAATAGGCCAGAGACTGGGAAATTCGGATTTGCCCACTTCGATGTTTCCATGCTCTAGTTTAAACATCTGGAAGGTTTCCATTATAGTCATCATGAGTACTTTTTTTTTGCACTCGAGACTTCCCTGTTGGTTTTCTGACGGTGATAAAATCTTTCCATCCAGGAAGCTGCCTTGACACTAGATCACTTTCATAGAAATCAGTAATAAGTTGGTTCAGTTCTGTGTTAGTGTACCTAGTAGGTGATTTGGTCTGCCTATTTGGTACTAAGCCCTGTTTTGTCCCAGTGACTTGAACGACAGCGCCCCTCTTTCTAGGAGATTTTGGCAGTGATTGCTGTGCACGCAGGAAAGCCTTGCTCAATGATCGTTTATTATGTCTCCCGGTGGAAGCCGGGGGACATATTGTTTTAGTGCCCGTTTCTTCCGCTTCTTCTTCTTGTCGTTGTTGTTGTTGTTGTTGTTCAGGTTCTTCAACACTTGGTTTCCATGCGATAAGTCTTGAAGGACTTGACAGAATTTGATGAAACTTGGTAGGATTATGTATCTAGGCAAGACCTAGGTTGGGATTGTATTTGGATGACCTTGACCTAATTTTCAAGGTCACAGAGTCACTTATATGAAATTGGTTTCCGTTCGATAAGTCATGAAGAACAAGATGGAATTTGATGAAACTTTGTAGGATTATGTATCTTGGCAAGACCTAGGTTGGGATTGTATTTGGATGACCTTGAGGGAATTCTCAAGGTCACAGGGTCAATTATGTGAAATTGGTTTCCGTGCAATAAGTCTTGAAGAACTTGATGGAATTTGATGAAACTTTGTAGGATTATGTATCTTGGCAAGACCTAGGTTGGGATTGTATTTGGATGACCTTGAGGGAATTCTCAAGGTCGCAAGGTCACTTATGTGAAATTGGTTTCCGTTCGATAAGTCATGAAGAACTTGATGGAATTTGCTGAAACTTGGTAGGATTATGTATCTAGGCAAGACCTAGGTTGGGATTGTATTTGGATGACCTTGAACGAATTCTCAAGGTCACAGGGTCGCTTATGTGAAATTGGTTTCCGTTGGATAAGTCTTGAAGAACGTGATGGAATTTGATAAAACTTGGTAGGATTATGTATCTAGGCAAGACCTAGGTTGGGATTCTATTTGGATGACCTTGAGGGAATTCTCAAGGTCACAGAGTCGCTTATGTGAAATTGGTTTCCCTTGGATAAGTCATGAAGAACTTGATGGAATTTGATGAAACTTGGTAGGATTATATATCAAGGTAAGACCAAGGTTGGGATTGTATTTGGGTGACCTTGACCCAATTTTCAAGGTCACAGGATCATTTATGTGAAATTGGTTTCTCTGCAATAAGTCTTGAAGAACTTGATGAAAATTGCTAGAGTAATGTATCTAGGTGAGAGCTAAAATAGGATTGTAATTTTCAAGCAAACTTGGTCATTTGTAATTTGTTATCACCTGTAGCTTATTCAGAGACGTAAGTGTTCCACCGGGAGACATTTGATTTTCTGTTGGAAAATCAGTCTGTTGTAGTTGCCATATGCTTCTTGACTGTCACTGCTGTCAGTAGGTATATCTGCTATCTCTTTCAGTCTTTTTCTACTGGCTCTCATTCTGAGTTTGCTTTGCTCTACCTCTTCTTTTTTCCTGGTTTCACTCCAAATGGCATTGAGTCTTTCTGTTGAAGAGCATTCTTTTTTCCCACTTCTAGCTTTTTTTCCTCATCCATGCGTTCCCTGTATTTTTTCATCTGCTCCCTTGCTGATTTAGGCAGCATTTTGGAAACCTGAAGTGTGAGATATTGGTAAAAATTATGTTCATTAAAGCTAGACTACCTTCAACACAAAGCATTGACTGAAAGGTCCACCATTTGCTTAAATTAGGTCATGGTGACACCAAAATCTAATTAGATCATCTTGGAATGTAAGATAATCATACTGCAAAATTTGAGCAAAATACATGGAGGCATTCTGTAGATATTGCGCTAACGAGCCTCAACGAATATGTGATAAGGCTGCCATTTGCTTAAATTAGGACATGGTGACAAAATCTAATCAGTTCATTTTGGCATACAAGATAATCATACTGCACAATTTGAGCAAAATTGACATTTATGTCAATTTTATAAGCATTCTGGAGATATTGCAGTGACGAGGCCTAAAGAACATTCAATTAGGCTGCAATTTGCTTAATAGGTTACAGTGACACCAAATTTATCTAATCGATTCATCTTGGCATGACAGATAAGTTACAGGATCCTCATTAATATTCAGGGAAGCAGAGAGAACAGACTATTTGAAAAAAAAATGTTTCTCATAGCATGTCATAATGATCGTATTTAAAAAAATTAAATCTTTATTACTGTTTTATAAACTGAACTTATAATGTCAAAAGTTAACTGATACAACAATTAATTAAATTCTATTTTAGCTATAAAGCAAGATGGCCTTTTCAAAAATAACACTACAAAAATGTAGTCTGGTTGTAACACTTCGTATAAATATATTTTGAGTAAGTGAAAAGTTTACATTATCCAGGATGGAACTGGATACAAGTACCTTTGGTCTTGCAGCCAGCTTGTCATCTGCTGGTCTTGGACCAGTAACCTCCCAAGGTCGGGTCAACTGATCCACAGTTTTGATCGAGCACTGAATACTATTGCTGTGTCTGTTGGATGTTAATATCACAGGAGCAGAGCATCCCAAATTAAGTCCCATCATAATTTTGGATAGGAATATACTTATCAACTGTGAGTTTTAGAAAGGCACTGCTACTCTAGAAATATTTTAAATAATTTGATAACTGAATTTTTGGAGACATATTTGGCGCTGAACGGTCAATCATGGAGGTAAGGTACACAAATGCACCAGTAAAAAAAAAAATCTAATCACATGACCATCCCCCCCCCATTATCTTGTTTTTAACTTGCTGCTACCAGTATAAACTTGAAGTAGAATGCAAAGGATGTTGTGGTTTTACGTTTGAAATATGAGAAATAAGCCAGCGAATGTCGCTATTTTTACATGTAAATGCATAAGGCCTAGGTTACTGGTCCAAGACCTAGAGTGGCTCCAATATGGCCGCCGCGGTCACATGACAGCAGTCCTGCAGAAACTTTGTAAATATTTTTTTTTAATCCTATTGGATCATGGGAACTTAAAAAAACGAAAGTTATTCAAAGACTGCTAAAATTAAATTTTCATTTTTTGTCTACTTTTACATGGAATTGCCCTCCTTCTTACACCCCAGCATCGCACACCAGGAAGGCATTTTCACAACATACACACGCGCTAGTCTTGCAAAACGGGGTATTCTCGGATCCGCACATCTGGGAGTCTTAGTTTACATGCCTGCATTACTCGGTGAATCTCCCTGAAAGCGTCTGTGGATACCCATTCATTGTATGTTAAGCGTTACCCGAAAACCAGTGCTAAAACCCCAAGTTATGATCGTGCAAATCTCTCCAATTTTTTATTCAGTAGCAGAATTCGGCAAAATGATGCTGCCTTCAGAGTTATTTTATTGATTTGCGGTCGACAACATGGATATAATTTTGGATAAAAATGTCTAATTTTACATGGGACTATATGCGATGTGGAACATGTTTGCACAGGGCCTGTTCATTTGCATAACAACAGCAGTCAGCTGATAAGCAGCTTATGACGCGTTAGCGGATCCGAGAATTACAGGAACATTATACAGACAAAAGCCTATGATGTTGGGTCATGGTGGCACCACTGGTGGTAATTATTGGAACTAACTTCATAGGTATCACAACATTTTAATTTGTTATTGTGCTAATAAACTGAGATGGAACTGCAAAATTTACACCAAATATGCATTAGGCCAATGGTCAAATTTTGTGATGATCATGACATATTTTTCAAGGTCGTTAAGTAATGTAAAAAAAGAACACTGAATTAAATATTGATAAAGAATAAGGTGAACAATACCAAATGAAAAAAGACATGCATCAAGGTGACAAAAATACATGTTTCTGAATCGGCGTGCATGTATGGTGGCCAATCCTGAGAAACTTTTTATTTAGTTGTGCAGAGTATTCTCGCTGCAGGTGAAAATGAGAATTGATGACTATTTGGATTAAAGAAAACAAAATTTAAAAAAAAAACAAAAAAAAAACAGAGGTGACACAAAGTATGTGATTTTAGTGAAAACTGTGTACTTGAGAAGGTTATTGTCTCGCCAATGTAAGCTATTGGCCAGACTAAGCACTCAATTTCTGGAGGTCTGTCCGTCCGTCCCAGGTTCAGCCTTGTCATGATATCTGGGCCTACCACATAAAGTGTTCAGATAGAATTCTAAGATTGTTGGATACAGTAAAATGAATAGTGCACTGATTGCTATCACAGTAAAAAAATACATGTAGTTTTCTTGCCAAAGAAATTAGGAAGAAGTATCTTGTCTTTCTTAACTCTTTAAGTACCAAATTTTGGACTGCTTGCTGAGAAAAGCTGTTAACTTAGGATATTTTCTCTGGAACTAGAGGCATGCTGGTACTTGAATTAAATGTCTTTTTACGAGGAATATGAATCTGGGATCCTAATGATAATTCAGACTAGTCTGACTGTAGTAGGTTGATTTTAGATGTGATTGGCATTGAAAGAGTTAAAGGAAGGAATGTTTTACATTCTGTTTTTTCATAATAAGGAAGTAAAACAGATACCTGGTGTCAGTATATTCAGTCGTGTTTTTGGGAAAATTTTTGCTCCCAGGATATCAATTTTTGTTTCAAGAAGTAGGTACTTGGAACTTGAACAAAAAGACATTTCTCTGTGAAAGACAGTCAACAGTTGATATCCAAAATGTGGTTTCAAAGTGATATAAATGCTATAAAAAGACATTTCAGCTTTGTCATAAATATAACAGTTATGACAAATGTGTTTGTTTCCGTGGGATAAACTTGCAGGCCGTGTTATTTGTTCAGAAAATAGATTAAAAAAGAACAAATCAAACATATATAAAGTTTCTTTATGGAAAGCAGAAATTGCAGCATTTATAGTAAATTGCAATATACCCTTTTTCTTGCCAAAATGTGATTCACAGATGAGAGAAACAGGTGCCATGTTGGTGAAAGACAAGTTGTTTTGTGTCATTTTTCCACCTCGGGTGTATAAATTACTGATAATTTATTTTGTGCAGAATGAATATCTGATCCTCAAATTGTACTCTGGTATATATACAATGTACTCTGGTGCCTGTTACTTAAGCCACCCCCAGTCCCAGACAAAAGTTGTCATGTATGGCAGGTGATATTTAACTGGAGGTGTATTAACTTACAAACAATAGTTCAGTGTCTGGAAAGCACAGTCTTAAAACCAATGTGATCTCTTGTGAGAGATGATAATTACAGCATGTGCCACTATAGGTACACCCCCCCCACCCACCCACCCCGGAAAAAAAAACAAAAACAAAACAAAACAAAACAAAAACAAACAAAAAAAACACACAAAAAAAACCTCTGTACTTACAGCTCATCCATGTTACACAATCATGTTTAATTTTTATCATAATTTTTTAACAAAGCAAACAGATGGTAAGACTTCTAATAAGTGCATTGTACAGTAGACAAAATATGCGTGTGAGAAAACTGGAAATTTCTACTTTAACCTACTTTGGGTTAACTTTAGGTATTAAAATCCCAACAGATGAATAAGCTTAAGGTTGCGTGTACATGTAGTCATTCATTACCTTATTTCTTTGATTTGCCTAAGATCTGTACATAGCATTAGAAAAAAATGTTAATATGAAGATCTATTCTAAGTTCTGATGAGTTCAAATGTCATGGGATGCATACATAATTTTGGCAGAGGCTGAATAGTAGAACAGATGAAATTGTCTCCAGTTTGTTGTGATATCATTTAAAATGCACACGCTGTACATGTGTGAATGTAGCTACATGTGTGAGTTACTGTACAGTACTGGAGGAACATGCTGGCTCTCCTGGCCCTTCAGTTGTGTGGATTTATATTTTCTTTCAAAAAAGGAAGAAAGAAAAAGGATGGAAGAGAAAGGAAGGAAGGAATGAAGGAAGGAAGGAAGGAAGGAAGACAGAAAGAAAGAGAGAGAGAAAGAGAGAGAGAGAGAAAGAAAGAGAGAGAAGGAAGGAAAGAAAGAAAGAAAGAAAGAAAGAAAGAGAGAGAGAGAGAGAGAGAGAGAGAGAGAGAGAGAGAGAGAAAGAAAGAAAGAAAGAAAGAAAGAAAGAAAGAAAGAAAGAAAGAAAGAAAGAAAGAAAGAAAGAAAGAAGCTTCCTCCCAATCAGAAATGAGGCCTGTCTGCTGAATTTAATCATGGATTATAATTTTACCTTTATCATTGTGATATATATTTTCAGTGATCATAAGATATAGAAGAACCCATTTAAAGGCAACAAGTCTTCACCACAATGGTAGGTACTTAGACCACTCTCACCCAACATCGTACATGACATTTTACTCAAATATAACACTTCACAATGTGTACATTGTGCAAGCAATGTGGCTGGTGGTTTGATAGGTACGCATACATCATTTATGCAGATCACTTTGATCTCAGAGATCTGAGTAAGTGTACTTTCTGTATCCCTTTTATGTCGAAGGTAAAGTTGAAAAAGAAAAAAAAAAATAACACGCTGATCGTAGCCCCAGCAATGATCACTATTGGTCTTGACTTAATGTTTGTAAATTCTCTTTCTGTTGTACATGTATTGTACATATGTCAAATTTGTATGGAGAGCCCCCAGGCCAAGTGTATAGTTTACACAGGATTGTGGTAATCCATGTAAGATAAATATTGTTACATTTACATATGAAAACAAATGTGCTAGAATATTGTGCATGTGGGTACTCTCTGTGTGAAAAATGATTTACTATCACAGAATAAGATAATGACCAAAAGCACATTCTTATAAAGGATATCAATGACCATTGCAGCATCTCAGTGTGTTTTTGTCACAATTTGTATGATTGTCTGGTAACAAAACAAACAGGAATTGAGTGTTATGTCATTTGTTCCCCATACAGGTTGGATGACTGTGAACTTGTGGTATATGAATTCTAATCTATGGCTATATTGGATGGAATTTTTTGAGCAAAAGTTGTGTAAAATTGTATACAACTGTTGATCACCTATGTCAATTGTTTTTTTTTATTTCAGTCTCTGTTCAGTAGTCTGAAGAAGGAACTAAATGTTGCAGGCAAAACCATCACGCGTGAGGTGGATCGTCTGGGACAGTCAGTCAGCCACTCAGTGGATAGCATGAGCAGCTCTCCTGTACTTGTAAGTTCTGTCCACATATGGTACGCATGGCATGTATTTGTCACTGATATGTGCATTTCTTCCACAGGCAAAGACATAATGTTTTTGGATGATCAGTTGCTTTCCACACTCAGTTTCTCCATCACAGACATGATATGAAGATCTGTGATGTCAGGGTCCTCTTGTGCATTTTTAGCTCAGCTGAGCTTATGTTATGACCAGCCATCTGTCATCTGTTCGTCCGTCGTCCACAATTCACATTTTAGACTTCTTTTCCAAAACAGTCAGCCAGATTCACTTCAAACTTGATGGGGATGTTCCTTAGGTGGGTTTGTACCAAGTTTGTTCAAATGATCATGCTCCAGTGATTTTTGGATCTTTAAAGTTTTTTTTTTTTTGTTCTTTTCTTGGACAAATCTTACAAAATCTTCTCCACAACCGCTCACCCAATTGCTTTCATATTACATAAGAACACTCCTTCTTAGTTTGCTCACCAGGTGGTGCTGCAATTTTTTTCAATTTTTGTACGAATTTTTGGTTTTTTTTGTTACTTGTCATTTCTTCTCCAGAACTATCTGTCAGATTAAATTGAAACTTTGTGGGTATGTTCCTTGTGAAAGGGTAAAGCAAAGATATTCACTAGGTAGCACTGCTGTGGATTCCTGACTTTTAACAATTTTTTTTTCAATTTGGGTACTTATTGGTAAATGCACCTTTTCTATTGCTCACTATGCAAGTCAATGGGCATTCTAAGGGTAATTATGTCTCCCGGTGGAAGCCGGGGGACATATTGGTTTAGTGCCCGTTTCTTCCGCTTCTTCTTCTTCTTCTTCTTCTTCTTGTTCAGGTTCTTCAACACTTGGTTTCCGTGCGATAAGTCTTGAAGGCCTTGACAGAATTTGATGAAACTTGGTAGAATTATGTATCTAGGCAAGACCTAGGTTGAGATTGTATTTGGGTGACCTTGACCTAATTTTTAAGGTCACAGGGTCACTTATGTGAAATTGGTTTCCGTTCGATAAGTCATGAATAGCAGGATGGAATTTGATGAAACTGGGTAGGATTATGTATCTAGGCAAGACCTAGGTTGGTATTGTATTTGGATGACCTTGAGCGAATTCTCAAGGTCACGGGGTCACTTATGTGAAATTGGTTTCCATGCGATAAGTCTTGAAGAACTTGATGGAATTTGATGAAACTTGGTAAGATCATGTATCTAGGCAAGACCTAGGTTGGGATTGTATTTGGGTGACCTTGACGTAATTTTCAAGGTCACAGGGTCACTTATGGAAAATTGGTTTCCGTTCCATAAGTCTTGAAGAACTTGTTGGAATTTGATGAAACTTGGTAAGCTTATGTATCTAAGCAAGACCTAGGAGGAGATTGTATTTGGATGACCTTGACCTAATTTTCAAGGTCACAGGGTCACTTATGTGAAATTGGTTTCCGTTCGATTAGTCATGAAGAACAGGATGGAATTTGATGAAACTTGGTAGGATTATGTATGTAGGCAAGACCTAGGTTGGGATTGTAATTGGATGACCTTGAGCGAATTCTCAAGGTCACAAGGTCACTTATGTGAAATTGGTTTCCGTGCGATAAGTCTTGAAGAACTTGATGGAATTTGATGAAACTTGGTAGGATTATGTATCTTGGTAAGACCTAGGTTGGGATTGTATTTGGATGACCTTGATCGAATTCTCAAGGTCACAGGGTCACTTATGTGAAATTAGTTTCCGTTCGATAAGTCTTGAAGAACTTGATGGAATTTGATGAAACTTGGCAGGATTGTGTATCTAGGCTAGACCTAGGTTGGGATTGTATTTGGGTGACCTTGAGCTAATTTCAAGGTCACAGGATCACTTATGGGAAATTGGTTTCCGTGAGATAAGTCTTGAAGAACTTGTTGGAATTTGATGAAACTTGGTAAGCTTATGTATCTAGGCAAGACCTAGGTTGGGATTGTAATTGGATGACCTTGGTCTAATTCTCAAGGTCACAGGGTCACTTATGTGAAATTGGTTTCCGTTCGATAAGTCATGAAGAACGTGATGGAATTTGATGAAACTTGGCAGGATTATGTATCTAGGCAAGACCTAGGTTGAGATTGTATTTGGATGACCATGAGCGAATTCTCAAGGTCACAGGGTCACTTATGTGAAATTGGTTTCCGTGCGATAAGTCTTGAAGAACTTGATGGAATTTGATGAAACTTGGCAAGATTGTGTATCTAGGCTAGACCTAGGTTGGGATTGTATTTGGGTGACCTTGACATAATTTTCAAGGTCACAGGGTCACTTATGGGAAATTGGTTTCCGTGAGATAAGTCTTGAAGAACTTGATGGAATTTGATGAAACTTGGTAGGCTTATGTATCTTGGCAAGACCTAGGTTGGGATTGTATTTGGGTGACCTTGACCTAATTTTCAAGGTCACAGGGTCACTTATGGGAAATTGGTTTCTGTGCAATAAGTCTTGAAAAACTTGTTGGAATTTGATGAAACTTGGTAGGCTTATGTATCTAGGCAAGACCTAGGTTGGGATTGTATTTGGATGACCTTGAGCGAATTCTGAAGGTCACAGGGTCACTTATGTGAAATTGGTTTCCGTTCGATAAGTCATGAAGAACAGGATGGAATTTGATGAAACTTGGTAGGATTATGTATCAAGGTGAGACCAAGGTAAGGATTGTATTTGGGTGACCTTGACGTAATTTTCAAGGTCACAGGGTCATTTACATGAAATTGGTTTCTCTGCAATAAGTCTTGAAGAACTTGATGAAAATTGCTAGAGTAATGTATCTAGGTGAGAGCTAAAATAGGATTGTAATTTATAAGCAAACTTGGTCATTTGTAATTTGTTATCACCTGTAGCTTATTCAGAGATGTAAGTGTTCCACCGGGAGACATTTGATTTTCTGTTGGAAAATCAGTCCGTTCTAGTTCACATTTTGGACTTCTCTGAAGAATTTGTCAGTCATATTTACTTCAAACTTGTTGGCAATGTACCTTGGGTGAGTCTCTGCCAAGTTTGTGCAAATGGTCACATTCAGTGATTTTTGAATTTTTTATGATTTTTTTCAAAAATCTTTAAAAAAATTTAATTGGAAAGTTTAACATGGGTATTTTTTCTTAATGGTTATAACTTGAAAAATTTTCACCAGATTTGTGCCAAACTTGGTAGGGATGTACCTTGTATTAGTGTCTGCCTATTTTGTGCAAATGGTCATGCTCCAGTGATGTTTGCACCTTGACCTCCTTCCCAAGGTCACAGGATAACTGACACAAAATTTACTGTTCACTAGATAACTTGTGATCTGTTCTTAGTTAGGACCTTGATGTTGCACTGATATGTGCATTTCATGTGGGCTACGTTTTTAAGTAGGCCTATTATCAAAGGAACATCATATTCGCTTTATTCCGTAATACATCAGCTCGGGATGTTTGTATTGGAAATGCAAACATGGTGCCACCAGTTAGCAGAATGACTTGTCCGGGGATTAATGGCACCGAAACAAGTCTTGCGCTGGTTCCCCGCTGATGACCTGATTTTTTAAAGGCTAATAATGCCTAAAACTTTCTTTTAAATTTCAAATTTTATGAATGTGATTTGTTCCTTTCATAAATTAATTTGCTATTATGATTTAGAACAATACAGTTTTTCAGTGAATGGTACGGAATAGGACTTTGCTATTAGAATATCGGACTTGATAGTGTTCAAACGGTACATGGGCTTACAGAATTAGGTTTGTTAAATTTCTCTTTGTATTAAACATGTTAATGTTTCTTTATAAAGGTCATGCGTAGACAGTACATGAATGACCTTGACCTCGTTACTGGAGTCACAGTGCAACACACGTGAATTTTACTCTTTACTGTAACTTGAGAACTGCTTGAACTGTGACCTTGATGTTGTACATCTTCTATAAAAGTCAGACTTACTCAGTACATGGGTGACCTTAATCCTATCCCAAGTTCACAGAGCTGCAAGTGTGATGAATGTAGACCTAGATCAGCTGAGCATGGGCTGTTCACACAGCCCTCTTGTTGGTCTCACCCATCAGAGTTGCTGGGATGATGCTTTTGCAGTGACATGACACAAATGGAATTTTGTTGTCATCAAATTAGGTCACAGTTTCAAACTGTGTACTGCCACGCACTGAAATATGGAGAAAGTGTATCAAGCAGATATAAAGTTGTGAGATCCTGGCCGTTTCGATATCTGGTTTTGGTAGCTTTCTGTACATTTGCATTCAAACTTGAGAAATCAAAGATCAGTGACCAGACCTTGTGGATGTTCCCCTTTAATGTCAGTAAAACATGGTAGGTCAGCTTTAAGTTGAGTTGATGACTGTCCACGTGAATGCAAGATTGGATTCAGTGCACTACTGTTTGCTTATAAATATAAGATGAATGTGTAAATGGCCATGTTCCGTATTACTCTTGCAAACTGTATGTATTGACAATGAACAGTGAAAACATGTGGCAGGACAAATCTGGACTATGAACTCAGTCCGGATCTGTCCAGTAACATAACTCAAAAACTATTCACAAGTATTGTCTAATATCTATCATGTAAACATCTCTGGTCCTTACCATCTTATAAATATAAGAAAAAAAATCCAATAATCTATACTTTTTCAGATACCGAAAAAACCATCCCATTGGATCCCACGGGATCCTATTGGATATCCCATAGGATGACCTTGTATCCCATTGGATCCCATGGGATCCAATTGGATCACCAGCTTCTGGTCCATCCCATTGCATTATATTTTACACCTACAAATGCAATTAAAAGTCATAAGCCATTCACATTCCCTTCATACATCATAAGTCACGGGTTATTGTCTGTGGTGCCAATTTTGTATAAAAGTTTAGATGACCATAATTCAGACACTAGATTTGATAACAGAGATTGTTTTGATATTCAAATCTAGTATGATTTCAGTTTGATACCAGTTTGCTTTCAGGTGCTTCCAAATGTTTTTATGGATTTTGTTATTTTCAAAGAAAACACCATCCTTCTTTGTTTGTACATATTCAGTCTCATTCCTTAGGACTGTCCCATTGGATTGTCCCACTGGACCATCCCATTGGATGCAGTGCAGAAATTGCACAAGTGTCAAACTTAGTATAAGTATCAAATCATATAGTGAACAATAACAAATATACAATCAAACTATTTAAAATAAGTGTTTTTTTTAAGAAAACACCCATATTTTGTTCATTAGTCGATATTCATCTCCATCCTACAGGACCATCCCATTGGATGCAGTGCAGAAATTGCACAAGTGTCAAACATGGTATAAGTATCAAATCATAAAATTAATAATAAATATACAATCAAACATTTAAAATGCGTGTTTTTTCCTAAAAAAAACACCCACATTTTGTTCACTAGTCAATATTCATCTCCATCCTACAGGACCAACCCATTGGACTGTCCCATTGGATGCATTGCAGAAAGTGCACAAACATCTTTTACAAGTATCAAGCCAAGTGATTCACTACTATTCCAAATATAATAATGAGTTTTTGTTTTGTTATTTTTTAAGAAAACTCCATATTTTGTTCATTTGTCAATATTCATCTCCATCCTACAGGACCATCCCATTGGACGGTCCCATTGGATGCAATGCAGAAAGTGCATAAATACCTTTTACAAGTATCAGCCAAGTGATTTACTACTATTCCAAATATAATAATGAGTTTTTGTTTTGTTATTTTTTAAGAAAACTCCATATTTTGTTCATTTGTCAATATTCATCTCCATCCTACAGGACCATCCCATTGGACGGTCCCATTGGATGCAATGCAGAAAGTGCATAACTACCTTTTACAAGTATCAGCCGAGTGATTCACTACTATTCCAAATACTATGAGTTTTTGTTTTGTTATTTTTTTTAAGAAAACACCACTATTATTTTGTTCATTTGTCAATATTCATCTCCATCCTACAGGACCATCCCATTGGACGGTCCCATTGGATGCAATGCAGAAAGTGCATAAATACCTTTTACAAGTATCAAGCCAAGTGATTCACTACTATGTATTCCAAATACAATGAGTTTTTGTTTGGTTATTTTTTAAGAAAACACCATATTTTGTTCACTAGTCAATATTTAACTCCATCCTACATTGGATGAAAGGCACTTACTTCTTTTTCAGGCATCAATCTGTACAGTTCACTGCTAAAACTATATGTATTCAAATAATTCTAATTCCTAATGGGAGCATGTTGTGTCATTTTCAAAGAATCACCAGGATCTTTTATTATATTTGTAAATACTGAACTTCATCCAATATAACCATCCCATTGGATGAAATTTATACACACTTAACACTGGCATAATCAATTCAGATATTCCAACAAATACAACTCTTGGTCTAGGCTGGCTCCTGGCAGTCGCGTAGGTGGTGTGATCTTGTGTGACCCAACAATCAACTGCATGCCAACCAGCAAGATGGATGTGTATACGCTCTTTTCACTGTGTTCCGCATTTTAAAGCCAAAACTTAGCGTTATGCTGGACTCAGCTACAAGAAATGAAACCACCATCATGATCCTACTGGCATACACTATCCATCTTTTCATTTTTAATTGCTGAGTGCGGCGCAAGGAGTTTTAATGCATGCAAATTGGCCAACTTTGCATCATTTTGTGCAGAAAAATCACAAAAAACTTGGCTTTTTATTGGCTGATTTCAATGAAAAACACATCGATGGACCTGCACGGCTCTGATTCAAATGATGAGACTGGTTGTGCACGCATAAATCCCCCATTTTTTAACTTGGTACATTAGGACACCAGATGTAAGTGACCAGATACAAGCGAAAGTGGAACCATAGATGGAACAACAAAGGGATGATACTGAACACGCTTTGTAGTTGTCATGCCCAGTTGGCCATAAAATGAATTAGCACTCCCATTGGTAGTCCATCTATAGCACATCCCTGGTCAAACCCTAAAAAGTCCCCGCATAACAGCTAGGGTCTTCATTTAAGGAACTTTCCTTAAATTTAAAATGGTCTATTATTTAAAAATAAGGAAAGTTTCTTAAAGTCACTTTCTGTAGACTTCAGGAACTTTCCTTATACTGGTCTACAATTGAAGAATAAGGAAAGTTCCTTTAAATGGCTAAATCCGATTCTGTGTAGATTTCAGAAAGATGTATAGATTTAAGGAACTTTCCCTAAAATGGTCCTCGATTAGAAAATAAGGAAAGTGTCTTTAAATCACAGGAATCACATTCTGAAAATTTCCTTAAACTGGTCTATGGTTGAAAATTGTGGATGTTTCTTTAAATGGATAAATCACTATCCTGAAGATTTACAGACATTTCCTTTAAATGGTCTATGATTAGAAAATAAGGTGAGTTCCTTAAAATATAGAAAACACATTCTGATGAATAATTAGAGAACTTTCCTTAAGCTGGCCTATCATTCTAAAATAAGGAAAGTTCCTTAAATATGTTAAAGTGACAAAATCACATATTAAAGATTTAAGGATTTTCCCTTAAATTGGTCTTGGGTTGAAAAATTATGGAAAGTTCCTGAAAGCGATCAAATAACATCCTGTTGTTTCAAGGAACTTTCCTAATTTATTTCTGCTTTTCTGCATCTAAACCATACAGTTCAGCTATTAATGACAGGCAAAAATTGAAAATAGACCTATTCTCAAAACAAAATTCAGGGTAAAAAAGGTACACATCCTGGGAAAAAAAACTTTCCATTTTGGAAAGTTTTATTTTTCTATATTACTAAATATCTACAGGTATGTTACATATTTAATCACCAGGCAGACTGATGAGTGCATCAATGTTAATGTCAGATATCTCAACTGAATCAATTTGAAAGTCAAACGGATTTGCCCTATTTGAATCATGAGTAGAATTGAGGAATAAAAATATTCTTTGTGCATTGCCATTAGTTATGTGCATTATATATAAGGCTTGACAAATATGGACTAAGAATCGGGTCCGGATCTGTGCCTGAACATTGCAAAAAACAAAACAAAGTAAAAAGCTGATAGTCTGCATGTTAACAAGGGTGACCATTGTTATTGTGTATATATATATATATATATATATATATATATATATATATATATATATATATATATATATATATATATACCAAACAAAATTTCCTACGGGGTCTCAAATTCCAGATATTGGAAAATTACCTGGAATAACATGATGTCCTGTGGTATCCCATTGGACAGCCAAAGTCATGACCCTCATTATGCACATGCGCTTTTTTATTTTGCATTTTTTTTTTTTTTTTTTAAATTCCGGCCATGTTCTATGAAATACTTCAATCAAATACCAAATCTTCAAGATTGTGTTTAGGCTGCTACTGATGACTTTTATTCTATAAGAAATACAAGACTCACCAAAAGGGAAATCTGACCTTGTGTAATTAATGACACAACTGCAATTGGAAAACTTGGGATCTTTTTTATCCAATTGGACAACATGGGATACTGTTGGATCCAATTGAACAACATGGGACACTGTTGAATCCATCTGGACCTACAGGGTACAGTACCTTGTTTTTAACAAGTCTCTATTACACATCTGCTCAAACATATATTTTTCGAATCTCAGGAGGAGGTACAGTGCATCTGTTCCACAGAACTTTGAAGTTAGTTTGTAAATTTATAGAACACAAGTCCCCCCAAAAATCTCCCAAAATGTGTTCCTCACAGGATGTCTGGACCTACAATTGATCACAAATTGCCTTAAGTTGGGATTCCATATGCGTGGTTTCGGAAGCGAATGCCGTGCGTCAAAAATAGAAACAGCAGCATTTCTTTTAGTTGATTCCATATACGCGGTTCACGGGCGATGGTACACGCGACATCACGCGCACCACAACCAATCGCTCCATGTAGCAATCGAAATGGCAACCGCATGTGAAATGCACAGGGAATTCCATCATTGGCCTATTTACATCTTGTGATGGAAACAATAAATAATTGGCCCTGTTTTGATGCAAGAGATAACAAATTTTAGAAATCTTAAATGGAGCTGGCATTCGACAGGGATATTGTCACACAAAAAACTAAGGTGCAGTGAGTGTTAACAGTTATATCAAGTACATGTAATCTGCAGATACATTTACGCCACACTGTGAAAATCTTTTCCACATATGTTGTCAAAAAGTCCTAAAAAACAACCGTACACAGACATATAGAAAGATTAAAAAAGCCAGTACTTAACATGAGGAAATGTTTTGTCAAACTCAGCGATAAGCAAATTACACTTGTTAAACATATCTCCAATTGCATAAACTGTTTCTTTCTAATAATTGGTTACCAAATTTATTTCCCAAATGTTGGTCACTTTGCACACATTCCACCTTCTCATTCTTGAATAAAACTCCTGCATTGGGATCAGTGTCCCGAAAATTATAAGCTTACTTTTGGAAAGATTGAAAAATACTTTGTTCCATGCTCAGTACATATTAACATAAGCTTCTTTAATGATTGGTGGGGGCTAAAAGAACTATATTATCGGCATAACTCAAGACACCAACAAATATGTAACGTCTTATTAAAAGGTCATCATAATACAATGTGACCATTTTCTTGTATTATTGTTGGTGGTATAGGAAAAAATACCGTTCAAAGAATGCAGTACTCTTCTGCCGCCTTCAATCTCTTTTGCTGTAAGTGAATAGGAATAGTGCCCCATAGTATCAGGTATAGTGTATTATCAGAAAGCTGCTGGTAGCCTGTAGTGTAAGAGATCACGGTCATTTTGCCACTCATCAAATAATTTCACAAATGGAGATCTTGTCATAAATTCAACAAATACTACTATTGTACACTTGACCTTTGACCTCAAAACATTAGGTCCAATATAGAGGTATACACTTGACTTTCAATAGCCTTCTAGATCACCCTATGTTGCTTCTTTAGTTTTAAGATTTAGATTTCAAGATGCACAATGTCACTCAGCAAACTTGTGACGCGTGTGTGACCTTGAAAATTAGATCAAGGTCAATTATGCTTGCACACAAAGCAAGCCTTATAGTGGTGTACTATCATATGCAATTTGAAAGTCCAGTCTCAAAAGCCTCTGAAGTTACAGTGGTAAAAAAAAATTCAATGAATAGGTCACTGTGACCCAGATACTTGACCTAGTGACCTACTTTTGATTCATGACACATTTTTTGGTTATGATACATGTGTGTATAAAATTTCATATAACTGACTTAAATACCTCCTTACGTTTACCAATTCCACCATTGTGCACTTGACCTTTACCTCAAAAAGTAGGTCAAATATAGAGCTATGACGTTGATTTTCAATAGGCTTCTAGATCACTCTATGAAGCTTCTTGTGTGTAAGCTTCAGATTGCTAGATGCAGGCTTTCAATAGTTAGATTGGTAACGTCGCTCAGCACATGTGACCTTGAGAATTTGGTCAAGGTCAACTATGTTTGTTGCACACAAAGAAGGCCATATAGGAGTGTAATATCATGTGCAATTTGAAAGTCCCGTCTAAAAAATTTCTGAAGTTATGGTGGTAAAACCATGGGACAGACGAACAGACGGCGTTCCCCTCTTGAATCCCAAAACATTCCCCTCTTGAATCCCTCCAAGTATATACAACTTTACATGTGTAGGTAGGATCAGATCTGTGTTTAAAATTTACTGATCATTGTAAAGACCTAAGTTTCAAAAGTAATGTTGATAGTTACATTAACCTTAGGGAGGGGGCGGGGAGGGGGGCATACCCATATTTTAGGATGAGTAGGCTCCACTGAGGTTATAAAACCCAGACCCAATGGGAACTGAATCAATGTTATTAACAGGGGTCTTTGGGAGCTGGTATTTATAAAGTTGGTTTGTTGGCCACTTCCATTTGGTGGGGGGGGGGGAGCTATTACTCAGACCCATTACAATATACAGTTGACTATTAAAAATGGGGCATTTAGGACCAATAGTTTGAAAACTGGGGTGTTTGACAGTGATAAATGCTAACAAAACAGGCAGTCTTTCCCTGCAAAGCTTCTCCCTAATGTTTAGTAATGGGAGTACACTCCCCACCCCCTACTCCCAGCTGAGGTAAATTGAGCATGATAATATTACTGTGGCTCTCTGCTTATGCCCTGCGGTCCTGTGTGACACAGGTGGCCTAGGAAAAAATAAAAGGAAAGAAAAGAAAAATAGATGAGGTGGAGGAAACCATGGTTATCCTAACAGCTTGTGCTGCCATGTTTTCCAGGACCACAGCCAAGGCAAAGGGTCCACCACACACTCTCTCACAGCTGTGGTGGGCCCCTGGTCCTGGATATATCCCCCAACACTCATCGCTTGTAGTCCCCACCCCCACCCCCACCCCCACAAAAAAAAAGAAAAAAACAACTCTCATACACCCTATCCCTGCCTCTAAGGCTCAGGCATTTCCCATGGGAGACCCCATGGGAGCCCTTATAAGGGCTACCACAATTCCCGCTCCTCCCTGCACTCTCAAATTCTAATTTACCCCGTCGCTATTATGCCCTATCAGTTCATTTTCTTTTCTCCCAGCACCGTACCAGGTAGCTACTCTTGTAGCTAGCTGCCCAGTTACAAAAAATGTTTATTTGAAAGAGATGATGCTGACAACATTTGATACAGCTTGTGAGGAGAGAGATCACATTTCGCCTTGCCACCATCAATGCATGCATAAAGCTGTGCCTACTTTGTCTTTGGGCCAGGAAGGTCAAAATCACACTGAGCCAGTGTCCACAGTGCTGGCAGTCTCTGTGTTTAGACCAAGCAGACTAGAGCTTCATGGACCTCACTGATCTAAGTAGTATCCCATGCAGAAGTTTAGCCCATCAAAACAGACCTATGTTATGGACAAAATATATATATATATATATATATATATATATATATATATAGGGTGTTTTCTTTTGTATTGTTTTTGGGTTTTTTTGTTTTTTTGGTTTTGTTTTTTTTTTTTGTTTTGTTTTGTTTTTTTTGTTTTGTTTTTGGGTTTTTTTTGTTTTTCTTTGGTTTGTTTTTGTTTTTGTTTTAGGTTTTTTTGTCAGTTTTTTTGTTTTTTGTTTTGTTTTATTTTTTTGTTTGTTTTTTTTTCTGTTTTTTTTTCTTTTTTTTTTTCTGTTTGTTTTGTCAAGGATACAATGTGAGCTCCAATAAAGTTTCCAAATCAAATTTCTTTGGATACAGTAAATGTCGAATAGTATTGCTAATTTTTTTTACAGAAGTTACATGCTTTGAAATAAGTTTGAAATGCTGTAAAATGTTCTTTAAATTTGTATTTTTGACATATCACTGTACTTTTAATTTCCCTATTTTGCAAACAATTCCTATTCAAATAATTTTATTATACTGTTTAACTGTGTTTTTTCTTTCATGGTTTTGAGCCATCAGCTAAAGGTGAAAATAAGAGAACAGTGAAATTAAAGCAATTTACAGTAGTCATTGCCACTTTGGCACTAATAAAATAGGCAAAACATTTGTCTTCCTTTCAAACTTAATGAGTGTGATATTTGAAAGGTTAATCGGGTTTGTAAAGTTCAGCTTTTGTGATCCACATTGTAAAATAATGTGGGGCTGATATGGAATGAGTTTACAAATACATGTATGTATGACTTCAAGATCATAGTATTCAATCTCTCTCTAGGCCCACATAGAGGGAGAACACACATTATTTAACTGTTTAGTCTTTTACTTGATTAAATACCAGTAGAC
This sequence comes from Hermodice carunculata, assembly GCA_964020975.1. Taxonomy (NCBI): domain Eukaryota; kingdom Metazoa; phylum Annelida; class Polychaeta; order Eunicida; family Amphinomidae; genus Hermodice; species Hermodice carunculata. The sequence continues at coordinate 95,311,950 of OZ026617.1, forward strand.
ATCAAACACAGCCAGTGATGACTGATAATGATGGACATTCTGGTACAGTGGAACCTGCTATTTAAGACCACCCATAATACCAGACAAAAGTGATCACATATGACAGGTGGTCTTTCACTGCAGGTAAGTTAGTAAAGAAATTAAAGGACAGTGTCTTGAAAGGGCAGTCTTAAAATCTAGTGTGGTCTTTTACGAGAGGTGGTCTTAAGAGCAGGTACCACTGTATTATCAAAGCCACCAAAAGCATGCTCAATTCCATGCATTCCTTATTGCGAAGTATGATATGTGCCTGAATGTCACGTGACAATCAAAATATAACAGGCAAATGCTCTTAAGACCCTCTCGACATCAATTCGATAACACCAGGTGATCTTGAAAATAGGTCAAGGTCAATGAAAGCTGAGCTCAACCAAGCATCTGGTGACATGCTTCCACTGTCCACTGCATAAATTTCATAGTGGTTGCTCAATTTTTCAAAAAATTTGGTTGGTATTAAAGGATAACAGCCTTGTCTATGTATATTGTAGTAAAAGGTTTATTCAATTTCCTCACATTCAGAGTATACATGTAGGCCTACTTTCAAGAGGAAGGGGGGTACCCCCCCCCCCTTTGTTTTTGTTTTTTGCAATGTGCACTTGCATATTCAATCCCTTTACAATGGCCCATATAGGCAAGAACGTGGCCAGAATCTATAGTTTAACACTATAATTTTATAAAGAGAAAAGTCCAAAATCTATATTTAAAACATATTGAAAAAGAAATTGGGAATGCAGGAGTTTCAGTGTAAAATTCAGTTTTGATATTTAATGAGTTGCACTAGATTGCATCATTTGAGGTCCAATTTTTTCAAACATTTCCTTAAGAACGGGGGGGGGGGGGGGGGTAGGGAGGGGAAGGGGTATCCTCTTCCTGTACCCACCCATCTCCTCACACTCTTCACTATGTTCAAATATCCTATGTTTTTTTTCAAAAATGTTAACCCCTAATAAAAAATGATAACAATTGTGAATGCCCCCATACAGGAATATTGTATAAAACCAACATATAGGGTTATTTCAGGTCTGATGGGGTGGATCCCATATGCTAGTTCAAGGCTGATTCTTTACAAATCCCCAGTAGCTTTCTGTGGTTTACTGATCAATTAGGATTATGGGTACTGAATTGGCACCAGTAGGATAAAATGTGATGGACACAACACAAAGGGTTCAGATCAGGTTTCCTCACCCTGCCTAAGGAAATGCATGTTAACCTACAAATACACTCAGGGTCATGGGCCAGACCAATCCTTTCCTCCAGGTCAGTCCAAACAAACAGCTTATGCTCATTGACAAAGGGGGTGAGGGGGATTTCAGTGTACTAGTACAGAATATAATTTTGCTCCATTACATAGTAAAGAAAAGATAGATATTCTAAAATGATGGATAGTGCAAAGTAAGGAAAATATGAGGCCTTCCAGTATGCTGCTGCAAAAAATAAAATGCCCCTGGTTGGCCAGTACAGAAATACCTGATCCCCCTCTTTCTGATGGAACAGTGACATATGCCAGATCTGTCTGCCCACAAAGCATGTGCTTGTTTGCATGGGGAGAATTCATAACTACATGTACACATCATGTGTGATAAATGTTAATAAATTACAAATGACAAATCTAATTCTTTTTCCTCCACTTGTTTCTTTCAGTGCAACCCCCAAACTTCCAACTATTTTTTGCCACACTGAATGTGTGTGTCAGTCCATCAACATAACCTCCTTTATGTGAACGTTTTTTATTATTATTATTTTTTTGGAAATCAACAGTATGCATTATAACTTAATCAATGCTCAAATTTGGCCATAGCATTTATGTAAATCTTGGATTTGTCGCTGTTAAATCAGCTGGAGCCCTGGAGGAAAGAACACAGATACAGGAGACCATCGGTCAGTTACAGTTAGCTGGGGAAGGGAGACCTGTAATTGAGACTCAATTTTGCATTGTGCACAGATGCCAACTAGGAAAAAAATGTGCTTCTCAGTGAATCTGTTTGGCTCTATAGCAGCCTTGACTGGACAGTTTAATACTTGTTGGGCATAGCAGTTGTTTGACGAGTGCCAACATCAGAAATTTTACCCAGTCTGGGAAGCTGCTACTGAGGCAGCAAATCTGTCTGTGCACTTTTAAAATTTGCACAAATCAAAATGCTACAACTTTGGTTAATTGGATAGGCATACAGCACAATCCAATGAACTGAACCTAGGATGGAACCTCTACCTATTATAATGTTGACTTTATTCAACATTTATGTTGGTCAAGTGTCCCTTATTAGCATTAATTGAAATTCTACAACTTTAGTTTTTAGCTCTGCTGACTAAAGGTGGCAAAGCTTATGCGGTCACTCATTTCTGGTTGGCAGTCATTCTGTTGTTCCATCTGTAGACAATTTGCTTGCCAACACGATAGCATGAACAATTTTAAAGTTAGCCTCTTGAAATTTTTTGGACATGCTCTACGAGTGACAGTCTAGATTCTTTGCATTATTGGTGATGCCATCTACAGGATTACGTAATATACAGGCCAAAAAGTGAAAAAATTGAAAACACTCTAGAGTCCTTGATTTATGATGGATCTTTATAAAATTTGGTGGAAGCATTTGGGACGCTTATATGTGGAATCTGAACAGTACTGTTGGCGCTACGTACAGGTGAACGGAAATTAATGAGCCAATATGTGCTCAGAGCTATCATGAGAAATAATCAAGCTAACTTAATCAAATGTCACAGCATATCTGTTTCATGTCTGAAAGTATATTACATAATATGGGTGACCTTAGCCCACTTTCTCAAGGTCACTGATGGAATAAATTTCAGGAGATGATATTCTTGTGATGGTCATTCTATCTTTACATGTGAACAAATAGGCATTTTCCCATTATAGGCGTATTATAGAGAAGCACGTTTATAAAAAGTGGAGTGCTGGTGGTTCTACCGATGGTTTTCAATGGAACTAACATCATAGGTGTAAAATAACCACAGTAAATTCAGTATTATGATCATAAATAAAGATGGAGCTTTGAAACTTACACCAACTATGTATTTGGTCAGTAATCAACCTTTATGAAAATTTGGATGCCCTTGATCCAGTTTTTGGTCAAAATACAAATTACAGATGTCATTGATAATTAAGTACAAAATATTGATATAAGTGAGCTAGGGTTACTAAATTGATACAAAATATGCAATTTACATGAGTATTTTATAATCCATAAATCACCTTTAACCTGCTTGTTTAAAGGTCACTGATTGATACAACAACCCACAGAATACAGATATACCACAAACGAACTACAAAAAAAGATTAAAACATTCATAAATATTCTCCTAACTTTTCTAGTTAAATAAAATGATATGTATACATACATTATCTGATTTATCCTTTTGTCTGTTAATATTCATTACAAACATATTATACCGTGATAAACCTTCCAATAACATCATGCAAATTAAAGCCACCTATATAATTGACCTTTGCATTTTCTCAAGTTCAGAAGCCAATTGAGGACACAACTTCGAAATGAAAATGAAGGTGCAATATATAGCCATGGTGCTAGCTGAGCATTAGGTCCATGGGCCTCTTGTTGGTTCCTAGGATGTGTGTACAACACAAACATACAAGTTGGAAGTTGCAATTTCACCTCTACCTGTAACAGTATTCAAGATATCCAACATTTAATTTATTCAAGTGTCCCAAATTAATATTAATTAAAATTCTACAAGTTGTGTATGCTGCTCATGTGATACATGTATAAAAAAAACAGGGGGGGGGAGGGGGGAGGCTCTTCTACTTTTTATGGTTCTGAGTGATCACCTTCTTGTCATAGGCTCAATTTGAAATGTGAGCACTTGGAAGATGGAGGAAGGCTTTAAAACTGTATTACCAGTTTGCTAATGCTTTTTTAAAAAAAGAAATTGGACAGTTTCATCAAAAACTCAAAATTTTGCAGGCTTATCTCCATGCATGGCATAAAAATTGCCATTTTATATGGAATATCTAGATGTTTAGAATTATGAAAATTCGGGGCATTCAAAATGTCAAACCTTGAATATCTCAAAACCATAGTTGTATGCAGATTGAGATAGGTTCCTTGACCAAGCCATGTCTGAGTGCAAACCCAGATATTTTTTTTTATAAAAAATGTTTTTCTTTCTTTCAATGTGCATGTAAAGGTTTGTGACACTTGCCAATATAATGGACAGTAACTGAAAGTAGTAGAATTTTAAATTATGCTAATTAGGGGCACTGAAAAAAATTAAAAGTTGAATATCTCCAAGACTATTGCAGATATAAATGCCTTTCCAACTTCAGTTTGTAAGTTTGTGGCAAAGCCAAATTCAACGAACCATGAACCAAAGTCATAGGACTTTGATTTATGCAAATAGGGTAAATATGCAAAATGAAAATCTTGAATAGCTTCAAAACTATTATAGATAGACGTGTCATTCCAACTTCCATTTATAGGTTTGTGACATATCCGCATCATACTGAAACATGAACCAAAGTTGTAGAATTTTAATTTATGCAAATTAGGTGAATACACAAAATTTAAATTGAATAGCTTCAAAGCTGTTATATCTAGAGGTGCCATTTCAACTTTACTATACAGATTTGTGACATAGATGCATCCAATGAACCATGAACCAAACTTGGAGGATTTTAATTTATACAAACAAAGTGAATATACAAACCTAAATTTTGAATAACGTCAAAATATTATACATAGAGGTACCATTCCAACTTCAATTTGCAGATTTGTGACATAACCACATCCAGTAAACCATGAACCAGAGTTGTAGGCTTTTAATTTATTCAAACTAGGCAAATACACAAAATCAAGATCATGAATAGCTTCAAAACTATTACAGACAGTAGTGTCATTAAAAATTCAGTTCATAAGTTTTTGACATGGCCACATCCAATGAGCCAAGAACCAATGTTATAGCATTTTAATCTATGCAAGTTATTCTAAAAAACAAAGTTTAAATTATGTTGAACAATGGCAAAGTCTAGCATTTCAAATTGTTTTCATTTTGAAGGCACCCAGACAGATTTGCTGTCACGCAAGTCCTCTTTTCTAGTTCATTTTTGCTGCATTATTTTCAAGCTTGGAGTTCACCAAGGCTGCCAAGCATTGTTGCACTACTAGCCGTAGTGCAATGAAGACAATAAAGTGTGCTGGCTAAGCATGCTACAAATAATAATAATAATAATAATAATAATAATAATAATAATAATAATAATAATAATAATAATAATAATAATAATAAAAAGCTGGCATAAAAAATGCACTTGGGATTCCCTTAAAAATTTATAAGCTAGATTAATTCAAGTACATGTAAAGTGCTTGCATTTTATTAGCATATTTGTTGTATCTGTATCATAAACATAATACATTTTGCCAGAGAGCCCACTGTACAGCAAACCCATCTCTGGTAAAACACTAGCACCCATGTCAACTTTAGAAGTGCCCAATCTGGTCTATGTATTCTGACCATCCGCAGGGTCCCTGCAAGGCAGGATATATTTAGCCAGAGAGACAGGTGTAATAAGATCCAAAATGTAGGGCATAGCTGTTTTCTTAATGGTCTGTCCTGCCCACATAATTAAAGCTTGCTGGCAACAATTATCATCTCAGTACCCATGACAGGCCCAATTATCTACTTGACTGATAAGACCACCAGTGCAGCAACCAGTGGTCCATGCTATGAACCCCTGCCATTATATGGGTGTATTTGAAATTTGAAGTCACAAATTTGTTGCAAGAAAGTTTATACTTACATCCATGGTAGGTCCATTTATGAAACTGACAATGGGAATGGGGGTTCTTCTCTGCTGAGTTATTGGTACACCATTTTATTTTGTTGTGTCCCCCCAATTCCAGTATGGTAAATCCATACAGTGGTTCCTTCTCTTGAGAGACCACTCAAATGAAAGGCAACCTGTCTTGAAAGACCACTTTGCTCAGTACTTTTCATATCATTTATACCTCTCATGAAAGACCACTGTCTGGAGAGACCACAATTTGGTCATCCCCAAAGGTTGTCTTTGGAGATAGTTTTTCACTGTACTGCTACATAGGTGTCAACCCTTGGAGAAATCTCACCTTGAGGATTGACTGAGGCAGGGTGTGGGATGGGGAACCCCCCAGGGCCTCCCCTCAGAAAATTTTGTTTTTTTAGGTTCAAAATGGTGCAATCTGGCAGCATCTGGGCATACCCGAGTAGCAAGGGGCATCATGGCATCACGGTTATCATGTTATTTTATGACTTTCGGATCGGGAAAGTCATCGGAAGCCAAGATTTTTTTGAAAATCTTTTAATTCGCTTGATTTTTACTACTTTTTTTTTTACATCGATATTTTCTGTTGAACAGGAGACGAATGTGAGATTTGAAGTGGCCGTAAGGCAAGTCCTCAAACCGTGACTCCCGTCAGACTCACGGTCAAAACGTGAGAGTTGACACCTATATATGCTGCTACCAGCATATTAAGTAAATGAGATGTCTTGTTGTAAGACCACCAAAACTCGTAAATATAATTTGCATTCTATCAGGACATTGATTTCCCAGTGATCTCGAGAAGCTACTAAAATGTAGGCTAGACTCAATCTTAAGAGAGGACTGTTTATGATGTTACCAGCAACTTTAAAACAAATGCTGATCAAAAAAAAAATGTTCTAAATAGTGGTCAGTACAAAATACAAAAAAATAAGAGGGTTTCCAGCAGTACTGCAATACCCTTTAATACCCTCCGCCCCTTTTCCAGGATAGTAATATTGAGAGAGCAGTACCTGTCACAAAAGACCAGGCTTGTGAAGGCGTTTCACTTGAGACCACAAGTAATGATGCCCAAACATGGAGCGAGTTTTCTTGAATTTATTCCAGCATACGTAACTTGCATGCACGAAAAAAAGGAGGGTGCCACGTCCAGGCCCGTGCCAAAGCCACAGCCATAAGCCTAGCGATGGCCGATGTCTCATTGCCCAGGATATAAATAACTTGCCTACAAGGGTAAAGGTTTCTGACACGCTGTACCCAGCGAAGTGACCCAAGCTATCGAATGTCCTAATGTCTGCATTACACATATGCACTGTGTAACACTGAGAGCGTACACAAGGTAAAATGTGGTATTATGAGAGGTACATGTACAAGTAACTACCCCCCCCCCCCCTTTCCAAAAATAAGTGACGTCTGTGAAAAAGTGGTTTTAAATGACCAGCGGTCTCTCATCGGGGTGGCAACAGGTACTAATGTACTCAATGTAAATTATACAATATTATTCAATCAAAATAAAACATTTTTCATGTTATTGTCCAGTTGGAAATTCAATTGGAAAATCCCATTGGTCAAGCCAATTGAACTGTACAGTTGGACCAAACAGAAGTACATTTTGATAAACTCTCCACAAAAAAGACTCTTAAGTGAAGATTTTTATAGGTGCATGAATGTGTTGATACAGAACACATGTTAACTAGAAAAGAAGATTTGCTTCAAAGCACATCTGTCTGTGTGCCTTCAAAAGTTGTAAATATTGAATGTTACAACTTTTATCCTTTCGTACTTCACATTACATTAAGCTTATGGCTGCAATGCAAATTTCAAAGTCCAAATGACCTTGACCTTTGACCTTCACAGGTCACATGTAAATTGCGCAGTGTTACAATACCCACAATTTAAGCTCAACATGAACCAAATTTGGTGAAAATTGATCAACTTATGGCAAGATGAAACTTTCAAAGGGCCAAATGATCTTGACATTTGCCCTTTTGAGGTTACATGTTCTTATAAAAATGTGCAGTGTTGCAATACCTACAATTTGAGTCCAACATCATTAGAATTGGATGGAAATTGGCCAAGTTATGACTGGATGAAACTTTCAAAGGTACAAATGACCTTGACCTTTGACCTTTAGAGGTCACATGTAAATTTCAAAAATGTGCAGGGTTACAATAACTACAATTTGAGCCCAACATGATAAAATTTGGATAAAAATTTACCAAGTTATGGCTAGAAAAAATCCACCATTGAAAGTGGCCTTTGACCTTGAAATGACTTTTGGCCTTGAGATGACCTCTACCTGAAGTGTACCTTGACCTCAAAAATGACATTTTGGCCTAAATTGACCCTTTGACCTTGACATGACCTTGACATTTGAGATGACCTTGACTTTGATATCAAACTATATACGTGGAACCACATCTACTATAGTATATAAGATAGTGAAGATTTAAAACTTTCATTAGCCCCCATTTGCGTAATTTTGTAAAGCATGACATGTCAGAATAGAAAAGCCAGACTTTATCTATTGAAGTATAATTGTGCCAAGTTTGGAGTTTCTACAAGTAATAATTTTCAAATGAAATGTCGGACAAATTTGCCTGGAAAGAAAGAAAAGAAAAGAAAAGAAAAGAAAAGAAAAGAAAGAAAGAAAGAAAGAAAGAAAATGTGCAGTGCTACAGTAGCTACAATTTGTGTCCAACATGATCAAAATTGGATGATAATTGACCGAGTTATAGCCACATGAATATATCAAATGTCAAAATGACGTTGACCTTTGACCTCTAGAGGTCACATGTAAATTTTTACAAAAAAGTGCAGTGTTACAGTAGCTACAATTTGTGACCAACATGATCAAAATTGGATGGAAATTGACTGAGTTATGGCTGGATGAATATTTCAAACGTACAAATGACCTTGACCTTTGACCTTTAGAAGTCACATGTAAATTACAAAAATGTGCTGTGTTACAATATGTACAATTTGGGTCCAACATCATCAAAATGTTATTGTCCAGTTGGATATTCAATTGGAAAACCCCATTGGTCAAGCCAATTGAACTTTACAGTTGGACTAAACAAAAGTACATTTTGATGAACTCTCCACAAAATAGACTCTGAAATGATTTTTATAGGTGATGAATGTGTTGATACAGAACACATGTTAATAAATTAAGTGACATGCAGAAACTCTGACAAGATGGTCCAATGGGATGGTCCAGTTGGATGAAGGTGAATATATATACATGTACAAGAAAAGTTTTAAACTCTGATGTTTTCTTCTAAAATAACATGAAAACATTTGGAATCATTCACATTTTCTTACATTGAACAACATTTTCTTACATTGAAAATTGATACCTGTGACCTGTGTTAGGTGTGTACAAATTTCAGCCAATGAGATGGCCCTGTTGTATGAAGGCAAATATTTACAAATATAATAAAAGATTTGGGGGGATCCTCTAAAAAAAGACAAACCATGCAAATATTAGGAATTATTTGAATGCAAAGTTGTAGCAGTGAACTGTTTATATTGATGCGTGTAAAAGAAGTAGGCGCCTTTCATCCAATGGGATGCTTCTATTGGATGAAAGTCAATATTTACAAATATAATAAAATATCCTGGTGATTCCTTTGAAAATGACAGAACATGCTCACATTTGGAATTGGAATCATTTGAATGCATATTTTTAGCATTGAATTGTTTAGATTGAGACCTGTAATAGAACTAAGTGCCTTTCATCCAATGGGATGGTTCTGCAGGATGGAAATGAAAATTGACTAATGGAAAAATATGGTGTTTTCTTAAAAATAACAAAACAAAACAAAGACTCATTATTATTATATTCGGAATAGTAGAGAACCACTTGGTTTTATTCTTGTAATCGGTATTTGTGCACTTTCTGCATTGCATCCAATGGGACAGTCCAATGGGATGGTCCTGTAGGATGAAGATAAATATTGACTAATAAACAAATTATGGGTGTTTTCTTTAAAAAAACACATACTTTAAATAGTTTGATTGTATATTTGTTATTGTACACTATATGATTTGAAACTTATACTTAGTTGGCACATGTGCAATTTCTGCACTCCATCCAATTCTACTCATGATTCAAATAGGGCAAATCCGTTTGACTTTCAAATTGATTCAGTTGAGATATCTGACATTAACATTGATGCACTCATCAGTCTGCCTGGTGATTAAATATGTAACATACCTGTAGATATTTAGTAATATAGAAAAATAAAACTTTCCAAAATGGAAAGTTTTTTTTCCCAGGATGTGTACCTTTTTTACCCTGAATTTTGTTTTGAGAATAGGTCTATTTTCAATTTTTGCCTGTCATTAATAGCTGAACTGTATGGTTTAGATGCAGAAAAGCAGAAATAAATTAGGAAAGTTCCTTGAAACAACAGGATGTTATTTGATCGCTTTCAGGAACTTTCCATAATTTTTCAACCCAAGACCAATTTAAGGGAAAATCCTTAAATCTTTAATATGTGATTTTGTCACTTTAACATATTTAAGGAACTTTCCTTATTTTAGAATGATAGGCCAGCTTAAGGAAAGTTCTCTAATTATTCATCAGAATGTGTTTTCTATATTTTAAGGAACTCACCTTATTTTCTAATCATAGACCATTTAAAGGAAATGTCTGTAAATCTTCAGGATAGTGATTTATCCATTTAAAGAAACATCCACAATTTTCAACCATAGACCAGTTTAAGGAAATTTTCAGAATGTGATTCCTGTGATTTAAAGGCACTTTCCTTATTTTCTAATCGAGGACCATTTTAGGGAAAGTTCCTTAAATCTATACATCTTTCTGAAATCTACACAGAATCGGATTTAGCCATTTAAAGGAACTTTCCTTATTCTTCAATTGTAGACCAATATAAGGAAAGTTCCTGAAGTCTACAGAAAGTGACTTTAAGAAACTTTCCTTATTTTTAAATGATAGGCCATTTTAAATTTAAGGAAACTTCCTTAAATGAAGACCCTAGCTGTTATGCGGGGACTTTTTAGGGTTTGACCAGGGATGTGCTATAGATGGACTACCAATGGGAGTGCTAATTCATTTTATGGCCAACTGGGCATGACAACTACAAAGCGTGTTCAGTATCATCCCTTTGTTGTTCCATCTATGGTTCCACTTTCGCTTGTATCTGGTCACTTACATCTGGTGTCCTAATGTACCAAGTTAAAAAATGGGGGATTTATGCGTGCACAACCAGTCTCATCATTTGAATCAGAGCCGTGCAGGTCCATCGATGTGTTTTTCATTGAAATCAGCCAATAAAAAGCCAAGTTTTTTGTGATTTTTCTGCACAAAATGATGCAAAGTTGGCCAATTTGCATGCATTAAAACTCCTTGCGCCGCACTCAGCAATTAAAAATGAAAAGATGGATAGTGTATGCCAGTAGGATCATGATGGTGGTTTCATTTCTTGTAGCTGAGTCCAGCATAACGCTAAGTTTTGGCTTTAAAATGCGGAACACAGTGAAAAGAGCGTATACACATCCATCTTGCTGGTTGGCATGCAGTTGATTGTTGGGTCACACAAGATCACACCACCTACGCGACTGCCAGGAGCCAGCCTAGACCAAGAGTTGTATTTGTTGGAATATCTGAATTGATTATGCCAGTGTTAAGTGTGTATAAATTTCATCCAATGGGATGGTTATATTGGATGAAGTTCAGTATTTACAAATATAATAAAAGATCCTGGTGATTCTTTGAAAATGACACAACATGCTCCCATTAGGAATTAGAATTATTTGAATACATATAGTTTTAGCAGTGAACTGTACAGATTGATGCCTGAAAAAGAAGTAAGTGCCTTTCATCCAATGTAGGATGGAGTTAAATATTGACTAGTGAACAAAATATGGTGTTTTCTTAAAAAATAACCAAACAAAAACTCATTGTATTTGGAATACATAGTAGTGAATCACTTGGCTTGATACTTGTAAAAGGTATTTATGCACTTTCTGCATTGCATCCAATGGGACCGTCCAATGGGATGGTCCTGTAGGATGGAGATGAATATTGACAAATGAACAAAATAATAGTGGTGTTTTCTTAAAAAAAATAACAAAACAAAAACTCATAGTATTTGGAATAGTAGTGAATCACTCGGCTGATACTTGTAAAAGGTAGTTATGCACTTTCTGCATTGCATCCAATGGGACCGTCCAATGGGATGGTCCTGTAGGATGGAGATGAATATTGACAAATGAACAAAATATGGAGTTTTCTTAAAAAATAACAAAACAAAAACTCATTATTATATTTGGAATAGTAGTGAATCACTTGGCTGATACTTGTAAAAGGTATTTATGCACTTTCTGCATTGCATCCAATGGGACCGTCCAATGGGATGGTCCTGTAGGATGGAGATGAATATTGACAAATGAACAAAATATGGAGTTTTCTTAAAAAATAACAAAACAAAAACTCATTATTATATTTGGAATAGTAGTGAATCACTTGGCTTGATACTTGTAAAAGATGTTTGTGCACTTTCTGCAATGCATCCAATGGGACAGTCCAATGGGTTGGTCCTGTAGGATGGAGATGAATATTGACTAGTGAACAAAATGTGGGTGTTTTTTTTAGGAAAAAACACACATTTTAAATGTTTGATTGTATATTTATTATTTACTGTATGATTTGACACTTATATCATGTTTGACACTTGTGCAATTTCTGCACTGCATCCAATGGGATGGTCCTGTAGGATGGAGATGAATATCGACTAATGAACAAAATATGGGTGTTTTCTTAAAAAAAAACACTTATTTTAAATAGTTTGATTGTATATTTGTTATTGTTCACTATATGATTTGATACTTGTACTAAGTTTGACACTTGTGCAATTTCTGCACTGCATCCAATGGGATGGTCCAGTGGGACAATCCAATGGGACAGTCCTAAGGAATGAGACTGAATATGTACAAACAAAGAAGGATGGTGTTTTCTTTGAAAATAACAAAATCCATAAAAACACTTGGAAGCACCTGAAAGCAAACTGGTATCAAACTGAAATCATACTAGATTTGAATATCAAAACAATCTCTGTTATCAAATCTAGTGTCTGAATTATGGTCATCTAAACTTTTACACAAAATTGGTACCACAGACAATAACCCGTGACTTATGATGCATGAAGGGAATGTGAATGGCTTATGACTTTTAATTGCATTTGTAGGTGTAAAATGTAATCCAATGGGATGGACCAGAAGCTGGTGATCCAATTGGATCCCATGGGATCCAATGGGATACAAGGTCATCCCATGGGATATCCAGAAGGATCCCGTGGGATCCAATGGGATGGTTTTTTCGGTATCTGAAAAAGTATAGATTACTGGATTTTTTTTCTTATATTTATAAGATGGTAAGGACCAGAGATGTTTACATGATAGATATTAGACAATACTTGTGAATAGTTTTTGAGTTATGTTACTGGACAGATCCGGACTGAGTTCATAGTCCAGATTTGTCCTGCCACATGTTTGAACAGCATTTAATAGATGGCATGCTGAAATTGCATGGTTTCCACACCTGTTGAAAAGGTTTATGTTTATAGTGTTTGAAGAAGAGTAGCATGAATTTCACAACTGCAACGCCCATGGGGACAGGTTTTGAAAATATCGTGTCTACCAACTTGAAAATATCTGCACCAGAAGTCTAAAGATATGATTTCAAGTTATGTGACAAATAAGTTACAACCCAGGATTACATAACTGTACAAATACATTTATGACCAGATGATATTAGATTAAGGTGACAAATAATGAGTTGCAGGGATAAAGTCTTTTTATGCCATTTTGTCATTCACCAGAAATTTTGGAAGTTTATTTGCAACAAGGAAATAGTTTTCACTTTGTATATGTTGCATCCTGGTTACAGAGCCACTTCAAGAACGGTAATGTGATCCAACTGGTATCCAGGAAGAGTGGGCGTACATTGCGTATTGCATCAGATCCTGGGACTGGAAGGCTTGTGGTGGACGGAAAAGGAGAGGAGGGCCCCACTGTGTACTATGGTCAGTGATACTGAAACATCGAAAGGAGAGGCCTTGTCATAAACGTGATGGAGTATTCAACGGCATTAGACCTGCCAATGCAAACCCTTTTGAAGAAAATTGTGAAATATATGAAAAAGTGGATTATCTTTTAACTTTCCTGAACCAAAATTTTTCTTTGAACCTGTTCCGTCCCTATCTGAACTGTTTTAGCACACATTTTGCACTCTCCGTGGCAGATACCAAAATAATTGAGACCTACACTATGTTTAAATGTCTTCTGAAGGCAAATCAGACATATTCCATACTTCAAAGTCAAAGGAAAAGATCTCTTTTGCAATTCTGCACCATGAAAATATTCTCATATGATGTTGTAAATGTGTGAAATAGCTGGAACATTTTAGAGAAAATGCAAAATAAAGTCCCAGGCCCGTTGAATACATGTAAGCCTGTACAAAAGGAAGACACCAATACTTAAGTTTTTAAATGATTTTTGCATAATTTTTTCAACAGAGTAAATCTACTTGTTTATTTTTCTCCATCCACATTCGCATCCTGGTCAGGGTTTCCTCCAGAAAAAATTTTTTAGGTAACAGAAATATACCAAAGGCATGTCACATGCTGAAGCCATATCACTTGGCCCGGGGCCTGAGGACCCTCTCCCCAGAAAATCTTCTAAATTTGGATGCTCTAGGATTGATTCTGTGGCACTCCAGGAGGCTAAGGGATCAAGAAGGCTTTAAAAGTCTTAATTTTTAGCCCCAAAATGCTTCAGATTGCAGCATTTTGCATGTTACTTTCAAATATTTTAGGGTACAGAATCTTACCGTCAGAAAATTTTAGGGCACCGGTACAGAATTTTACCCATTTTACTCTCTGGCAGAAACCCTGCTGGTAGTAAAGAAGATATATGTCCACTTAACAGAAAAATAGAGTGCCATCTTATGTCATTTGTGAATAAGTTTACATTAATGTTGTACCTCTTACTCTTTATTTTCGGGACAATATTGTTAATTTGCACCTCCATTCGTACTGAATACTGTTTCATTTTTTGACAGTAACTGTAACACATGCAAGATACAAAGTATTTCATTGACATATGCATGATTTGTGCAAAAAAAAAAAGCTTCAAAAACAAAATGTTTCAAATGACAAGAAGGATACTTTCACATTTAACTCGCTTTAGTTGGTTAAGTTAAGATGCCCAAGAGACCAGAAAGGTGATATGAAGTGTACTATAACTTTTGTAATAGACAGTACATGTACTGTACCATAGAATTTTCTCCAGTCCAGTCAACACTGTTGGTATTGTTTTGTGTCTGTGTGCTCCTGGCGTCAGTTTCATAGTAAAAGATTGTTTGTGTTAACAGAATTACAAGATAATATAGCTCTAGAGTCTCTGTATATCCTGACACTTTAATATAATGGTCATATGGTTTCTTTTAATTCGATTTTGTAAATCTTTCCGTTTGATTTCAATTATTGGTATTTTTATCATCACACCATCAGACTAGTCTGAAACACAACTAGATTGGCAACGCCATGAAATTCCAGATCTCGCATTGTCTGATGTGGAAGAGTGGGACATATGCACATTTTAAGGAGCACTTAATGTGAAAATTGGTACGAATGCATGCCTGGCTGCTAGTTGTTGCAATGAACAGATGTACTCCACATTACATAAACCGTCCAACAAAACAGACTTCTTGAAATGGTATATCGCCTTCCCACCCATTATCTGCTCCAGAGACATAACTGGTCCGAGGACAGACATTTGATTTTGTGATGGACTATCAGAAAAAAATTCTATATGTTCTTTTTCTGGTGTTGTTACAGCTCATTGGACAGTGATGAACGATAACCGCAACATTGTGAAGTTGTATAACCAAAACAACTTCTTGATCATAGAAAACGGAGCGACCCAAGTTGTACCCTTTGTAAGTCGGACTTTTGTTATTCCTTCTTTAGCAAGTTTAATAAAGACTTGAAAATATGCAGTGTTCTTGTTAAATGTGAAAATCTCAGGAAAAATATTTCACAGAACTAAGTTTTGCTTCATTAAGCATCTTGGAATGACTTACATGTATTGTAACTTGTATTGGCCTTCTGGGTATACATGTATTTTTAAAGGTCTGCCCCATACGGGGGACCATTTCCGTTTTTGGGTTGTCTGTCTGTCCATCCGGATGCGTACATTCTTGTTCCCGCGATATCTACAGAATGCCTCCATATATTTTGCTCAAATTTGGCAATATGCTTACCTTACCTGGCAAGATGAACTGATTAGATTTTGGTGTCAGCATGACCTAATTTCAGCAAATGGCTGACTCTTTAGTCAACGCTTGCGCTGAAGGTATGTCTAGTTGTTACTAATTTTTCCAAAAACACCAATCAGTTTTACAATGTAACTTGGTGTTTATGAAGTTCTGACCAATACATGTATTTAATGATTGCTTTCATGTCAGAGTAAGGAGTGAGTTTCATGTGTAGTTATTCTTTTTACCCCAGCTGACTTCTCTGTCTGCTGATGTTAAAAGTTTTTAGGATGGTCTGTTGTCCGTCAGTCCATTGTATGTTCATGTTTCTATTTTTTGACGTCACCAAAATTGTTGTCCAGATTCTCTTCAAACTTGAGTGAGGACATACCTTAGGTAGATCTCTACCTAGTTTGTTAAATGGTTCACAGCCCACTGATTTTATTTTAGCTCTGCATAATTGTAAGTTTGCAGAGCTTATATTATGAGATCTGTGTCTGCCTGTATTTTAGATTATCTAAATGTTCTACTTCTGACAAAACTGTTGCACAGAACATGTGGAAAGTTTGAATTAAACACACAGACGTTCCCCAATTGGTTCTTTGCCTTGCTTATCAAAGAGATGATGATGCAATGCTTACACTATTTTTTAATGAATTTATAAATTGATTTTTTTGGTTGGGGGGGGAATGTTTTCTTGTCAAGAACTAGTTTGCCAATTGCTTTGATATTTCACACAGGATAACTTGGGGTCACAGAGTTCTGATTTTTGCCACCAGGTGGTGTTGAAATTTTTCCCTTTTTAGCTCTGCTGACCAAAGGTGGCAGAGCTAATGCGATCTCTTATGTCTGTCCATCCATCTGTCTGTGTGCAAACTTTTGCTTTTTAGCTAGATACTATCCACAGTTTTCAAGTTAGCCCAGTATAACTTTCAGGACATATAGGGTGTATGAAAATCTTGGCCCCTTTTGAAACTGGTGTCACCACCTGCATTATTATGCAATATAGGGGCCAAAATGTGAAAATCTTGTGCACACTGTAGCATCTTGAATTTTTTGGCAGATATTGACCAAATTTGGTGGCATTGTGGGGAAGGTGAAAGTCTAAGCTGCTCATTATACTAGTGGTGCCACCTATAAATTGATGGAAATTATGAGTCAGAATGTGTTACAAAATGTAAAATTTCATAATAAGTCACTGATCTTGCATAACATATAAGCATAGGACACAAATCTGTGAAAATAAAAACACATTGATCTAGTATTTTAACATTGTTTGAGCAGGAATTATATCTTACATAGTCAAATTAACACTACAGTGAAATGTCAAAAATTTGTACAAAACTGAAAATATTTAAGCATGTGAGAAATAGGCAATTTACAGTACATGTGGAAGTTGTCCATAGGATCTCTTCTGATTAAGATGATGCTTATGTTGCTTTGAAATAATTGTGTGCGCTTGTCAAATGTTTGTTTCATATTTTATTCCTGTGTAAAGCCCCCACAAAATCCTGTCCATAATGGGAAGGAAACATTTCGGTTGCACCAGACAGGCCAGTTTATCACCCTAGAGTCCTTTGCCGAGCCTGGTCGCCATGTAGGGGTACAGGAATCTGGTGACTTGAAGTCTGCTATGGCCACAGGGAAGGAGATAGATGCACAGTGGGCAGTGCGGCTAATTGTAAGTACACACCTTGGAAACCACACAGTTCCCTTACATTGTGCTCATTCCACACCACTTCTTCGGTCCCTGCGGTGGCCTGACTGCATGTGTGATCGATCAATCACTTTAACACTTGCAAGCCCCAAATGCCCCCCAAAAAACACTTGGATGTTCCAATTTTACCTGCTTATCCAGTTTTAGCTGTATGCTAACTGTAGGATGCACAGTTTATGCTATCAGTCATGTCTGTCTTTCTATAAACTTTTTTGCGTGTGAATGCAAAAAAGCCCAAAATTTTCAAGTTAGATCTGTATTACTCTCAAGACTTTGCAAGTGTCAAGCATCTAGGTTAAGACCAATGTTAGTGGTGCCACCCACAGTACTATGTAATATATGGGTCCAAATGTGACAATCTTGTGAACACTCTGGCATCTTTAATTTTTGGTGAATCTTTATGAAATGTTGTAGGATTTTGGAGGAAGTGGGTCTCCATAGCATATGGTGTCCGTGGGTCCACCCACAGTTTCATGGAAATTAGGAGTCAGAATATGTGGACAGATTGAAAATTACACATCTGAAAAAAGTCAAATTACACATGCCAAATTTATAGGATATATTGGTAATATCAGGCTCTTATTTAGTCTGTTACATGGAGGACCTTGACTGAATTGTAGGTGACTGTTGCTGTAAAGTTGAAAGAGGTGACTAGCTATGCTCACAGTTTAAGGAAACCCTGTAATGGTGGTGCCACCTACAGCATTATGTAATAGACGGGTTAAAATGTAAAAAATTTTGTGAACATTGTGTCACGTATAATTTGCGGTGGATCTTTATGAAATTCATTTGGATTGTTGAGGAACGTCAAAATCTCTTTTGCAATTATGATACTCAATTACTGGTGAGGTCCCATTATCCAGGTGGCCACACAAGCAGGTTCCACCCCAGGTACCTAAAATTCATCCATTTACAAGACAGCAGAGCATTGCACTCATGGGCCTCTTGTTCATAAATTCTATTTGTTCTGTCAAAATTCAGTAGTAGGTTGTAAGAAATACTCTACAGAATCATACCCAAGGTCAACAGCTTTCCTTAGAACATTCAGAGCTCATTGTCCCCAGAAAATGCCAAATCACTTTCAGGTTTAGTTTTAGTTTCAGTTTTACTGGGAAAGGTTGATGATGATGATGATGATGACCACGACGTCGACTGAAATGTAGTTTTTGGAAAGAATTTGAAAATAACATACTAATTTTTATGGTTGCAGGATAGAATTTGCTGTGTGTATGCCAGTGCTGGAATACGCATTTAAAAGTGTTTTTCACATAATGAAAGAAATAACTGGACGGGGACCTCAAGGGTGATGAGCATTTATTGATCTAGGAAACCGGATCACCCTGTATTTAGGGAGTCCAACTCTTTCAGTGCCAACTGCGAAAACTTAAGTCAGCCTTCTCTGAATTATCATATGGAACCTAGATTCATAACAACACTCCCATATCTGACATACTCAAGATAGCGACACACATTTTCATGGGAAAAAGTTTTATTTTCTTTGTTATTTAATTCATTAATCCAACATAACAAATATTCAGTTATCGGACACATTTCATAGGGAACAGATCGTGTCATTACAAAAAGTTTTCACTGTATATTTATTTTCCTTTATGCGCTTCTATGTACCAAACAACACCATCATGGGGTAATGAAGTAAGACCACTCACATTTGTCTCTGTTGCAGAGCTGCTAAACTTTTATATTGAGTACATGTATTTTTCGCATTCTAACTTAATGTACATATTTTTTCAGTATTCTCCATGGCAGGCACCCCCAGCCCCAACACAGCCTGGCGCCCAGCCAGTCAGGAAATGAACAGCTGTGTGGTTACAACTAGCTGCGGGGTGCTGCCATGCCCCACCGGAGATGGACCCTTTTCACGTCAACGCACACCTCAACCTCACCAACCTAATTGATCAGCTCAGCTTCATTGGGGACTTTCTGAAATCATTTATGCTACAGCAGATGAGCAGCTGTGCATGGACTTCAAGAGATTCATCCTGAAAAGTTATTGCTCCATTATCATGTGGTTTGTTCAGTGACAAGCCTCGATTAATGTTTCTCGGGATTGTGCAGGAGTTTTTCCAAAAGATGAAATTCTGAGCAAATCCGGCTGTAAAGATTGTGGACAGAGTCAAAACGTGACTGTAATGGTCACTTAGTGCTGCACAAATAGTAAATCTGATCACAAAACCAATCAGCAAGGCCATTATCAAAGCTTCGGGAATCATCGAGACAAACAAGCCTTAAAGTAGAAAATTAAGTGAAGAGTTACCTGCAGGTAAAACTTGGGTGTGTCAAGTTGCCTTTATGTAGGTTTGCACTGAAAAAAAAGTATGTGCCATGATTTCATGGGGGTGGGGGTGGGTGAGGGTGGGAGGATCATTTGTTGTACATGTCTGTGATTTGATGTAGCCTTACAATTAGTGAGATGATCTGTAAAGATTTACCCACCCCCTCTTCTTCAATGGTTTGTGCCTCTTGGTTGTTCTGGTCACAAGTTTTTAGCACTCAGTGACATTCATTGTCTTGAACTGCACAAAACCATGTACATGTAATGGTAGGGACATTGTGTGGTGCAAAACTAATGTGTTTTCTGATGTACGACAACTTCTGTGCACAGAGCTCATCAACCACTTTAAAATATTTTGTGGAAAAAAAAATTGCAGAGCAGGGCCTTTTTAATCTCCTCATGTGACATAAATAAAGAACAATGGATAGTGCATTTGATTGAATAGTAGCATGAATCCCACCACTGTGGTTTAAAAAAAAAGTGTAGGTAGAAAGATGGCATGCTCCTTTGCCAACATAAAAACTGGTGCATTTATATATATACATATTTTATTATATATGATGTTTGCAATAAAGGTACTCAGTTACTGGAAAAGGAAAACATGGAGTTTTATTCATAAAACATGCATCGTAACACATGGTATCTGGTACATGTGCGACCTGTTGTTTCTGAATGCCTTGTTGAATATACATGTACATCTACATGTGTGCCATATGTAGTTCACAAGCCTTAAATACATGTATTTTGTTAGATTGCATAAAGGTTGATGTTTGTCGAATGTTAGGCTATTTCCAGGTATAAACTGGGCAAGGTATGCCTTTGTAGAAAAATGTGTCTTTAGTAGAAGTTTAAAAAATAAATGCAGAAGTTTCCTCTGTAATACAAGTCACAATTCAATATAGAGGACTGCCGGAGTTCAAATTTAATGGTTTGAATAAATTGTGCAGACAAAAGCTGTGCCTGTATAATGATATTTTGTGCAACATTCTTTGACTTCCTAGTAAACTTTTGCTGTAGTATGGTCTTCCCTTGACAGTACAATATGTGCTGCTTGAATGTATATATATATATATATATATATATATGTGTGTGTGTATGTATTTAGATGTATATGCTGCTACTCTTCAGTGCATAGCTGTAATCTGTATGTTGGTAAATATGTATTTTTACAATGTTATTTTCAAGGTTACAAGTCTGTTTACTGTCTTCTGTAGCTCATCTGCCATTTAAAATTTGTTTCCTGCGCATGTGGAATTCATGTAGTTATTCACATTAACATAGTTATTGTATTCAAGTTACATTTACCAGTTTAAAATATGCATGTATGTATATTTATATATAGTTGGAAGACTTGTGGTCTTCTATATGTCATGGAGATTAATAGGCGTATCAGCTTTTTATTTCCAAAAGACCTTGCCAAGTGCTTTTTTTTTTTTTTTTGGCATTGCCTGGCAAGTCATGTTGCAACTGCCCTTTCCAGGCTGCCATCTTTACTCTAGGCTCGTTGGTGTCTGCTCTAGAGACCACCTCCAGTATAAGACCCCATGTTTTTTTAAGACCACTCGGAGGCCCTTTTGCTGTATTTCTGTGCTGAATACTTCTTTAAGACCTTGTGCAGTATGAGACCACTTTCTGCTGGTGGTAGGGGTGGTCTTAAATAGCAGGTACCACTGGACTGGAATGAAAGGCAAGTTGTTGACACCTGGTGCAGAATAACCGTGTTCACATTCATTGCTGTGCCCTGGCTGTAGAGCTGCCAGGCCGTATCTCTACCCTGTTGGCTCGCATGCTGTTTTGCAGGGAAGAAAGAAGATATTTTTTGTGGGTCGCAAAACAAAATTGTGCATGCACAGGTCAAGATTCTTGGGTGTTAACTCTGGAGAAGAAATGATTCCCTCAAGTCATGCGTGACCTATGTGTAGATGTAATCAACCCAAGGCCGGTGTAATGACCCCTCCCTTCGAACAACATGTGTACCAAGAGATTAATGCAGAGTTACCTGTCAACTTTAAACTGTGCAAGCCAATGAAATGACCATATTTACTTACAACTGTTGGCTACTCCAATAACTTGAGTTTTGACAGTGGAATATTGCATGTGAGTCAGTGGCATATTACATGTAGCTGCATTAAAAGAATAGAAATTTTTACGGAAAAAACTGCATGTACATGCAATTCCAGTAGTTCATTTGCATACTGGGAAGTGCAATTCTTTTATGTGTCAGTTAACCTGTTCCGCCTTAAACCGGCTGGTGGTCAAATGTCTTCTGCTTCAGTGTTGTCAACCTATTTCCAGAGTTATGATAAACAATTTTGATTGAGAATGGTACATGTGGATGAGACCTATCAAGATAACATAACCCAGGTCAACAGCTTTCCTTGGCATGGGTTGGGCAATTAGTGCCCAACCCATGCCAAGGAAAGCTGTTGACCCAGTCTCAAGGGGGAAAGGGTTAAAGTGGCGATTAGTTCAATGGAATCGAGTATTATATATTTAATATTAATAATTAGCCATATTTAGGCATGTCGATTATGATATGTAATGGAATTTTACATTTTACATGGGATACAGCAGTTACTCTGTGTAAACACAGCCTTCAGCTAGCAGTAACTTGGTAGCTTTTCAAACTGTTTTATTGGTGTAGAGCAATCAGGAATTTATCAAGGCTGGTACCACCTGAAGAAACTTGACCTGCAGGCCGAGGTGGGAAATCCACAGAAAACTTGAAATCATGTAGGGAAATCTTCGAAGAATTAATGGTTATGACTAAAGCATTGTCTGCACCAAACAAGTCACTTGTCGATTTAAAAAAAAAAATGACACTTTTTGTTGGGCATGAGTATAAATTATGCAGTTGTGACTGGATTCATTCTCGTGCTGCACAAAAATTGGCTCTTTACCCCTGAAACTGGCCATGACCAGCTGGTGGTCCAGTGTCGTCTGCTTCAATATTACTGACTACCGTATTCATTCCAATAGTAGCACGCTCTGCTAATGCAAAGATTTCCTGGAGCAGACATGGTGTTTGCTGAGTTTTGTGATAATTATATGTCTTAGTTTACAATACCACAAGCAATTACACTTATAGAATCCATACAGCATAAAATAACAACAATGCACCCTCTTATTTCATCAGAAGCAGTTGATTTTTTGCGCAGCTGACTTGTCACTCAGCTGAGCTTACCTTATGGTCCTCCGTCCGTCAACAATTTATATTTTCGACTTCTTCTCAAAAAGCGCTGGTCAGATCCACTTCAAACTTGGTGGGGATATGCCTTGGGTGAGTCTCTATCAAGTTTGTTCAAATGGTCACGGTCTAGTGATTTTTGGTGCTGCGATTTTTTAAATATTTTTTATGAATTTTTGTGTGTTTTTCCTTTTTAATACTTCTTCTCGAAAACGGTTAATTTGATTATGCTGAAACTTGCTGTAAATGTTCCTTGTAGAAGGCTCACACAAATTTGTTCACCAGGTGGCGTTGCTGTGGATCCCTGATTTTTAACGATTTTTTCAATTCGGGTACTTATCGGTCAATGCATACATTCCTATTGATTACTATGCAAGTGAATGGCGATTGCAGTGGCAATTCACATTTTCAACTTCTCCAAAACTGTCAGCCAGATTCACTTCAATCTTTGTGGGTCTCTACCAAGTTTGTCCAAATGGTCACAGTCCGGTGATTTTTGATGATTTTTTTTGTTCATTTTTTGGCAAAATCTCATAAAGTCTTTTCCGACGAAACCGATTGGCCAATTGCAAAGGGACACACCTGGGGACCCCTAGACCTTAATTTGTTCAACAGGTGGCGCTGCAATTTTTTCTACTGTTTATGGATTTTTCCAAATTTCTAAATTTATGCAAATGAACACCGTCAAGTGGTGCCATCTGGGGTCCTAAAATCCACTAATAACAAAGATGCTTCTTCAAACAAATCTGAGTTCATACAATATGTGCATAAGGGTTCAATGGAAGTCCATTAAACCTAGTCACAATGTGTATCAGTGGAGGACTCTAAAACCGTCACTGAGATTATGCTGAAATTTGGTGTAAATGTTCCTTGTAGAAGGGTCACACAAATGTTTTGACTTCTCCAAACCGTCCGCCAGATTCACTTGAAACTTGGTGGAGATATACCTTTGGTGGGTCTCTATCAAGTTTTTTCAAATCATTATGGTCCAGTGATTTTGGGATTTTTTAGGATTTTTTGGCAAAATATTAAAATCTGTGACGAAACCACGTGGCCAATTGCTTCACAATTGCATAGGTGTACTTCTGGGGACACCTCAACCTTAATGTGTTCAACAGGTGGCGGTACGATTTTTTTTTTTTTTTTTTTTTAAATGAATTTTTGTGTCTTTGCTATTTTCGACTTCTCTAAAACCATCAGTCAGATTCACTTCATACTTGGCGGGATTTACCTTGGGTGGGTCTGTATCAAATGTATTCATATGGTCATGCTGCAGTGATCTTAGAATTTTTGCTGATTTTTTGTGTGCATTTTTTGACCAAGTCTTAAAAAATCTTCTCTGAAACCGCTCAGACTTTGATGTTGCATGCAGTGGCACATGTATGAGGACCAGACTCCGACAGTACATAAGTGACCTTGACCTTATTTCCAAGGTCACAGGTTCACTTTCCTGAATTTAAGTGTATTTGAGAACTATTTGAGTTAGGACCTTCATATTGTTTATGGTGGTGGTCCTGTGCTAAGGGCAGACACGCAATGAGTGGATGACATCGAATTTATTCCCAATGCCACAGTGTCCCCAGTGTCAGCTGAGCATGGCCTGTTCACACAGGCCTCTTGTTTAAAATATGGAAAAATACTGAATTTTAAATTCCCCCCCCCCCTTAAAAATTAAGGGGTGTGCTTCTGTTAGGGCATGTGCTACAATTGGATTGAGTACGGTAGATGAAATAGCAATGAAAAACAAAGTGAACAATTATTGTAGATGACACCTGTCAAGATCACATGCCCAAAGCCAACTGGTTTCCTTGGCATGGTTTGGGTGCTTAGTACCCAACCCATGACAAGGAAAGCTGTTGACTCAGTATTAATTCAAAGAGGGGAATCTTACACTAAATGCTTCAGCCCGAGAACAATGTATTAAGCTTTTCTGGTGATTTCCCCCACACAAGTTCACTTTGTTTACGCTGGTGCTTCAGTCAATGCTTCATAGCTGAAGTTATTTGGTGATGAATTATTGCAAAGGTATCGACAGAATTTGAGAGAGGCTCAGTGAAGCAAATGCATAAAATATGCTGTCGGTTTCATAGCTTGATAATTGTGATGTACCAAGGGACCTGTTTGCTTTGGTGTCTGTCAGTGCTCAAGAGAAAACTCAATTTTAAGGATATGCATGGCAAAATACTAATACAAAATTATTTGTTACATGGAATTATTTTGGTGACAAATAAATTACTATTTATACAAAATGCACATTTTGCCACGTCTGTTTGGCTTGCTTTTTCTGCCATATGAAATAAATTTGAAAGAACAAAAGCAATGTCCAGTGTTTTTGCTACCTCAGCAACCAGCACCCAAATTTAGGTCACAGGTAAGATTGGGTGGTTAAGAAATGTAGAAAAAGAACATTTGTGGGACATCAGTAAGTCTGCTATTATCTCATTCAATGCCAACAGTGACTTGAGGTGCCGTCGCTTGCCGGAGACCTTCAAATCAATGAAATTGAGCTTTTGCTACTTTTGAGATGATGAAGTGCTAATCTTTATCCATGCCAAAAAGTTTTTATTGAAACATGTTTACTTCTGTGCAAAACTTTAAAATGAAAAAGTGTCCATGCTTTATAGAGTAAATCAGTTAATTGGCTGTTAGATGTGGTCACTAATGGTGACATTCACTGGCTTATTTCTCATATTTCAAACGTAAAACCACAACATCCTTTGCATTCTACTTCAAGTTTATACTGGTAGCAGCAAGTTAAAACCAAGATAATGGGGGGGGGGGGGGGGGTCATGTGATTAGATTTTTTTTTTTTTACTGTTGCATTTGTGTACCTTACCTCCATGATTGACCGTTCAGCGCCAAATATGTCTCCAAAAATTCAGTTATCAAATTATTTAAAATATTTCTAGAGTAGATTTTGTACACCTGTTGAGAGGTACATGATTATAGTGCTGGAAGTATGGACCTGCTGTCAATTGCATTCATTTGCATTTTTTTTTTTTTTTTTTTTTTTTTGCTCATGAAATCTGTGTATACAATACTTTTGGGGTTTTGGATGTCTCAAAAACTCTTCTGTGGAATGTTTTGATTTTGCACATGGATGTTTCCTAGATGACCCCCCTACCAAGTTCATGAAGTTTTATGGGGCTAGTTCAAAACCTGTGAACTATACCGCATTCACAAGCAAAAAGGTTCACAGATGGACGGATGGACAGACAGGAGTGACAGCCTGCGCTCTGCAACCTTTGGTCAGCAGAGCTAAAAAAATAAAGCACTTTCCACTGTATCCTTACGTTGGTTATTGGAGGGCTTGTGATATTCTTGCTGCTGGAAAACAATAAAAATCTGACTGGTAATCCCACTTCACAAATTCGCCACTTTACGACATCCAAGAGTTTGTTGTATTATTTCAATCTTTGCTTTGGTTTTTCTTTCATACTATCCATTTTTATTCTATGTTTTAGGTGAATTATCATTTTCTAGAGAGAAATTCAAAAGCAGTAAAGCTCTGTAGATCACAGGACCTAAACATTGTTGCAAGTTAATTGTGCCACGCCTGCATCAGTGACGTGATGCATTGACATTTAGACAAAATCAAATGTGTGCGGGGGATGTTTGATTATATGTCACACGTGACGTAGAATAACTGTGACAAACATAAAAAACACAGCATCAAAGTAGGCCTAAGGCATATTTTTGCGATGAATACCCATTTAAACATAGATTAAACAAATCTTGTATGGCTGGAGAGTGAGCTATTTTTCTCTCACTCCCAATCGTTGGTGGTGGTGGGGGGGGGGGGGTAAATCACTCATGACCTCTGGTCACTCGTGATTTTCCCCACCAACAACGGTCCCTTGTGAGAGAAAAATAGTAACTTGCTCTCCAGCCATGTAAGATTCTCTATATCTTCATTCAGTGAATTGATAAGCCGTACTCATGAGCCTCTGAATATACAAAACAATATTAAAATCTCCCATAGTCAATCTGCTGTGTTGCAACCTTTTGATTTCATTTCAAGGTTACACACTGAAAGGCAATAATAATAATAATAATAATAATAATAATAATAATAATAATAATAATACAGCTACAAAAATCAAAATAACCATGCGCAAAAATATTTTCTTCCCACAGAAAATCACAAGCCCTACTAATGGAGAAGCAAAAAGATTATGAAAGAATGAATGGAATTTTATTCTTAAGATCACGGCGACTGTTACCCTGGGTGTCCTGTGGCAATAGCTACTTTGCCCTGTCACCCCGGGCATTCAAGTCTTAAATAATACTACAGTTTGGATACACGTGTACCAGAACCTCCACATCTGCACCATGAGAACCATCACATTTCAGTGAAAGTGAAACTGCCGTATGACATCTGTTTTCAGTTTTTCTTCTGGATTACTACATTGTACATTGAATTTATGAAAACTATGCACTGCATTTTATACAGTGACCCTGTAAAAAACAAAAAGTTCATTCACTCTTCCAACACGGGAAGGAATCCCTCTTACATATATGTACAGGTATATAAAGACTAACATATAGCAAACCTTCAATTTCTTAACTGCAGATTGGAAATGGGAAGGTATCCCAAATCATATTTCAGTTGCTTTTTCGAACTTGACTTCTTTCAATCTCATTTTCATCCATATGGATTACAACTAATCACAAGTACAGAACTTAAATTTGACAAAATGCAGGTTTTAAATGGTCCTCTTTTACCTTTCTTTCTTTTTCTTTTTTGCTGCTGGTCATTTTCAACAAACTAGAATGCAGACTCTTCTCCATGTCCAATATTCGTCCTCATACAAGGAAACAATTCTGGAGCTATAGTTTTTATCATTCCTCAGACACTGAAGCACTGTGAGAATTATTGTCAGACCTCTATGCAAATGCCAGGGCTGTTAAATGATTTTGCATCACAGTTTGTTCTGAACATTTTATCGCAAATGCTTGGGATGTTCAATGATTTTGCATCACAGTTTGCTATGAAAATTTAATCACTTCTCATACTGGGAACTGTTACTGTCATACATTATCTTGTAGCCTCACCTATTGTTAAGCAATGGATGTATTCATATTTAAATGCTGTCCTACTCTAACACCTATTGAGCAAAAGAGGGAGCCACCTGCATCAGGGCAGATCCATGTCTTTAGCATGGTCAAAAGTACTTTCTCAATAAAATAAATAACGCCAACACAGAATAATCTCAAGAAAATATTTTGACATATATTTGAAACATAAAAGATGCCTAAATTAATTAGAAATGACCTCTCTTTTGGTTGAAAAGGCATTATTTATGGATGTTTATGTCGTATTTACTATAAATCTGCCCTGATCATGGTGGAAGCATCAGTCTGTTGCCCCCGCAACACAGGAAGTGAGCAGGGTCGCAGTTAAATATAAATGTTGCCTATTATAACACATCACCATCATGAGAAAGGATAAAAGTTGAATTGACTGTATTTTTACCAATCACAATTTTTACATTAACTTTAACATTGTCTCGTACATCAAAAAATATTCCTTTTTTTTTTTTAATTACATTTACATAACTTGTGGTTAATATCTTGATTATTCATCACTTAACTTGTATTCTGTATCACTGTGCAATTTCTGCAGTCAGCACAGCACCCCCATAGATATGTCAACTTAGGCGTTGTATGCGATACTTTTCCCGAAACATTTTTTTTAATATAGCAGGGGTATATTTTTGCAAGATTGCTACAAAATAATGCATGCAGAATGTATCAATTTGTCAACAGCTCATCAGAGCCAAAATATGATACTGAACTCACTGCCTACCAATCACCAGAAGCCCATTTCCCCAGATCCCGCAGGATGCATTTACTAGTCTGGCATAAAGGTTGACCCCTTTTAACCCAAAAGTTTCCTCTGAAGTCACATTTGAACAGAAAACTCTAACAGACCTCGATAGTTTAAATTTTGTTATAAGGCCATCCATGGGCACACCTCGTCCAGCTGCAGGTTAACGTGATACAGGGTCCTGTACCCAACCACCCACCATTAGCTTTGCGCAACTCTCACAAATTTTCCTCATTAGAATAAAGGCCCAAATTCCCGGGCATGTTGCCAACATCTTCTTCTCAGAAAAATATAGAGCTGACACTTCACTTGCCATCATCTTTAGCTGGGGCCTCCTACCATTATTTCTTGATCTGTTAACACTTATTTTAATGTACGTTTGCTTTAAACTATAATTGTGCCTATTGTTGAATTCCATCTGTTGCATGTCAAATAAATATCTTCCGAGCTCTGAGCATTTCAAAATGGAATTGTAATCTCAACTTTTCCACTCACATTGGATATCGAGTAGATAGACCATTAAGATCAAACATAATGTATACATTTGTACTGAGTGTGGCAGTAACCCGTACCATGGTCAACATTTTCCACATCAGCGGAAAGGATTGACACATTTGAGTCACTCACACAAAAACATCCTGCATAAAGCTTTTACATAGACCATATCTGTGGAAAAGATGAGCAGTTGAGGCCTCAGATTTGTCAAAAAAACAAAACAAACCCAAACTGGAGGGCTGCGAAAACAGCCCGTGCTCAGCTGACCTAAGCTTGTCCAACCAACTTGGTAGAGACCCACCTAAGGTACATTGCTACCAAGTTTGAAGTCAATCTGGTTAATGGTTTTGGAGAAGAAGTGGAAAATGTGAATTAGCATTAGATTGCCTATTGACTTACATAGTAATCAATAAGAAAGGTGCATTTACCAGTAAGTACCCAAATTGGAAAAAAAAAATCGTTAAAAATCAGGAATGCACAGCAGTACTACCTAATGAAAAACTTTGTTTGACCCTTCCACAAGGAACATATCTACTACGTTTCAGCTCAATCTGAGCGACAGTTCTGGAGAAGAAGTTGAAAATATAATTGTGAACGGACGGATGACTCGGCATCCTAGAAGCTCAGCCTGACTAGTAAGTCAGCTGAGCTAAAAAAAAGGGCAACGCTTAGGACCCTGACAAGTCTGTTTACTCAACATCAAACCTGACTGCCCCACTGTCATGGAAACTGTCTTCTTCACTACTTTTTTCCAATGCATGATACTTTGTAATAGCCTCAGCAAACTGAAAGGACACATACCTTCAGTTGAATAAGCCAGGCAGGTTTTCACACCCTTGGGCATCAAACATGGTAGATAAATGCACTGACAGTGACTGCATCATAACCTGATCAAATGTGCAACTGATGGTCATATTCAGAATTTTAACAAGAATTGGCTTTGGCCAAATACATAAACATTGGATAAAGTTTCACAGGAGCGGAATGTAACAAAATGTGCCTGCACACAATACAAAGCTATTGAACATTCTTTTGTTCGACTCTGCTGCAACAGCTTTTTTCTTAAATAAATTTCTAGGAATAACCATATTGGCTTTCTGGGATTGGTACATGCGCTAAGAGATACTTTATGTCTTACATGGTCCATACACAGCGGCACAGAGTTGTGCTTCACACCACATTGCTACAAAAATAGTTTTTCGTGATATCTGCAATTCAACAGCAATCTGCTACATGGCAGTCGTTATCTTTAGATTAAGTACCAGAAGCCTGCCAGAAGTACGAGGCCATTACAATCATATTGCTCTCAACTCCCTTCTATTCAACAGCAACACATTTGAGCCAAGTTAACCTTAACTCTTTCAGTGTCAATCACGTCTTAAGTCAATCTACTACATTAAAACTTGTCTGAATTGTCATAAGGATCTCAGATTTGTCTTCCTCGTAAAAAGACCTTTCATTCAAGTACCAGCATACCTCTAGTTCGAGAGAAAATATCCCAGGTCAAGATCTTTCTTGGCGTGGATTGGGTGCTTTGCACTCAATGCGGGGCAAGAAAAGCTGTTGTTTCAGTCCAAAATTTGGCACTGAAAGAGTTGATTCCACTCAAGAGCAACCTCAAGGCTTTGAAGGCTTTTCAAAGTTTTAATGTTTTAACAAATTTGTTCAAACAAAACAAACGACTTCTGTGGGAATAGCACGTGGAGATTAAGTCAAGCGGCTTCCTTTCCCATTCTCATGGTGTGCAGTTCAGAATTCCACACATTGAAATTGGCAGGTTAACAGAGAAATTAGCTCAGACTGCCTCAAAATCTACCACCGTAACTCATGGCTTATTATTGGTAGTCATGTGACAGGAATTTAAGTCCGCACATTTTAAATACATTAAGACTTCGGGTGCAAAAAATTGTGATTGGTATGCACTTTAAAAATGTTGTCTGGCCACAGAATTCCGTATTTTTTCAAGACTTTTCCAGACTGATTTTTCCAAACTAACTTCAGGCCAATATGTAACAAAAATTGATAGGTACACGTACATATCATCTCAAAGAACTTAGACATTTTACCCACGCATGACCCCAAAATATGATTTTGCAAACATTTCAAGAGTCAAGTGTGAAATTCAAGATTTTTCAAGGCCTTGAAGGGCATGACCTGAAATTCCATACTTTTCAAGACTTTTCAAGGCCTGTATGAACCATAGTTAAATTTGTGTGAAAATGAAAACAAGTACTGTACAAGTGGTTCTATGTAAAAGTTGCAACTCTTGCAAGAGGGTAAAGATTAATGGTTTTGATTATCTGATATGATATTACGTCCTTTTGAAGCCTACAAAACCAAGCTTTTGACAGTGTGACACCATTGCCATGCTTAGCTCAGTAAAACAGCATCCATGCATGTTACCCATTACTGGTTAGCTGCTAACAAGTACAAAAAAAAAAAGTCAACATAAATATTTAACTTGGGGGACAAAATATGATATTTCCGTTCTGATTTTTGGCAAATGAGATAAATGCGTCAAGGATCAACCCCACAGAGTGGAGAGATAGGAATAGCCATCAATGCATTTTATGCGACTGGGGTTTGACACATAACATTTGGAAGTTGTTTGGTCCACTTTTCACTACAGTGTACTTGCTTCTGCTCCAGATTTATTTTCCGATTCTGGGTACCAAGGAGCTACTTAGCATATTGTCCAAAAGGATCCCTAACCCTGAACTTCCATTCAAGTATGTATTAGCGAAGACAGCCGAGTTCATGTGCGAGTACCCTTTATGTTTTAACTCAAAGAGACATGCGTATACACTGGCATGTTAAAACTTCCAACAGTGGACGCAGCTGTGGCAAAACAGCACCCAGTATAGTATCTTCCTACATGGACCACGAGAAGTCATTTTTTAATATACTTCAAGCAAAATTTATGCAAGAATGCACACCGGCATACCTATAAATGTTTCGTTTTCCAAATTCAATACAGAACATGTTGAAGACATTTTGCCACACTCTACAGATTTCCAGTATGTCCAAATCTATGCAAAATGTACAGACTCGTCTATATGTTCGTGTGTAAGCACACACACACACACACACATCCCTGTGGTCTTGTGAACAGATTTTAATAAACTTGTAAGCAGCAATTTGTTCTCTGCAGTGGTTACTGTCTTGTGAGACCACTGCAATGAGAGACCACCTGTTTTGAAACACCACCTTTTCAAGACACAGTACTTTGTACTTTTCATGTTATTTTTACCTCCTATGAGAGACCATCTGATTTGAGAGGCCAAAATTTGGTCATCCTGGGAGGGGAGGGTTTCAAGGCAAATTTCACTGTACTGCGATTTTGTGAGGAGTGTATTCAGTGTTGAAGTCAGAGCATTCGAGAATAATAATAATCATGATTATTATTATGATTATGCTGTTGAGATTGAGAGTGGTAGTCCATTTCTCCACTGCTGGAAAACATCCCCTCTGCCCAGTTAAGGTAGTAGTATTAAAACCTTTACAGGCCTGTACAAAGTGAACAAATTGCAACTTCTGATCAGCATTTTTGCATCAGGCTTTGACTTGGATAGCTAGCGTTTATTGAACCAATCAACAGAGATAATAAAGTAAGTAAAATGTTGTCATACACAGAAGATTATCACTGCGACCTTCTAACATAGACACTTTTGTTTCTCTGACAGCCACCCCCAACAGTTAACCTTTTCCGACTCAAATTGCCCCAAAACAGCTGAATGTAAATTGACATCTGCCTTGATGTTTCTTAAATTACTCGCTACCAGAAATTTGTATGTAAGACCACTCATAATGGCACACCCTAGGTCAATATATCTTTCCTTTGTGTGGCTTGGGTGCAACACACCCAAGCCACAACAAGGAAAGCTATGGATTGCCATACTCTGAGAAGCAATGGGTTAAATTAACCTAGATGTACACAGAAAAATCAACCACTTTGGGAAATAATAGTATGAGGCATTCTCATCAGGCACCAGTTTCCAAGAGTTACAGAATCAATTTACATTTTTAATTTCTTCCAACCAGTAAGACTTTACCAAGCAAAACACACACAACAGCTAGGCATGAAACAGATTATGCCATAATTTGCAATGTAAAATGATTTTGCATACTAAACTATTTCTTGCATCTGTGTGCCTACATTGTGTTATTTTATACTTGGCCACTTTTTTTTTCCCTTAATAAATGTACATGTGTACTGACTTCATGTGCCCTAAATGCTTTCTACTCTAAATACTCTCTTTCTTTTTTTTTCAAAATTATTATACTTGCAGTGCAGTATACACGGCAGTACCTGAACGTTGGATTATCTGCACACACACACACACAAAAATAAAATAAATAAATAAAAAAATAAAATAAAAGAAACAAAAACATAACCTGAATTTTTACATATATATACATATATGCTTTTTTTTCTACTGCATTTATAGTTTTTTTCATGTAAAGCATGATGGAATGCCAAAATAAGGATCAGCAGAGCATATTTCTTTCATCTTAATACTTTACTAACAAAACCATCTAATCACAATCTCTCAGTGAGAACTAGCAGTCGTTTGAAAAATGAATATGTTTTGGGATATCTACTGGTCTTTGGTTTCATCCTGAGCCGGTTAATTCTCAACTGTTATCAAGTTCAACCCACTGAACATGAAAACAACATATGATCGGCCCGATGAGCAATCCCTCTTCTAGTAGGAAGATCACATCAACTTCGTATCGCAGGCAGAATTTAAAAATTGCCAAGCCCCGTGATACTCTGTGGCAGATTCCATTTTACACATCGTATTTCACTTGGCAACAAAAAGAAAAGGAAAAGAAAAGAACGAAAAATGAAATTTGTTACAAGTGAACTTAAAATATCTCATGTACAGGTGGGAGACTTTCCTCTGGCTGCAAGTCAATGCCCTCAGACCATCCAGCTTGCCACTAGATGGCGGTGTAGATTGGCTCCAAAAACACATTGTGGTATTAGAAGCGGCTTTCCTATGAACCGGCCCTTCATCACTTGCCGGAGTGTTTGCTTCCCTGTCAAACCAGAGAAAAACGAAAGTTACTACATCATTAAATAACTTATGAAAATTGCTATGTCTAAACTTGCCCTGCTCTTTATTAAAACATGTTGTAACAGTAAACACACACATGAAAAATATAAATTAACTGCAAAGATTTACTTGATGCTAAACATAAATGTGTCTGAGATCAATTGCCAGAAACATGACTTTAAAGGAGAAACAAGAGGCCCATGGTCCTGGTGCTCTGCTGACTTGTAATGTGTAACAATAATATAAAGACTAGAAACAAAACAAGAGCAGGTTGGGGAACCTATAAAGCCTAGGTCATAGTTATATATTCTACAATATAATAGTGTTGAACCTAATCAATATAACCTATCAATCTGCAATGTCTGGCTTCACTATTTTTCCATGTAGTAACTTTTATCTTGTTCAATACCTTTTGGCACATCCTTTCTGTCAAGAGGAAATGCCACTAGTATCTCCATTAATTGCGATTTTGACCTCCACAATTCCATTACATTTCATAATTACCACTAGAAATTACAGATGGTAGAGCATTCTCAGGATTTTCATGTTTTGACTGCTAAATTCCAATTACCCATATGATCTTCACCTTCAGAATTATCTTTTACCTGTCAAGATTTTCATATTTTGACCCATATATTATATAATACTACAGATGGGGCCACCTATATCAAAGTTAATGTAGATTTTCATACACCTTTACAAGTCCTAAAAGTTACGTGGGCCTAACTAAAAAACTGTGGGGGTGCAGAGCATTATCAAGATTTTTATATTGTGACCCCTGTATTCCAAGTGGCCACGACCTTCACCTTCAATTCAGATTAAAAAATGATTAGTGTTCAAAATATGCACCCTACATCCTGCTTTCTATTCAGAGACTGTTTGTTCAAATTGGGGAATATCTTTTTGAATAATTCAAAAATATGAATAAACTTGCTCAAGTGCTAAACTCCACAATAATTGGGTCACGATGACCCAAAAAGCAGGTCATCAAGTAGAGTTTTATGTACAATGTACTCAAGCACAATTTTGATCTGGAGACTTAATTCCCTTTGCCATTGATGTCCAAGCTACATCCCACCATTACAAAATCACCTGTTTCAACTTTACATGACAAAAACAGGTCAAGGTGACCGGTATGATATTTATCAGCATTGGACATGATTTACACACTCCTGGTCAATAAAAAGATGCCATGGCCTCTGCGTTCAACATTGGTCAGTGACACCTTTATTTTTATCAGTAGTATATATTCTATAAATTTTGCATGTCTAATTCAATAAGTTTTTGACATATGGAATTTTGTATCTTTCAACGCACAATCATAAATTTCCATCACAGTCCGGGTGACACCATCAGCATCATATGCAGCTGAGATTTTGATGTCCTCCACAATCCCACAAAATTTTATGAAGCTCTATCAAAAACAAGATATGTTTGTAAAACATAGATGCCCCCCTCCCTCATTACCCTTGCCCTCACTACCCTTGCCCTCGCTACCCTACTGATAGTGGTAGAAGGGGCACTCGTGACCTTAAAAAAATTAGTGAAGGTTGATCATACATCAATGTCACATATCTTTATACTTTAATCTAGCCCTTAAAAAACGACTAAAAACCTGGGCAATATAAAAGTTATAGCTGAAAAATTAGTCATCATTTAGAAACCATATTAAGCAAAGTGGCTTTATGACCTTGGAAATTATGGCACGGTCACTCATTTTCACTTGACCTTCTTCAGTTATTGTGCAAAAAACAAAAAAGGAAGTCTACTGTCTGTGTGTGACCCTCAAAACTGGGTCAAGGTCACCCATCTACAAACTCAAACTAGCCCTTATAGGCAACCATAAAGCTGTGCAATATAAAAGTGCTACCTCTAAAATGCAAGTTATCATGCAGAAACAGTATTCAACCAAATGGCTCTGTGACCTTTGAAATTAGGTCATGGTCACCCATCTTCAAACTTGAGCTAGACCTGAATACGGACAATTATCCAGTGGAATATAAAAGTCCTAGTTTAAAAATCTCTTCAGTTATCATGTGGAAACCAAAGTTAACTCAGGTACCAACTTGACCTTGGAAATTAAATCAAGGTCACCAAACTTTAAGCTTCTTCTAGCCCTTAGCAAGAACTATAGACCTGCAAAGTATCCCAGTCCTAACTTAAAAACTTCTTGCGTTATTGTGCAGAAACCACAGGAAGCATGAAACCATATTCAGTAAAGTGGCTCTGTGACCTT
This sequence comes from Hermodice carunculata, assembly GCA_964020975.1. Taxonomy (NCBI): domain Eukaryota; kingdom Metazoa; phylum Annelida; class Polychaeta; order Eunicida; family Amphinomidae; genus Hermodice; species Hermodice carunculata. Next base: position 95,348,859 of record OZ026617.1, read on the forward strand.
TAAAATGAGGTCAAGGTCATCCATCTTCAAACTTCGCCTAGCCCCAAATATGGACTATTATCCTGTGCAATATAAAAGTCCTACCTTAAAAACCTCTTCAGTTATTGTGCGGAAACCAAAGTTACCTCAGGTACCACTGTGACCTTGGAAATTAGGTCAAGGTCACCCATCTTCAAACTTCGCCTAGCTTTTGATTAGAATGATATACCTGTACAGTATCAAAGTCCTAGCTCAAAAACTTCTTGAGTTATTGTGCGGAAACCACAGGAATTCTACAATCTCTCTGTGACCCTGAAAACTGGGTCAAGGTCATCCATCTTCAACATCAATCTAGCCCTTACAGAGAACCATAAAGCTGTGCAATATAAAAGTTCTAGCTCCAAGGTATAATTTATCTGGCAGAAAGCATGAAACCATATTCAGTAAAGTGGCTCTGTGACCTACAAAATGAGGTCAAGGTCATCCATCTTCAAACTTCGCCTAGCCCCAAATATGGACTATTATCCTGTGCAATATAAAAGTCCTACCTTAAAAACCTCTTCAGTTATTGTGCGGAAACCAAAGTTGAATCAGGTACCACTGTGACCTTGGAAATTAGGTCAAGGTCACCCATCTTCAAACTTCGCCTAGCTTTTGATTAGAATGATACACCTGTACAGTATCAAAGTCCTAGCTCAAAAACTTCTTGAGTTATTGTGCGGAAACCACAGGAATTCTACAATCTCTCTGTGACCCTGAAAACTGGGTCAAGGTCACCCATCTTCAACATCAATCTCGCCCTTACAGAGAACCATAAAGCTGTGCAATATAAAAGTTCTAGCTCCAAGGTATAAGATATCATGCAGAAAGCATGAAACCATATTCAGTAAAGTGGCTCTGTGACCTTTAAAATGAGGTCAAGGTCATCCATCTTCAAACTTCGCCTAGCCCCAAATATGGACTATTATCCTGTGCAATATAAAAGTCCTACCTTAAAAACCTCTTCAGTTATTGTGCGGAAACCAAAGTTAGCTCAGGTACCACTGTGACCTTGGAAATTAGGTCAAGGTCACCCATCTTCAAACTTCGCCTAGCTTTTGATTAGAATGATATACCTATACAGTATCAAAGTCCTAGCTCAAAAACTTCTTGAGTTATTGTGCGGAAACCACAGTCTACCGACCGACCGACCGACCGACCGACCGACCGACATGTGCAACGCTATATGCCCCACCTTCTTCGAAGGGGGGCATAATAAGGGCTAGACTGGTATCAAACAAGATTTTCACATTTTGACCCATATATTACATAATGCTGTAGATAGCACCACCAATATCAAACCTGACCTACATTTTCAGACACTTTATGAGTCCTAAAAGTTACAAGGGGCTAACTCGCACACAGTGGACTATATCGTGTTCACAAGCAAAAAATTTATGGATGGAAGTCTCTGAAAAAACTGAATGTTTGCATCAACAAATTGCCAATAGTTCAGAACAACATAACCCACATTTAAAACTCTAACCAAACAACACGAGCAAAGTCAAAAATAGCAGAAAGCAGAGATTTAAGAGTATTCATCTGGATGGATGTAAAGATGGAAGGACAGACATGAGTGATCGAATGACCTCTTCGACCTTTGGTCAGCAGAGCTAAAAACATACAGTAGCTCTCCTCCCCCCCCTCCCTTCCCCCCAAAAAATGGTATTCTGTGTACTGTTGTGAAAAAATTGAAATTTTTGACTGGCCTCTTAGTGCCAATAGAGATAGAGAGACAGCAGGGTTTTTCTTCAAAGCTTGAACACATGATGGTGCTGCCATCTAGCAACTGCTTTTAACATCGTTGTGCAAACACATATTTTGGGTTTTTTTCTCTTTCTATTGCAGACTTTTAAAGCATTTTTCTTTTGTGATTACAGAAATATTGCCTGCGGGGAAAAAAAATCACCTTTTCTAGGTATGAATATGATGCCTTAGTTCATACTCTTAACAGAATCTCTGTGCAAGTTTTGACAAATTCTACATGCACATTTTTCCTCAACAACATTGTGTACCATCTGATATTATTATTATTATTTTTTTTTTCTCACTGGATTCACCAATTACGTACCACCGAACCTTTCAGCCTCAATGTTATGGGCAGATGAGCACCTTGCTCAGTCATATACTAAAATTTTCATAACCCAAGCTCATCTGCCTACTAACACTACCTTTTCACTTATGAAAAGTCATTTTCATAAGCTAAGGGCTCCCAAAGTCTCGTTTGGAAGTCACTGCTGTTGTATTGTAAACCCTGTGAATCCCAAATTCCTATGACCGGTGGTCATATGGGTGCTTGACCTGACATGTTCGTGGGGGGTCATTCTACCCAAGTACAATGCAATTCAAACAGGGTTGACTTTGTAATACGTCTCTCCGGACTTTACACGGCCATTCTAAAAATACATTTCAGACGCGTAACAACGTGCATCCTTAGTAACGTGCACGTCATACCCTAGTATATAAGCACGTATAGGGAACCGTTAACCTCAGTCTCTGATGAGTCACAGAGGTGACAAAAACGTTCAGACTTTTTAGCAGTTTTTTTTGGGTCTTGCCCAACTTAATTTGCTTTTTACCATCTGATATTACCTTAATTTTATCTAGTTCTGCCTTGTATGCATGCACTTTGGACCTCTCCTTCTCCAGCTCTGTGTTGAGATCTGACACGTCTTGTGTGAGTTCGTCACGAACCTGTCGCAACTCCTCAAGCTCCATCAAAACCTGCACTTTGTCCTTCACTGCAATTGAAGAAAAACAAATGTATAGTCCACACACTTATCTGCACCAAAAAAATCTCTCAAATACTGTATAAATATAAATTTCCACGAGGGATAAATATTCACAAATTTTCCCAAGTAGACCCAATTCAGGAATAATTAAACTCACAAAAATTTGGCAATTAAGTTTAATAAAGTCACAAAACAAAAACATCTTTTATATAGTACTTTCATTAGAATATAAAAAGAAACTTCCACACACCCAAATGGGAGGTCTCATATGATTAATATATTTTTTTGGTTGTGGCAATGCGGGAAAATAAAACTCTTGAAAATCTCTTTTGAGGCTAATTTGGCAAATTTTATGCTCAGGAATATAAATGATTTTACAATAGTCAATACAAATTGAATACTTCCTGTCCATGTACACACCAGTCAGTGCATTGATGGACCACCCACAGGTCGGGTCTGAACAACTGGTCTATGAGTGGAGGTACAGTAGTCCCTCCTTTGAAAGACCACTCCTTTGGGCGACCACCTCCTTTGAGAGACCACAGTTGTCAGGTCTTTCTGTAGTACTTTTCATGTTATTTATACCTCCTTTGAGAGACCACCTGCTTTATGTGACCACCTTTTGGGTGGCGTTAGGGGCGGTCTCTCAAAGGAGGGACTACTGTACAATGATGCTGAAAAGACTGAGTGTCTAGAAATGGACGGAAGGGACAGTAAGCCAACAATGATCACATTACAATCTAACATATCAAAAATGTATCTGAAATTCCTACTTGTAAGCAAGTTTTTTTTTGGGGGGGGGGGGGATAAAAATCAATGTCATCAGGACAATGAGGTCACTTCACTCAAGACATACAACTTTTTCAATGTATTGAAACTGGATTTTTTTCTTTTTTTTGGTGGGGCAAAAGTCATATTACTGAGAGACTATCAACAAATTTGTCATTTCGAGTGATCTCCAAATATTTGGAAAGACCAGGAAAGTATGTAAGTAAATGCCCAGCGAGTAGCCTATGTGTTCAAAACAGTACCCTGCGGCTCATTTTAACATGCTCCACATTACCTTGTATATTTTCCATGATCATTGTAGAGAACCAATGAAATTTACCCTTAAATGCCAATCAAGTTTAAAGTCAGTCTACTAAAGTCAGACAAGTCTGAGCTGTCATAGGGATCCCTGATTCGTTTTCCTCATTAAAAGACCTTTCATTCAAGTTATCAGTATGCCTATAGTTCCAGAGAGAATACCCCAGGTCAACAGCTTTTCTCGGCGTGCATTGCGCCCAATGCATGTCGAGAAAAGCTGTTGACTCAGTCTAAAATTTGGCACTGAAAGGGTTAAATACCCAGGATAAAGAACAAAAATACTTACTTTCTCCCTGAGCAAGTATGTGGCACAATTGTTGATTTCTCTTTTTAACTTGTTTCAATTCTGCCTGCAAAACAAAAGAAACGTCTTGAGTTCTTGTGTAGATATCGATCTTGTCGTATATTTGTTATTCTTATAATTTTATTTGTTAAAATAAGCCAGATAAAAGTATGAATTACACAAGTACAACTTACGACATCTTTTACAGCGAATCTCAAACACATGTAAATCGCAGAATCTGGACAACACAAGCGACCATACAATTGTTTCTACAAGAGAACTCTGGCCAGCAACAGATGCCAGATTCAATACAAGTTAAGGCTATCTGCAATTGTCTGAGGTATTCTTCAGTGCTTCACTGTCATTATACCTTATTTGTTGTCCCTTCATTTACATTGACTGCATGCTGTTGTGCTCTGAATGTCACTGTTACGTTAGTATAAAATAACAAGGCTATGAACAAATACAAGTTTTAGACTACTACATGTACATGTATACACATTAACTGATTTGTATGCGTTCAGCATGATAAGGTAATATGGTGCTGAACACGCTCCTGCATTTCCTTGCAGAATGGCGTATACTCTTTGCCTGTTTTTTGTTCCATTTTATTTCATAGGCATGTGTGGACTACTTGGTATGTATAAATAAATGCGACACCATGTGCATGTGTATTCGTCTTTATATAGAGTCAATGGCTGCTTGTAAACACAGCTTGAGTCCACATCTTGTGGACTCCATCACAACATATGTTTATCCAACCTCATTCCCAAACATCCTTAAAAAGTAGTCACCATATAAGCGCTTAAGAATATGCTTGCTAACACTGGCTTTTACTTCTGGGCCAATGAATTGATTTATAATGATCACTAGGCTATCGGTTGTCAGAGAGCTTCCAAGAGTGGAGATTTATTTACAACACTGTCAAAACTTAGATGTATATGTACATATACATACAGTGAAAAGAATTCTAGACAATGCTGAAGGTAACTGTGTGTTGTCCATGTCCGTCTGTCCCACATTTTGGACACTTTCAGTGACTTACAAACATTTTTAAATGGACTGAAGAAACAACCTATTTGGGTAAAAAAATCTTCTTACAGGTTACAGGTTGCTTACAAGCAAGTTGTGATATCTGTTATTCCTTAATGCTGGTGAATTTAAGTCCCCGATTCTGGAAATAAATGCTGACTCAGTAAATATACTGCATAACCATGTTGATATGGTACTCGCACATAACTACCTTCATTGAACCATTCTTTTTAGAATAGGGATTTGGTTAAGTGGATATGTGCATTTCCCATTTCAGCTAGGCGACTGGTGCCAAAGGTTGCAGGTTCCAGTCCCACTCCAGGGTTCCCACTCAAAGGACTAATCAAAATATCCTGACTTTTTCCTGACTTTCTCCTGACTTCACTGCATTTTTTCCTGACCAACAGTGCAATATTTTTATTGAATTTAATGGCCTCCCTACTCCCCTTCGACAGGGATGAGGGTTTACCATAGCATTGGAAGCCCATCAGGATCAATTCTTCCAATAAGAAAATACTAGAAAGCAAAATCTCTTCTGCATATATATCTCCCATGTTAACAAGATATCAAATCAAAAACACTTAGCACAAAGGAATGAAAAAAAAATCACTTGATAATTTAAAATCAAACCCTCATTCCTGCCATAGCCATCCATTCCTCCCTTTTATTTAACAATATTATAAACTAATGATTTTCACTGCTATCAAGTGAAAAAGCAATACAAATATTATCATGCTAACAGTTTTGTCTTTTAAATGGTCACTCATACATTCATCAAAACAAATTTGGTTAATGTATGATTAGAAAAGAGCAGGTCAAACACTTGCTTTACTTCTAATTTTCCTAAAGTTTGGCTTTTTGGCCCATGTTTCCAAGTAGATAGGACCCTTTACAAAGCCTGCATTTGAACTGCTGTTTGTTCTTAGGCTCTTCCTGTAACCATTTACAAAAGTCTGGGTTTTGGAGCCAACTAGGGTTGAAGTAGGTCTGTTTGTTCATGGTTATTGTGCTGAGGCCTATTATGCTAAAATACTAGTATCTAGAAGCCACTACAAACCCATCACCACCTGAAAATACATGCATATCATTAGATGTAAAATTCTAAATCCTAATGATATTATCATTATAAACTTTTGTGATTGTCAAATGACATAATGGCGTTATCAGCAGGACATATATCTCTGAAAAAAAGGTTAGTTCCAAGGAAAAATCTCAATGCATCGCAGTCGCTGAAAAGAAAGTGTTAGCTCTGGAGGCAAGGTGCGCTAATTCCTTTCAATCTTCTGTCAAAAATGTAATTTCCGTTCATTTCTCTGTACATATTTAGATATAATACCAATCTCACCTGTTTAATGAATTTGTAATTTTGGAAAATGTTCACAACTGCACAATGAGGAAATCACCCTTTCTTGAATCATGTTTCCAACAGAAGATTGCCATAGCCATGTTGTGTCACCTACTGACCAATGTACCTAAAATTTCCTGACTTTTTCCTGACTTTTGACAAATTTTCCATTTTTCCTGACCATTTTTGCAATTTCCTGACTTTTTCCTGATCCTGAAAAAAAATAAAAAATTCCTGACTTTTTCCTGACCAGTGGGAACCCTGCACTCATTCCGAACATAAAATATGTAAATGTAAATGGCTCTCAGCTAAGAAAAAGTCCAAAGCACATATTATCTATGAAAAATATACCTCTCAACAGGTGTACAAAATCTTACAACTTGTATACCCTTCATATTTGGTCCCTGACTTTTTTGAGGATGTACTTACCTCTAAATTTTGGTTGACTTCTTTCAACCTTGCAATTTCTTTGTCTCTTTTGTCTATATCATCCTGATACTGGGCTGACCTTGCATTTTCCACTATAAATTGCTACAAAGCAAAACAATGTGTTACAACAAGCAGACACATTATCCACTGGTACAATACTGGACCCAAACACAGTCAGTGTTTTCCTCACAAGTTCAACTGTAATCCTTCTTTTTCATTTTACTCCTTTGTGATTTTAATGATTTTACTCAATTCTACATTTTCATTACTTAATAACAATTTCTTTTAACATTTTACATCAATTTATTAAAACTATTTCTTGAACAAAAATGGAAGAGTAATTTCCAGTTATCCAGGTTGTCAATCCCAGGTTACTACTTTTTCACCTTTGGAACCTGAGGGGAGCCCTTATGTTTTCATTCCTGTAACATTAAAGTATCATACAATGCCATCAAATGTAACTGTACTGTCTAAAGGAAGACAATCACCAGGCTATCCAGAATGAAGACACTCAAAATTCACATTTTCACATCCATACCACGGTGATGTAGAGATAAATGTTCGACTGAAGAGGATCCCATTTAACTCTTTAAGTGCCAACTGTGACTTAAGTAAAGTTGCTAACAACAAACTGCGCAGAATTATAAAAAAGGGTGCTAGATTCATGTTCCTTGTAAAAAGACCTTTAATTCAAGTAACAGTATGCTTATTTGTTACATAGAATACAATTGTACAGGTCAACAGCTTTCCTTGGCACGCTTTGGGTTCACTGCAATTTTCCAAAATGTGTCTGTGAAGGAGTTAAATAGGTTCCCAACTCATCAAGGGTAAACAATATCCCTTCATAAGTTGGGAAAGTCAATGGTGCCCCACCCTGGTCAAGATACCCAGGTGACACTATAATGCGTGTTGATCGGTGTCATCTATATATCTTGTCTATGTTTGAAATTCCTTGTACTCAGTATAGAATTTAAATAGTGGAGATGTACAGATAAGCGGGGGAATTTGTTCTTGAAGTCACTTATCATATGCCAAGGTGTTTATGATATAGGTGGTAGTAGACCAGCCTTTACTCAATGCTACAGACTCTATCTCATTCTGGTGCTGAGCAGAGGATGTGTACACATACAGTTTTTATAATTAAGCCTTAAGTGTTGCACGGCATGGAGAATTTGAATTTGCCACCATTTAGACCCATTTGTGACTTTGAATGTGGTATCATCAGATGAAACTTGTATCATACATGTATTAAAACCTGTCCAAGCTTGACAGAGAGGACTGGATTGGCAGATAGCAGACCAACAGCCCGTTGGGGCTGCCGTCTTCTATCTACTGATACTCTCCAGTCTAACTTTACTGTATTTAAATCCTTTAACCCTTAAAGCACTGATTTAAGACTGAGTCAACAGCTTTCCTCGGGACACTTTGCATGTAATTGCAGCAAAGTGTCCCAAGGAAAGCTGTTGACTAAGACTAGGCTTGCTGGTATTTGAATGAAAGGTGTCTTCATGAAGAATTTCAATCTTTTAGCTATAACGTGTTTAACGGTAATGAGAAAACAACTACATGTATAGCTGTGATTAGCTTATGGGTCAATACAGCACTCTACAGCTTACAATGTGCAGTAATGTGGTCATCTGAGGGTACAGTATAGGAGGGGATTACATGTAAGCTGGCATACTGCAACAACTAAAATGGGCCAGAGTGGATTTTGTCATAGCTACAATGAAAGGCGGGAAGGGGGAGGGGTACTGAAAGGCTACGATGAAAGTCTTACCTTACCACTACACTACACAATTCTCCAATGTAGGGCTGCTGCTGACTTGTAACCTCAGGGCCAGAATTTCGCAAAATTTTGCGAGAACCTATTTGGATTTTTGTCAGTTAGTTTTCTTTTTAAAGAAAGACAAGTTTCACAGAATCTTTACGAGAGTGGACTCTCGGATTCTCGCCGAAATTCTGACCCTGAACATCCATCAACATATCCTCCACATATTATTTCTACCACAGAAACTGTACATACTGTAGCTGCAATTTTGCTGTTAAGGTAACTCACGTGTCTATACACTTCTTGTATTTTTTCTTTTCTGATGATATTACTTGCATCTGCCTCCACTTTATCAAAAAATTTGGGATCAGGTTCGGAGGGTTGACTTTTGTCAGCTGTGTCATTGCCTGGAAATGAGTAAGAAAGATTCTAAATCCATTAAAAAAAAAAAAAAAACAATAATAATAAAATGACATTTCAAGGTGACAAGGGAAAGGCCACCACCAGTTTATTTCATAAATACAAACCCCACAAAAACCGGTACATCGCAATGTGAGTGTCTCAGACAGCACACCAGGAAGATCAAGTTGCCAAGTGTACCAATAATATCTTCACAAAAATTGATCTCACCCGAAAAAAAAGTTTGTACGAATATCCATACAGAGGAAAATACTTTACTTTCAAAATGCAAACACATGTATGTAATTCACATCATTCACAATGTGCAGAACTTTGGCTTATGGGTGCACTAACCTGCTAAAACTTACCCCAAAAAAATCACATTTAGATCTGGTTATAAGTTAAATGCATTTTACCTAAAACACCTGACATACCAATAAATTTATGGCACAGAAAATATTACTAAACACAAGGTACAGTTGCTTCACAATCAGCAAAGACATCAAAGTAGAAGGGTGATGTATTGCAAGCCAGCAGTAATGCAGACCAACAGAGATGGGTAACAACAGACAGTGTGCTGAACACTTCAGTCAGAAAGGCTTGGGTTGTGTTTTCCGGATATTTTTCACTCTGTAAATTGGCAACTTAATTACATAAAATTTGTTTATTCAAAGGTACTTTAGCATAAAATCCAATGCATATACATACAGACACAAATATAATATCTCTGACTTGAAACAAATTTTGTATTTTTTTTTTTTATTCAGCTGAATAAATATGAATTGGCAAATATAATCTTTCCTATTTTGGTGGCTTTTTTTATTTTACTAATCACATACATATTCCCAATCAACCACTATACTGTAAATACTTTTTCAGACTTGCCAAACTTCAGAACCAACAAAAGTCTAAAAATATGACCCCAAAAAGTGTACAATTGGCTGCAAAAGTGTACAATATTCCTTTTACGCTTTACAACAGTTATTTGCAACAGAAGATTAGTTTTTCTTTGACATTTTTCATGTATCCTAAATTATATTTGTTGAAAAAGGTTTTAAAATGTATCAACAGGATTTTTGCTTTATGAATAAATCAAAATAGAAACTGTATTACAAGAAACTCTGCCATGCATTTCTTTAGGTGTCATAACACTGCATTATTGCCACACATTTTACTACAATTTATTCATTTTATTGCACTATAGCTATACTTGGTGCTTGAAAGCATATATTGATGAGAAGAAAAAACACTTACAAATTTTCCATTAAAACTTACAAGTGTACAACAGAACTGAAACGTGGACATTGTAAGACTAAATGTTACAAGTTGGCAGGTATGCAATTTTTCCCAAATCTGATGAAGAAAAATGGTGCTTTTTGACATGTTTTAAGTCATAAAATGACTCCCAAAAAGGCCAAGATTAAGCCTGGAAGTGGAAATATTCAGGCACACAGAGTTATTTATGATTACAAAAAAACCCCAGCATATTTAGATCCCCAAATTGACCCAATGTATCAATCATCTTACCTGGACTTTCGGGTTTGTGTTTAGCACTGTCCACACTAGAAAGTTGATTAAATTCTTCTAAAGACATTGTGTTAACTTTATCTTTTTTCTTCTTTTTCTTGTCTTTACTTCCAGGTGTTGCATGACCATCTCCTTCAGATCCATCCACAGACTTCAAAAGACATGAACATATTAAATTCATGGACAAATACCAACATAAACTTGCCCTTTTTGTTTCTTTTTATACAAGTCTTTTCAATTCCAAATTTATATCCATAACTTTGCTGTATTAGTTGAAAGCACCTGCACTTAATTTTTAAGTCATTTACCATTCTTACAATTCATACAACACCATAATGCATTTATCTCTCTACATTTCCAAATAAATGTACGTGTATTAATGATACAAGTTACATTTGACAAGAAAATCTTTTTAACAGTGACACATTGATAACCTGGAAACTTTATCCATTTGGGTAATTTTCTGCTGATACTCACAACGTTCCTGTCAAGTGAAGTAGAGGATTTTTGTATTCAGTCCGTTTTAGCTGTCAACTGAATTGTACATTCTTGTGACCCTTACAATACTCACTGTCTGACGCTGCCTTTGTTGTTCGAAGTCTAGTTTGCTCAGTAACAGGGCTTGCTCTAGATCTTTTTCATATGCCTCTGAGGTGAACTGAAAGAGAAATATGTTAGCTAATTGTGTGACAAAGGCTACTTGACAATTTGCATTTTTGTGTGATAAAATGTGGGAAAAAGACACCCCCCCCACCCCACCCCCGAGCTTCTTACTTAAGTATACAGATGCTGGAGGTGACCATATCCAAAAATACACTGGTCAACCCATCCATGTCTAAGGAGAGATCACAAAGAAGGATTCGGAGGCAGGTACAATCATTTGTAGTCACATACATGAATAGTTGGTATGGAAAACTTGGTATAAGATGGGAGGTGCAAAGGAACAGTGTACACACACTTCAAGTATATTTTGTTCTCTACGCGGGATCATCAAGTAAGTGTGTGTCCATAGTACACACTCTGCATCGTGGCACTAGTACAGTACAAAATAAAGTTGGCTCAATTTCCTTGCCAAGATGTAAAAGGTAGATCCATAAATTTTAGTAGATTTTGCTGACTACATATATAAACATTATCCAGCACTGGGTCACAGCAGCATTAGAACTCTTCCTGTCCATGACACACAGAAATTTTAGTTTGCCCAGTCAGTTAGATTCACAACATTTTTAAATCCAAAACATCTCTTTACATCAACCGGTAATCGTACCAAGTGCCGTCCTCTTTTCCAAAGAACCTTGAAGAAACTTGGATTCAACTTTTTTTGTTTTCTGATGTAAAGACATTAAATTTGTGGCAAAACTCTTCTTAACAATGTAAACCGAAAAACAGTGTCTCATTTTGTGTGATTTATGTTTTGTTATGGTGGTATTCATGATTGGAGTTGCCTCAATGACACTCACTTAATACACCAAAGTAACCAGACTTTGACTCATTCTCTGGACAAAACTACAATTGTTATTGACAATCTGAGACACCCTTTGTTACGAACAGTTTGTAACATTGTTACGAACAGTTTGCCACAGATTTAATGTCTTTGCATCAGAAAACAAAAAAGTTAAATCTTAACCTTCCCACAATCCCACCAAATTTCGTGAAGACCTACCAAAAATTAAAGATACTAGAGTCTTCACAAGATTTTAACATTTTGACCCCTTTATCACATAGTATCATAGGTGGTGCCAATATCAAAAGGGACCTAGATTTTCATGCACCATATACCGGTAAGTCATGAAAGTTATATTAGGCTAACTTGAAAACTGTTGATGGTATCACCCTAACGAGCAAGAGTTTACACACAGATGGACAGACATTAGCGATCACATAAGCTGTTCGACCTTTGGTACTAAAGCAGAGCTAAAAAGGGTTCATACCTCATCATCAACTTTTTTCCATTCTTCCCACTGCTTCCCAACACCAGGTGGCACTGCTTCAGAGTCCCCACTGGCCCCTTTACTTCCACCATGGCCTTGACTGGCTGCCCCTTTGGCTTTGTTTCCAGACATACAAAATGCTAAATTTCTCAGCTGCAAAGGGCGAAAAAAAAACCCACTTTATTACTAGAGTAGAACAGAAAAATATTCACACAAACCTAATTGATATGATCCTTTATAAACAGCATTTTTATTCCTTAAAAAATATGCATGTCAATAATCAGTGGCTAGTTGCCTGTAAAAATTGATTTTATACATGTACTGTTAATTTACTTGCTACTAAACTTGGGGGTAAAATAATGACAAAGTGGATGGCCAATGTATATTATTGTTTACTTTAAATCTTATTCTTCAGTAATCTATCAGCACTTGAATTTGGGGGTATATTATAGTTCTGTTCTTCTTTTCTACCTACTTGAGAAAAAGCAAGTTGATAAAAGTATTTTTAGTTTAAACATATTTATTTCAGCTGGATTGCCCTATAGTACAAAAAGACTAATACATGGGTTCTCCAGACAAGGGAAGTACATGTACAGTGATACCTGCTGTATGCAACCACTGCCATGAACAGGCTTGGACATAGGAGTCAGTTTCTTTGCAAATTTACCTGCAGTGACACATCACCTGCTGTAAGTGGCCACTTTTTCTTGGCTGGAGGGGTGGTCACTTGTCTTAGTTGCAGAACTGCAAGCTTGAAAATGCACTGCAGAGTGCAAAATTAACTCCACAATGCCACAAACAATGGGCCTATTGAACACTGAATTTCCAGTGACCTCCAAAATGGAGGTAAATTATGATGGAAAATTTTACCAATATTTCACGTTTTTGCTACTCGAACATGATGTTAATACCGTATTCATTCTATTTGTTGCACATGCACAAATAGAAGCACAGCACTCTTGGGTGGTTTTATTAAAAATTTCAGATTTTTCAACATTTTAAAAGATAAACTGCTTCTGATGAAAGAAGACGGTTCATTGTTGTTATCTTATGCTGGGTTCTATAATAAGTGTAATTGCTTGTGGCATTGTAAATTCAGACATATCATTACCACAAAACTCTACGAAAACCATGTAACTCCTGGAAATCTTTGCATTAGCACAACATGCTACTGTTAGAAGGTATACGGTAACTGCGAGTTGGTTAAGGTATATTGTCTAGTACAAAATAATTGATTCTGATACATATGCATTACATGTTTGGCAGTAAGATTACTTTTTTGCTGCAGGTTCTGAAAGCATAGACATCATTTACATGCCAAGTTTTCGACATTGGCATGTACAGTGGTACCTGCTGTATGTGGCCACCCCTTCTGCCGAGAAAAAGTGGCCAGATACAGCAGGTGACCTGTCACCACAAATTTTACAAAGAAATTGATTCCTATGTCTGAGCCTAGTGACTACAAAAAGCAACGTGGCTGCTCACGACAGTGGTTGCATACAGCAGGTACCACTGTAAATGATATCTACAAGCGATACAATAGTTGGTACGTTAATTGCAGGAATTGTATAAGTGCTTGAGGATTCTTGGGAAAGCTGGTGGTAGAAATAAAGTTATTGTAAGTGTCTACTGCACCATATGGCTAAAACATACACTCCCCCCCCCCCCCCAATGTTCATTATTGCTGATTAAAGATACAGAACACGTACATATATTATGCCATATTCAGGCAAGGAATATATACTTTGTTTGTGCCTACATAAAGCGTCATGCATAACACTTGTTCTGACAGATGCTGAATAACAGGCCTTGGGGTATATACTAGTATACAGAGGGAATATCAATGTTCCTAGAGTTCACAAATAGTTTCATATGTCTGTTATTGACCATGCATGCATTAAAAAAATGATCCAGTCTAAAATGTGGCTTAAAAAACTACATGTATAGGGCTTCAAGTAGCACTATGCATTTTAAGCGAGCCATTATCATGACTGGTTAAACGATTACAAATGCACTAAAAATAATAATAACACGCATTATGCCGCTGAAAATATTTGTTGAAACTTTCAGGAGCCTGCTATATTTGTCTTCAAAAAGAGATAAAAATATATCCAAAATGGAATATGGCCCTGCACCTCAGCCATAAGACACCCCCCCCCCAATAATCCCCATATGGTACCTTACATTTCTCAACATCAGTTGCCTTGCATCTTTCAAGACATTGTAAGTAAGAGATTGTTTTACTTATATTGAAGTTTGAGGTAAGTTCTTCCTTATTTGTCATACAGACAAAGCTTTCTACATCAAGACTAATAGATATGCAATACATGTACAAGGTACAGATAATGGTGCAATGTGGCATCCCACAATTATGCGGATTCATACATAAACAACAGTGCTGCCCAAACAGATAGAGACAAGCACCACAACCTGTTGTGTACAGCCATGCAATAATAATAATCCCGTGTCACTGTAAAACTTCCCATTATTATTATTATTATTATTATTATTATTATTATTATTATTATTATTATTATTATTATTATATTTAATGATCAAGTTTTAAGTCTTGGAAAGGGTGGCCACATGGCAGCGGCTGCTTGCAGCCTTAATGTGGGTCTCCCTGGACTAAACATTACTTTTCTCAGGAATGAGCATATTTTGTTTTTATTATTGTGATCATATGTAATGTTAGACCAAATAAATAATTTTCAGATTCATACTCATTGACAGCAACAGCCAACAATTGAATGCTTGTACTTTGAGAACTCAGCCTGGCTGTGTCAATTGTTGCTTGACACAAACACGGTCAGTCAGTGTCAAGATCCAGCGTGATATCTATCCAGGTGTGATAGTCCATGGACCTATAACAAGTCAATCTGGCCATGGATAGCCAAGCCCTTGATGCAAGAGACAAGAACACTATCTCTCTATCATCACCATTGCCAGTGCATCTGTCAATATTGAAATGGCATAAATTACCTCTGCATTTTCAGCTTTTGCTGCCTCGGCCTTCTTTTTCTTTTTGTTCTTCTTTTTCGGCGCAGACGCTGGCTTATTGCCCTTTTTTACCACTTCTGTCTGTTTGGTCTCTTGTTCGTCACTGTCATCGTCTTCCACCCTCAAAAGGGCAAAGCGCGAAACTTGTCCAAGGGGTGCAGCCATGTTTGATGCAGATGAAATGTGGCGCCATCTGTGCCGCTGTCAGAGAAATATATTCCTGCAATACTATTTCCCGTTTGCTGCCACTCCAGAAAGCACGTGCGCACTGTCAAGAGACTTGGAAAGAAGGCGAGCTGAGCTGATCACCTGAAATTTCGCTAAAGCTGACGTCAGTCAGGCGTAGACAATACACATTTCGCCACAGATGACTACAATGAAATTTCAAATCTTGAGAATTTATGAGAATAAAAGACTATTATTGCCAACCCTTGATTAAATATAAAAATCACGACCTATGAAAATATCAATATTAAAGAGGAAAAGAGGATAAAACATTAGGCTAAACAAAAGATCAGGACTAAACTTAGGAATGCAGAATCTAAGTTCAAGAACAAAGCACTGTAAATGAACTTTCACAAGAAAAAAGAGAAAATACAAGCCTAAGTTCTGGAAGCTAAACAGAAACAGGAAAAGGAGTCGGATTGAAAGGGGAGGGGGGGGGCGACGCTGGGTAGGCCTATTCCCGGTCCGGGGCTAGCTCCAGGGAACCCATGCAGCCCATTGTTACTGTTGGCAATTTAACCCTAACAAAAATCGCCAACAATAACAATGGATTGGGTCCCCTGGAGCTAGGTCCGGGGCCCTCCTTGGGCATTGAAAATTGTAAAAATGAAGAAGTAACACAGAACAATGGCAGCGGACAATCAGGACAAAATGAACATTTACTTCATGTATGTTATAATACCAATGCTGATTCGCTAGGAAATAAAATAGAAGAGCTGCGACAAATTGCATTGAGCAGTAATTATTGCAATAACCGAAGTTAGACCTAAAAATGCCAGATTTGAAATCTGGCATCTAGCTGGATACACGATGTTTGATAGTTGGAGATTTACTGGAGGACCAGCAGTCAATTTGTGAGTGGAGATACATTAGTGAACTTGTACAAAAACAAATGTAAAAGAGCGTTCTGATAAGGAGGTACCCGTTCCACCAAGGTTCCTTCCTTTTAGGTAGAATGGCCGAATATGTATATACACATGTGCAAGGTCATTCAAACAAAAAAAAAAAAAAAAAAAAAACAATGTGTACATAGTTTTGTAAGCTAAGGGAAAATATACATGTATCACATGGCTGTCTTTGTTCTCTTATTACACGAAAAAGACAAAATACAAGAAGCTATCAAATGCTGTCACAACAGTGCCTGTGAAGAACAGGTCTCTTGTCATTGGTAGCAAAAAGCCCCTCGAGGACTGGGACAGTCCTGTGCTTAGCTGACCTCACATGCACAGATCGTGAATTTCCATTGCAATCTCTATAGACTCATCTAGTAATCAATAGGAATGCATGCATTAACCGATAGCTACCCAATTTGAAAATTTTGTTTAAAATCAGGGAACCAGATTATTACTACCTAGTGAACAAGTTTGTTTAACCGTCCCACAAGCTTCATTTCCATCAAGTTTCAGAATTTTAAAAAAAAAAACAGTTAAAAAAAGTAAAAACACACAAGAATTCGTAAAATACAGCAAAATTAATTCGCCGCGTCACCTGCTGAAAAAAAATCAGGTCTATAGGAGTCGACCTAAGTGTCCCCAGAAGCATTTGGCTAGAGTGTTTTGGAGAGGAAAATGTTACGTTCCATTGCAACCCCCACAGACTCACGTAGTAATCAACAGAAATGCATGCATTCGCCGACAGGTACCCAAAATTCAGTAAAAATCAGGGATCCATAGTATCAGCACCTAGTAAACAACTATGCTTTAACCTCCTACAATATACATTTCAACAGAGTTTCAGAACTAGCTGAGTGGCGTTTTTTGAGAAGTTGAAAATAGCGAAAGCACAAGAAAATTCCTACAACATTTTGTAAAATCACATCGCCACCTGCTGAACAAATTAAGATCTAGTGATCCTCGCAAGTGTCTATGCATTTCGAAGAAATTGGCCAAGTGTTTTCCGAGAGGAAGACATTTTTTTTAAAGATTTGTGGTAAAATATGAAAAAATATTCCGTCAGAGATAGACACAAAGTTAAGGTTCAAGGATTCCAGTGCAGACTTTAGGAACCGGTTTAGAAATGCTAAACCGTATTGGGCTGATTCTTTGACTGATTTATGAAAAAAATGCATCTTAATATGGTGATAGAGATGAAGTAAATACTAAAGATCCCCGACTTTCGAGGGGATCATATCAATGAACTAAGGCCATGGTCAACGGAAGAAATACCTCTGACCGAAGAAGAAAATGGTGAGTTGGTCACAAATCTTGAAGAAATGTTAGCTGCTCGGAAGGGGAATTTCATTCACGTCACATACTGGTTTGTTACAAAGTACGGGATCCGTCAAGAAGATACATTGTCTCCAATGTTATATACATACATACATACATACATACATACATACATACATACATACATACATACATACATACATACATATATATTAATGATTTTATTACAGAGATCAATGAGCTTAACTATGATATAAAAGTAGCAGGGAAAAAATGTTGCCGTGCTAGCATATGCAGATGACATATTTTTATTGGTGAATGAAACAGAACCGCAGTTAACGTTAAATTTATTTGAGTTGTGATGTAAGAAATGGCGACTCAGAGTTAATATTGATAAAACTAAAATTATTCACTTTCATAGTAAGAGAGAAAATCGTTGTGAATATCAGTTTAAGCTGCTTACCAAAGACATTTCACTTGTTAGCAGAAATAAGTATTTGGGAGTAAATATAAAATTATACAAAAGCTTATTTCAATGGTTTAAATCAAGCTGTGTACGAGGCTCCATTTGACACAGTTTTTTTTCTGTCATTGAAGGTGTCAGTGATATGGTGCGTTTCTGGACAGACTGTTCATGGATTTGTGCAAACAGCATATCCCCTCATGCAGTGTTCGTATTAGACCAGATGGCAAACCATGGATCACTTGTAAAATAAAAGAAATTACTAACAAAACCCAATCGAGCATGGTTTCGTTTCAAACGTTACTGTGATAGACCCCGCCCTCTAACTTTATCACAAACACTCAAACTTGAGGAACTTTACAACTATTATAAACGTTTTCGAAATTCTGTCGTTAATTCTGTCCGTAGTTCTATATAAGATCGTACTTTGCCAAACTCCGCATCATACTTGACTCCAGCAATAATAATAATAAAAAAAGGTGGCGGAACATGAGCAAAAACACCCTTGGCTCGAAAATTAACCATTCTGTTCCTCCCCTTCTGGAAAACGGCACTGTTATTACTATAGCAATACTGATAAGTGTTAAATTTTTAATAGATATTTTGGTGATCAGTGAACTTCACAAGGAAAACAACCCTATATGCATCTTCCTGAATTTTTTATTGAACGGAAGCGACACTTAATTTCTTTACTGTTGATGAATCGTCCGTGAAAAAATTTCTTCAATCCCTCAAGACTGCCTCCTCGTCTGTTCCGGACGGTATATGAAACATCATATTAAAATATATCCCCTAGTATTTGTGGGTCACTTACTAAATTATTCAACTCTTCTAATGCTTCTTCCAGCTGTTCTGACGCATGGAAAAATGCCAGTCTTTGTCCTGTCTTCAAAAAATCTGACAAACAATGTGAAAGTAATCATCGCCCTATCTCTCCCTTGTGCAACGGATCTAAAGTCTTTGAAAGATTGATTTTCAATGTATTATATTAATATGTCATGCTTCATGGACTTCTAACCGCTAAAATTCCGGCTAAAAACCAACCATTCTACCGTAAATGAACTTATCAAAATTGTACATGATAACTATAATGGCCTGGAACTGAGAAAAGGTGCCTGGATGGTCTTTTTTGACATTCGCGTGGCCTTTGATCGTGTGCAGCATGGATGCTTTATCTTTAAACTGAAACAACTTGGTATAAAAGGTCCTGTCTTTTTATTGAATCAGGGTTCCCTCAAGGTTCCATCCTTGGGTCCCTGCTTTTCCTAGTTTTTTATCAATGACATTACTGAAAATATTATTTGCGACATCAAACACTTTGCAGATGACACAAGTTTTCTATAGATGGTATAGGATCCCCTTATTTCTGCACAGCGCTTAAACAGGCTATTGACCTTGGAAGAATTTCCATTTGGGGAAACAGTGGAAAATAACCTTTAACGCTACTAAATCTCTAGCTCTCCTTGTTTCCATTAAACGCGACAAAAGTAATCCTCCTCTATATCTTGGTGATTCTGTTATACTGGAAGGCACTACTCATACCCACTCAGGCTTAACTCTATCCCATAACTTGAAATGGGATGTTCATATAACAAGAATTATTGAAAAGGTTAGCAAACACGTATCATTATTGTACAGGCTTAAATACAAACTCTCACGTAATACACTCTCCGGACGTTATAAATCCATCAAACGCTCTATCCTGGAATATGGCTGCGTCATTTTTGATAACTGTTCAGATGCCCTTGCCAATTCGCTTGAGTCATATACAGTTTGATGCAGCTCGTATATGCATTGGTGCTAGGGAACACACTCCCCATGACCTCCTATTTACCGGCTGGCGTACCTTGGCCAAACAAAGACAATACTTCAAACTGATCTTGCTCTTCAAATGAGCAATAGATTAACCCCAGTTTATTGTCTCATCTGATACCTCATACAGATGCACAACCTAACCACCATCTTAGAAGCAGAAATCGCCCATGCCTCCGTCAAATCAAACTAACAACTCAACATTTTAGCAAATAATTCATGCCGTCTACTATTAAACTCCGCAACAATATAACCCTTGATCTAAGAAAGTCTACAACAGTTGACCAGTTTGAGCTCTACCTGGAAAGTACACATTCATCTGTTGATTATGTACCCACTTATTATTCTTATGGTATGAGATCCCCTGATCTTAAGTTTTAGTACATGCCCAGTTGAGACTTGATGTATTAGGTCTGAATTTGCATCTCTGCAAAATTAATGTGATCGAATCCGCTGCAGCTTGTTAATGTTCTTTTCCAAATGAAACTACATATCATTATTTTTTGGAATTCCCTAATTTTGGAATTCTTAGAAGCTAGAGATTTGTTGCGTTCAATTTGTCGTATTTTGGCGCCGGGAGTTAACCCCTCCTCAATTGTTCAAATTGCTGGTAAAATCCTTTTTAGTTATATAGGCCTAATACATGGAAACGAGATTATCTCTGAACAGCATTAACAATGCAAGAGTGGATTCGGTTCAAAAGTAGGCCTACATTTTCCTTTCTTGTGTGAGCATTAACAAACTAAATAGATGATACACTCTATATACATATAAAATGAAGATGCCTGTGTACAGATGTATAGACCTATATCATGGTCCTGGTATTATATTTTTGCATAAAGATTACAATAGAATGCAATACGAGCACATTATGCAGCTGCATAACATTTTTCACGATGTGAAAGTTTTTACTGCATCAACATTATACTTTTATAGTTCATGTCACGAATGGGCGATGGCATATAGGTCTAATGGTTTTTGACGCCGACGGGCTCTAGCAAAAACACTCATTCCTTGAGGTATAAATTTTTGGCATGGAAACTACTGACAATTGAATGTTTAAAAACTAGTGCCTATGTGAAAATGAAATACAAAATATGTACATGTCGGCCTATGATAAATTTACAACGCAAGCACCAGATTAATTCTGTTATAGAAGACATGTTATTCTTCATGATAGGCCCATATGAGTGCTCGAAAAATACGGTTAAAAATTTATTTGAAAAAAAATAATGTTGGTATTGGTGTGACAACTGTTGTTCTGACTCAATGAAACATCGTGATAGGCCTATATGAGGGCTCCAAAATACGGTTAAAAATTTATTTCAAGTTCATGAAATAAGGCAGACATATTCTTTGGTTCCACTAGGACAAGAAGTCGGTCAGCCACCGCCTCCCTCCCTCCCTCCCTGCCCCCCCCCCAAAAAAAATCTGGAATCACGCAGATTTTCAAAATGCTCGGAACATATTGCAAAAGCGTTTGACACTGTTCCCCACCTCAGACTTCAACACAAATTACGTCAAGTGGGTATACGAGGTAAAGTGTTGACATGGATCTCTAACTTCCTACAGGGACGTCGCCAACGAGTTCTCCTTAGAAACGGATCTTCTTCATTTAAAAATGTATCTAGCGGCGTTCCTCAAGGGACCATTATGGGACCTTTGTTATTCCTTGTATACGTTAACGATTTGCCAGATTTAACCTCCTCTACAGCAAAAATGTTCGCTGACGATACCAAGCTGTATAGAGATATCTCAGATTTACATGACTGTAGACTGTTACAAAAAGATCAAAATGCTCTTTCAGTGTGGTCTTCTCAGTGGCTCCTGAAATTCAATGAAACCAAATGTGTAGTCTTGAAGATTAAAGAGAGTCTAAACTACTTATATACTTTGAATGGATCTTACTTGAATCAAGTCACTGAACAACGAGACTTGGGAATATTGATCACGGATAATCTTCATCCCTGTCGTCACATTGCTGAAATTACTAAAAAAAAAAAGCCTACCAGCGTATTGGACTCATTAAACGTTGTTTCACCGGACTCACCCAAGAGAAAGTCGAAATACTATACAAAACAATTATAAGACCAGTCCTTGAATACAGATCTCCCGTATGGAGCCCCTGGCTCCAATATTAGCTCTAGAAAAAGTCCAGGCCAGGTGCCTAAAGTTATGTAGTGAAGACTTAGTCCTTGACAGCTTAGAATCAAGAAGACATAATACAGATATGTGTGAGACTTATAAATTGCTGCATGGACACTATAAAACTGACTCCAGTAAATTCCTACAACCAGCTAGACGTTATCTAAGGGGCCACTCTCTCAAGCTTTGGAAAAACTACGCCAGAACTGAGATTAGGAAGAACTCCTGCGCCTTCAGAGTGGTGGACCCATGGAACAACTTGCCCAAGGAGACAGTTAATGCACCTAGCCTGCCCACCTTCAAAAAGAAATTGAAAGCTCTGCCTTAATGGTAAAGGAGTTTCATCAACCAAGTATACCAAGCAAGTAAGTAAATAAGATCCAGGAAAATTTAATTTATGCATATGTTTCAGCTGTGTGTAAATTTCAGCTGAGTTTATTTTCTGGACAAATAAAGTTCAGATTAATAAAGTGTAAGGGAAAAAATCGTGCAGTTGATTTCTTTTCAGGAAGTATATTCGGAAAATTGACTGTGTCAACTGGGCAAAGACAAAGTTCAGTAATTGTTGGAAAAAAAGTCGCTGTTTGGGAATAGTAGGCTGATATGGTGTACACTCAATGTCAATGAATTACTGATTGAGAGGTAATGGAAAAAAGACTGACAGGTAATTAATTTCAGTTGTGACTGTAACATAAAGATATTCTCAGTTAGTGCTTACATTTGTTCAAGGGCAGTGGAAAAAATAGGGAATTATATACAGGTACACAAAAACATTGTGTTAGCCTTGTGTCTAAAATTATTCTTTGGCCTACAAACTTGTACACTGTTACTGCATATTTGTGTCACCATACACTGTAATTGGCCAGTGTTCTATTTTTTTTTCTTCTTGGTTCAGATTTGAATTGTTGGGGATTGTGTTTGAGTTTCCCGCCATTTTTAACAGGCAGTCATTGTGTGTATGCACAAACAAAGGACTATAAATATAGATTTTTTTTTCTCTCTCTCAAACTTTGGGAGATTGAATTGAACTTGGGATATTTTTTAACAGCTCAAGCAAAAGTCAAGTTACCAAAACACTGAGAGTTCTTGGAATTAAAACTTCAGATTGCTTTTGGGGAAAATAGTATTGCATGACTGCATGTAAAGTAGGTCATACATGGTTCTACCAAAAGACAACAAGTGTTGAGAATTTCCCAGCAAATAATACAGTAAGCTGTTTGTAAATTCAGGTCAGATTATATTCTGGCTAGATTTTCATATATAACAGACACGCATACAATTATTTTGCCAATAGGTTGGAATATCTCTGGCTAATTAGCACTTAGTAGGAGTGTAGTTAGGTCATGGTGGGCGCTTGTTGGTGTCAAGTAAATTGATAAACAAATAGGAAGTACAATGCCTACAATACATATAAATACAGCATCTAAAGAAGAATTAACCAATCTGTATGGGATTGGCGAAACTCGTGCAGAGAAAATTTTAGAACTTCGCGCACAAAAAGGAGGACATTTAAAAGTAGAAGATCTAGAACAGATCACGGGTGTTGACTGGCAAGATTGTGGCAATAGAGGCATAATTTTGAGTGAAGTTCCAACAGTGGCTGTCCAGCCAACTCTCCAAGATCTGTTTCAACTGTTGAGTGCCATGAGATTGGAACAAAGTTCAGTTGTTCAGAAATTGGAAGCAACTCAGTCCGATGGGAAAAAGCTGTCTGTGAACCAGGAAGAAATACAGCAGAAATTAAACAGTCCGGAAAGAAGAAACAGAAGCAGGCGCAGCTCAGAATGCTCAAGCAAGACCGATGATGAGGGAAAAAAACTTCCCTTTGCTGGTGCACTTAATGTATTGATGGCATCTGCACCGAATGGGGTTTATAAAAGCCAGGGCATATCACAGACAGAGGATGAATCGCGTCCTCCCCCACAGCCAACACAGGTTACACAGGAGCACTTGTATGCGCCAGCTACAGGTACAACGGTGATACAACCTGCATACGCTGCTCAGCACAATGAGTTGGGTAAGCAAGCAAGTGTGAGCATACATGTTGCATCTGCCGTTACACATACTCATAACTCAGCAGCAGTACAGTCAATGAGTAATGGTTTACAGGTTCCACCTCATTCAAGTGTTCAGTTGCCTTGGTTCCTTGGAGATGCAAAGACCAAATTATACTGCAATCTCATCATCATTACCTAGTTGTGTTACCTCCACAGGGTCCACTTATCAGGGACAGGTGGCTCCAAGAGGGTGAAATGGATCGGGGACCTCGCAAGGACTATGTGGAAGGGCATCAAAATCGGTGGTCTAGGGAACCTCCATTGCCTAAGATGGCAACATTTAATGGCCAACAAGATTGGCGTCCCCATATCCTCCAATTTGAGTGTTTGGCAAGGCGATACAATTGGAGTGACTTAGAGAAGTTGGACAGGCTGGTAGATTCATTGAGAGATAGGGCTTTGAGTTTTTGTGGCAATCTGGATGAATATGTCTGTGAAGACTATGAGAGCCTTAAGGAAAGGTCAGATAAGCGATTCGGAAGAAAAGACCCACCTGCCAGTGTCCAAAGACAGTTGCATGAATTAAGACAAAGACTAGATGAGGGGTTAGATGAGTTTGCTGAGCGAGCCCAAAGACTAACTTTGGATAGTTTTCCAAATAGGTCGAGTGAATCAAGAGATATACTGGAAAACTTAGCCAAACAGGCCTTTTTGAAGGGTTGTGCCCACAGTGGTGTGGCATGTCAAGTTATGAACAAGGAGCCGAAAGACCTTGACGAGGCCTTGCACTTGATAAAAGTACATGTGCAAAATCATGAAACAATTCTCAGTTCAGGAAAGAAGGTAGTAAAGGCAGTTTCATTTGCTGGAGACTGCAATGAGGAATTTCAGGCTTGTATGAATACTCCCGAATGCCTTTTGGGCTTTGTGGCTTGCCCGCAACATTCATGAGGGCAATGAATTTAGTGTTAAGAGGACCGTTGTGGAACGAGGTATTGGCTTTTCTTGATGATGTTGTTTAAGGGGGTAAAACCTTTGAAGATCATCTCAGAAACCTCAGACTGGTGTTGAAGAGGTTTAGGGGTCATAATCTTAAGTTGAAACCAAAAAAGTGTCATCTGTTTCAGCGGGAAATTACGTTCCTGGGACGATTGGTCTCAGCAGATGACATTGCTATGGCTCCAGATAAAATAGCTGCTGTCAAGGAGTGGCCAGTCCCTACAAATACTAAAGAGGTAGAGTCGTTTCTTGGCTTTGCCAACTATCACAGGGACCACATGAAAGAATTTGCCCACATAGCTTCAAAGCTATATGAACTTACAGGTCCAAAATCCACATTCTGCTGGACAGAGGAACATCAGAGGTCTTATGATAATTTGAAAACCGCCCTTACATGTGCACCTGTTTTAGGATTTCCAGAGTCAGAAGGCATCTTTATATTGGACTGTGATGCTTCAGATGGGGCCATAGGGGCAGAGCTTATGCAGGTTCAGAGAGTGAAAGAAAGAAGCATTTCATATGGTAGTTTTGCACTGTCGTGCCCAAGAATCTGAAACAGGAGGTGCTTAAATTCTGCCATGATGTTCGGCTTGCTGGACATCTTGGGGAACATAAAACCTTGGAACTCCTGAAGAACCGTTTCTTTTGGCACGGCATGAGTCAGGATTGTAAATTGTTTGTGCAAACCTGCGTTAAGTGTAGCAAAAACAAAAAACCTAGGGTATGGCCTAAGGCGCGATTAAGTAAGTATCACGTCAGTGCTCCCATGGAAAGAGTACATTTTGACATCTTGGGGCCAATCACTCGCAGTGAAAGTGGAAATCTCTATATTCTGTGTTTTTGTAGATCAATTCAGTAAGTGGTTCGAATGTTTTCCTCTTTCAAATCAGTCAGCTGAAGTCATTGTCTCCAAGGTGGTGGACGAATTCATTGCTTGGTTTGGATGCCCACTACAGATACATACGGACCAGGGTAGGAATGTTGGTGGGAAAATTGTCCATAGCATTTGTGAACTGCTGGAAATTTCTAAAACCCGTACAACTCCTTATAGACCAAGAAGTAATGGCCAGGTGGAAAGGTATAACTGGCTGTTACTGGCAATGATTCGATGCTGTGTTGATAAGGCCAGTAAACAATGGGATAAATATTTACCTCATTTGGCATCAGCTGTCAGGTCCATGGTGAACCAAAGTACTGGGTTTTCTGCCAACATGATTATGCTAGGCAGAGAGGTAGCTAAGCCTTCTGACCTTATGTTTGGTACATGGGAAACTCAGTCAGACCAAAGTGTTCCAGAATACATCAAAAACCTGAAGGAAAACATAAAGATAGCTCATGAGTTGGTCAGGGAGCAACTGAGAACTACACAGACAAAACAGAAATGGGATTATGATCTGCCACTTAGCGAGCAAACTTTTGAAGTTGGGGACTTGGTCTATAAACTCCATGCTGCTACAAAAACAGGTCAGAGTAAGAAACTTAGTAAAGTTTGGGACGGTCCTTACTTGGTAATCAAGGTTATGTCCCCAGTCCTGTTCAGAATTAAGGGTCGTATACAGGAAACAGTGGTTCACCATGATTGCATCAAAATGTGTCAAGATCGACACCCCCATGTGGATGAGACGCCTGTGACACGAGTTTCTTGATTTGGATACAACACTTGCCTATGATGAGAGTGAGCAAGAAGAGTCACCAGATCTCTCATTGGCAGAGTTGTTCAGCAATCCAATTACAGATGAAGTCTTAAATGACCAAATAACCAGTACCCCTTTGCCAGTCGAGGAGTCCCAGAGTAGTGGTTTGGCTGAAGATCTAGAATCTGTGTGGGATGGTCCATCTACCAGCCATGATGGCACTGTGTCAGAAGCTTCCCCAGAGATTGCCAGTGATACCGTGATGACCACAACACGTACAGGACGTAAAATCAAAAGACCAGTTCACTTAAATGATTTTGACATTGACTAACTTAAACAGTGTATGTATATAAAATTGTATATAGTAGAAATAAAGGTTGATTCTATGTGATTGGTCGGACCTGATCTGGCTTACCTAAGTTCAGTGGTGTGGAAGTACAAAATATTTTCTGGGTAAATTTTAAATCATTACTAAAGGTATTTTTGTCTGCAAGTGAAATGGATGAGCAAGAGTTTTTTAATTGGCTCATTTGGGAGGATTGGAGCTCAGATGATGATAGTTCAAGGACAGCAGAGAAAAAGAATATGTCTGACCAGTTCATTGTCAGCACCTCCGGAGCTCGGGACCTGGAAGGTCAAGCCAATGGGTCCAAGACAGATCGTTTACCAGTTGGCAACGATGCATATCAGCAAGAGACAAAGATAGAGTCTACTGGATGTTTAAAGATTGAAGCTCGGAAGAAGAAAAAGAAACATCTTACTCATCCTTGCCCTGTTTGTGGGATCAGAGACAGCCATGTGAAGCGACGTGTACTGGAGTATCATCTGCCATGGTATGTCTCTCCAAGTACAGCTTGTTGAAAATGTGGATTCCAGGGGACACAGCTTAGCAATCTACGAGATCACTTCTCAACACATGTCAGTGATGAATTCTATGCTTTCTCTGATGAGTCTATGTCTACCTGGGCAATGCTTATGACCAGTCTGCTGTACACTCTGGCAGAAAAGTTTAGTTGTGAGGGGATTTCTGGCCTATTATTGTTTGTTTTGAGGTATCACCTGTTTGAGCCTGGTACAGTGGTCACAGAGACAGAGCAACAGCTGTTCCATCAATATAACAGGTTAACAGGGAAAAAAGAGACATATGGCTAGTCCGATTCCTAGGGTGTCATCAGATCTTTTACATTGGAGGGTGTTGGCTGCACTTGTGCATAGGCTTCCAGAAAGTGAACAGGAAGAGATAAGGACCTTGGAGAGGACAATGGTGTTGGTAGGAGAACATTGTAGGGCTGTAGCTTTCCAGGGACTGTCTCAGGCACCATGGATAATTGACTCACATTGCCATTTTGGTGAATTGTTAAGGAAGTCAGGATGTACAGATTTATTTGAAGTTTTGCAGGAACAGCCAACATCAGGAAATTTCCGGGTGGAATATGTGATATCGAATCAGTGTTTTGACAATGAGTGGTTCAGTATCTCAGGTCTGCAGAAGCTGCAAGAGGATCGGGGTGGCAGAGTAAAGCTTACAATCGGTATTCATCCACGATTTGTCACAGAGAAAGAGAGGAATAGCTTGGTGGCCAAAGTAGAGGACCTCATACAGCAGGACAATATAGTGGGTCTAGGGGAAGTTGGTTTAGACTTTAGCAATGAACAACTGTCAGAACAGGGTAAGATCGACCAGAGGAAGACTCTTGAGACGGTACTGCCATTAGCAATGGAATATCAGCTGCCAGTGGTGGTCCATTGTCGTGATGGGGACAACAAAGAAGCCACTTTTCAGTGTTTGCAGATTTTGCAGAGGTCATTGGACTCGGAACACAAGATACATGTCCATTGTTTCAGATGGGATGTGGGTGATGTTGAGAGGTGGCTGGATCTGTTTCCCAATGCTGTTTTTGGAGTGGCGGGCTATGCTCTCAGAGAGGAAGTTTGCGGTTGCATGGTTAAAGTGCTGCAAAAGATTCCATTACAGAAGATTGTCTTGGAGATGGATGCTCCATATTTAGTCCCTCCAGTTTTCAAAGGGTGCACAAGGATTTCAAACCCGGGAAAGCTGTTGGAAGTTGCTAAGCTGGTTGCTGAAGCAAAGAATTTGCCCCTTCAGATCATTTGCGAGGTTACTCGGGGTGTAACCAAGTGTTTTTATGAGCTGGATTAAAAGTATAGTTTGTACCTATGGACTGGTGGTGGGGGACACAATGTTGTAAATTGATACTGACAGTGAAAATGTGTGCATTAGATATACACTTCAGTGGTCAAACTTGTCTGGCTTCTGTATATAAATATATATATATATATATATATATATATATATATATATATATATATATATATATATATACATGTATATATATATACATATATATATGTATATATATATACATATAAAGTATCCTTCAATTTTTTTTTGATTATGTATTTATTCCCAAACATCTATAAGTTCCATTAGAATGTTTGGGCGATAAAGTTGTGATATGAATATGTGCACAAAGGTTTATCTGGTGTGGGTTGTGTATTCATTCTTATATTTTGAATAGATGTGAATTATAAAAAGAAACTGATAGTGTGCTGCTACATATTAATAGATTACCTTTTCTGCTTTTCTTTTAGGTGAGCAGCATGTGGTCGGAAGATGGGTTCGGTGTTGGTGCATGTGGATACAGGTATTCCGGGTAGAGTGGTGCATGCAGGTCATATGGTCAGACTCATCTTAGAATAAGGCATGCCGACACATCCCTTCCAAAGATATGTTTTTTTTTTAGTAACATGGATAGTATAATAATGACCAAAAGTATAATGTGGGTAATATTGCTAAGAGATAAAAAAGAGCCTCATAAAACGGGGGAGAATGTGGTGCTAACCCTACTAAGGGAATGCTTACCCTAAGGTAATAACAAATGATCCCTTTCACCGGAAGTACTAAGCTTGGGTCGTAAGTGAGGCAACGGGGCACTGGGCTTTTGCCGGGAACCTTGAATAGGAATAGACGTGTGGTGAGAGGTCTGCGCCCATTCCCGTCATCCGACAGAAGACACACAGCGAGAGAGGTGTGATCAGGTGAGTGTAATAGCACAACATACACAAAATGAACATAATTGTAAAACTATTTCATTTCTGCAGGAAAAGTTATGGCAGTACTGAGTAGACCGTAGTACGTTTTGAAAGGGGAAAACCACACGTCTATCTGAAATGGGACACACGACCGCACCACGCTGACAGCAAGCGAGGGTGAGGGAGACGGAGCTTGTGTGCACCCTGCGGAAAATTGGGAGGTTTGACATTCTTGAGACCAGAGTATATTTTATCTGTGTCATCACCATTATATTTCCTAACCAAAGCACTTTATTATACCAGTGATTATATTTAAATATTCAAGAGATATCACGTTGCAACATGTTCGTGTTTTGGGGAGCATTTTTAAAAAAATTCTTTTCTTATTGAGAGATGCCAACATCCAAAATGCCATTTCAGGGACATTTTAACTTAAATGAGAACATCATTGGCAGAACATATTTAACAAAGCATATATGAGAAAATACTCAATGCGTAACAAACACCGTAAATTGGTCAAAATTTCAGCTAATTGGAGGGACTGTCCCTGATGATGAGGGACAGTTGGCATCCCAGCTTATTTTATTTGTTAACAAGAACCAGAAATGAGAATGCATGACCATTAAATAATTGCATGTAGTGATGATCTGGTCCTTTGGCTTTGAGTGTTCAAATTAGGAGGCAATGTGTACGGAAGTATTCTATAGTTTGGGGGATGATAGGCCACTGACAACAGGCTATATCGCAAACCATGTTTTTCATAGGCTACAATATGCGTTTCATATAACTTTATGATGACCAGGTGGCTTTTGTATTTGGGAGAAGTAACAGTACTAACACTAAGGAGGTAGTAAGGACAACTCTGCAATTCCTCACAAAATATAGGCCAGAGGCTAAACCCAAAATCAACTGAACCTTTCATCCCAGTTTATTGCTTTTGTGTTGCAGGCTATAGTTTGTGTGTGTGAGTTTTGAACTTACTAGTTCTTGGTGTCAAGGAGCTTTCCCAGCCTACATCAAGAAACTTGTTCATTTCATTTGGAATAATGATGATAAGTAAGTTAAAGTCTGAAACACTCTATAGCAAAAAAACAAAATTTATTTCCCATTGGAATTCTACACATTTTGCCTGAAGCTGGGGAAAAGCCCCAGTGAACGTTATTTGCGTTATGACGTCACGCGCGCACGGGGATTCCCTCGAGCTGTCCAATATAACGATCCAATATAACATTTACAGGGCAGGCACGTGGTACAAATAGAGACAGCTGATTGGCTACTAATGGACTAATGCATGATATATATATATATATATATATATATATATATATATATATATATATATATATATATATATATATATATATATATATATATATATATATATATATATATGTTCAACTAATAAGCACACGAGGGATCAACATAGGCTACAATATGCGTTTCGTATAACGTTATGGTGACCATGTGGCTTTTTGTACCTGGGAGAAGTAACACATAGGAGGTAGTAAGGACAACTCTGCAAATCCTAACAAAATATAGGCCTGAACACAAAAGCAACGGATCATTTCATTTTAGTTCATAAATTACTTTTGTGTTGCAGGCTATAGTTTGTGTGTGTGAGTTTTGAACTTACTAGTTCTTGGTGTCAAGGAGCTTTCTTAGCCTACATCAAGAAACTTATTGATTTCATTGGGAATAATGTTATTGTTAATACAGTAAGTTAAAATCTATTCACGATTTGGATAATGAATGCTATAGGTTCAACCAATAAGCACACCAGGAATCATCATAGGCTACAATATGCGTTTCGTAAAACTTTATGGTGACCAGGTGGCTTTTTGTACCTGGGAGAAGTAACACATAGGAGGTAGTGAGGACAACTCTGCAATTCCTCACAAAATATAGGCCTAAACCCAAAAGCAACGGATCATTTCATTCAAGTTCATAATAAGTTGCCTTTGTGTTGCAGGCTATAGTTTGTGTGTGTGAGTTTTGAACTTACTAGTTCTTGGTGTCAAGTTGCTTCCCCAGCCTACATCAAGAAACTTGTTCATTTCATTGGGAATAATGTTGTTAATCGTTAATACAGTAAGTTAAAATCTATTCACGATTTGGATCATGAATACTATAGGTTCAACAGATAAGCACACGAGGGATCAACATAGGCTACAATATGCGTTTCGTATAACTTTATGGTGACCAGGTGGCTTTTTGTACCTGGGAGAAGTAACACATAGGAGGTAGTAAGGACAACTCTGCAAATCCTAACAAAATATAGGCCTGAACACAAAAGCAACGGATCATTTCATTTTAGTTCATAAATTACTTTTATGTTGCAGGCTATAGTTTGTGTGTGTGAGGTTTGAACTTATTAGCTTTTGGTGTCATGGAACTTCCCCAGCCTACATCAAGAGACTTTGTCACTTCATTGGGAATAATGTTGATGTGATAAGTTAAAATGCATTCCAGGTGTGGGTATTGAAAAAAAAAATAGGATCAATATATGAGCACATTAGGGTTTGTACACATTTGCAAGTTCAGATAGAAAAACGTTTGGTCTGAAGCGATCATAATGGTAAGCACGTTTGTTAGGAGAAAGCTTCGGTGTAAAAAATTGACATTTTGTTAGTTACGTAGGCCAATTCATGCTTTAATGCTTATTTTGGGGTCAAATCACAGTAAAAAACTACAATTCAATTATGGTTTTAAATTTATGGGCCACCTGAGTACGACGGTGCAGTTCAGAAAAGGACAAACCATATTACTTCAATATAAACACACAATTATGAGACTGACTTAAAAAAAATGTCAGCAGTTTACATATGACAAAATGTGTCGTTCCATAATTTCAATGTTTGTCTCAAAATGCAGGAACATTTGAAATCTTACCTGCGAGGCAAATTTAATGTGGTTGTAGCAGTAAGAGAGTTATAACAATTTTGATATCAACTTCGTAAATTATTTTTTACTTCTCGAGTAATGGTTTCTGAATGATAAATGATGTTTGTTTTGAAGTATTTGTCATTTGAATGCTCTGTATTTACATTATTGACAGTAAAAGGAACATTACAGGTAAGCTCATCAGACTGCAAAGTGTGTGAATGTTCCGGATGCGAGAATTAAACAGTTAAAGAAAGCGTAACTTTTTAAATGTTTGCAAAACTGATGAGTTCATCAGAAAAATATTGCGTGTCAGTACCGTAACATAAGTTCTTGAAACTGGAATTTCTTGTCATTCTTAAATCTACCGTCACCAGTATACCAGACAGGCCTGTGCTCATTCAAAATATTACGTGTAAGATTTTTGTTTTGAAGTTCAATAGTATCTCAGTTGTTATATATTTACACATAATGTTCTGTGGTACCAAGAATAAAGGAGAAAATTTTGTACAAATATTTTACTTGATGAAAACTGAGAAAATAACGTGGGAAAATATACCAGAAAAAAGCAAATACATGTATAACAGTGAATGTGTTAAGCACTGTAAAATCTCGATGAAGGTACCACTTGCTTTCACCAATGAATTATATGTTTTCATCTTTCCCTTGGGAAAGATTTTTTATTTTTTTTTTGGTGCGCTTCCATCTAGGAACAGCGGCTCGCCGGAGAGCCACCTGGTGCTGTTCCAGTGCAAGTTAAATCAAGTGGAAGTCACCTTGGTGTGTACACCATGTTTGGGGTTCACGGTACGGGGAAGTATGGTGTAGTTACTAGTAATGGTGCTGTCCAGCTACGTACAGTCCTCGTGCTGTCTTGCTTGGTACAATTGTCATACTGTCCAACTTACTCTAACGTCCCTCCTTGCACAATTTTATTTTTATGCCCCCCTTCGAAGAAGGTGGGGCATATAGCTTTGCACATGTCTGTCGGTCGGTCGGTCGGTCGGTCGGTAGACTGTCGTTTCCGCACAATAACTCAAGAAGTTTTTAAGCTAGGACTTTGATACTGTAAAGGTGTATCATTCTAGTCAAAAGCTAGTCAAAGTTTAAAGATGGGTGACCTTGACCCAATTTTCAAGGTGACAGTGCTACCAGATTTAACTTTGGTTTCTGCAGAATAACTGAAGATGTTTTTAAGCTAGGACTTTTATATTGCTTAGGATTATTGTCCATATTTGGGGCAAGACGAAATTTGAAGATGAATGACCTTGACCTCATTTTAAAGGTCACAGGGTCACTTTACTGAATATGGTTTCATGCTTAGTGCATGATAACTTATACCTTGGAGCTAGAACTTTTATATTGCACAGCTTTATGATTGTCTGTAAGGGCTAGTTTGAGTTTGAAGATGGGTGACCTTGACCCAGTTTTCAGGGCCACAGAGAGATTGTAGAATTCTTATGGTTTCCGCACAATAACTCAAGAAATTTTTGAGCTGAACTTTGATACTGTACAGGTGTATCATTCTAGTGAAAAGCTAGTCAAAGTTTGAAGATGGGTGACCTTGACCTAATTTCTGAGGTCACAGTGCCACCGGAGTTAACTTTGGCTTCCACATGATAACTGAAGAGGTTTAAACTAGGACTTTTATATTGCACTGGATAATTGTCCGTATTCGGGGCTAGGTCAAGTTTGAAGATGGGTGACCTTGACCTAATTTCAAAGGTCACAGAGCCATTTGGTTGAATACTGATTCTGCATGATAACTTGCATTTTAGAGGTAGCACTTGTATACTGCACAGCTTTATGGTTGCCTATAAGGGCTAGTTTGAGTTTGTAGATGGGTGACCTTGACCCTGTTTTGAGGGTCACACACATACAGTAGACTTCCTGTGGTGTTTGCACAATAACTGAAGGTGAAGTGAAAATAGTGACCTTGCCCTAATTTCCAAGGTCATAAAGCCACTTTGTTGAATATGGTTTCTAAATGATGACTAATCTTTCAGCTATAACTTTTATATTGTCCAGGTTTTTAGTCGTTTTTTAAGGGCTAGGTTAAAGTCTAAAGATATGTGACATTGATGTATGATCAACCTTCACTAATTTTGTAAGGTCACGAGTGCCCCATCTACCACTATCAATAGGATAGCGAGGGCAAGGGTAATGAGGGCGGGGGGCCTCTCTGTTTTACAAACATATCTTGTTAAAAATCTTATTTCATACGTCGAAGGGAGTGGGTGGGATGTGATGTGTTCATGTTTTCACCACCATAACTTGTAATATATTACGCTGTCTCATTCCGCAATGTATCTTGTTGCAGATTACGGAGGCTTGGAGGTGAAGCCCAGCTACAGATAGCCACAATTTGTCAAATGAAGGAAATAAATATAACACCGTTTCGTATTTAGCAATTCAAAGACAGCAATTTAAATTGGTGATCACTATAGAATTGTAAAGACCTGAAATACATGTAATTCAAATCTGAAAAAGTTTAAGATTTTACTTGAGAAAATATCAAGTTCTTTAAAAAAAAAAGGGAAAACAAAATTTGGTTGAGAGGATTTCCTTTATAATATACATCAAAAGGCCTAGAAATATGCTATCCCGATCAATGGCCCCACTTCTTCAATTAAAAGACAAAGCTGTCATTGGAAAATTTTAGATATCCATAATTTTTAACAATTTTTAGTAAAAATATTATTTCTTCCAGACATTGTATTTAACAGTTTTGAAAAACATAACACTTAGTGTATACCATGAAGTAAAGCTCTTATGTATTGCAATGATATTTCACTTATTTCATACGATGATACTCATGATCATGATCATGCAGTCAAGTTTTCATTGTCTTACTGTCATCCGTTTTCTTTCAGTACAGTTCCATGAGTGCAAGACAATAGTGATTTTTACCATGTAAATTGACTTTGTTTCACTGTGTTTTCATTTTCACTGATGCCCCACTTCACAGGAATTATTGCAGAAAATAAATTTGATTAGCTGTGCATCTCCAGAACAGGAATGTCATCAGTTTGTTGTCAGTTTATGCCCACAATATATTAAACATTTATCTACTTAGTTTTACAGTCGTGTCAGATCAGGCTTAACGTGCAAGTTTCAATGCATAGTATATACTGTTTCACAATAGGAATGCACTAGAAATGCGCTGAATGAATAATGATATGAACTGCTTCGGTAAACTGTTTTAATACCTTCAGATAAAATGAACAGTTTAAAAACAATATTTTGATGCTATAGTTTAAAGAGAAATATGCTGCAATAGAAGGTGAAAGCTTGCATGTCCAACTTCTTAAAAATCAGGTAGATTTTATATTTTGAGGAAAAGAAATGTAGAATAAATTGTGCTGAATATTATTGTACAGAATATCACATGGTTGCACTTTCGAAATAGACTTCCCTCTTCAATCTAGTCGCAAAGAGGAAAGGCGCCAGACGGCATAGATTTAAACTGCAGCAACCAGTGGTCTTTTAATATTCAACATCTGGTGATCAGATCAAGGGATCACAACTAATGCTTAAATTACTAAAATGATACAAGTAAGCGTGGTTAAAAGTCGTGAAACTAAACTGATCCAATCCTAGGCTTTATAGTTTCCATTTTTTCCTCGTTAACAAGGTAGTATTTGAAAGGGAATAAAACTAGGTCTTCCTTACAAGTTACTTTTTTCCTGCAAAATTCAATATCAGTGACCTTGACCTTGTGGCAGAACATACATTACCTAATCATTAATGATATACAAATATGTGTGTCTTTCATAAACTATTTTGTGAAATACGACTTCTAACAGATTTGGACTGACATACTTGGAAGAGAACTGTGTTGCTGTTTTGACCTATGACCTCAATTTTTTAACTTCCGTTATTCCAATTTAGGATGCAGCTATAATGGTTTTGTGCATTAGGATATTGTTTATTAAAAAGTACAACTTTATTCTTTGGATGACCCACACAAAATTTCAGGATGAATTCAAAATAAGTCATTTGGCTATTTTTTCACGTTTTCAGCTTTTAAGGGCAATCATGATGACCTTGACCTGCAACAGAATTACTTTCCATTTATGTATCCTTGACTTCCTTTAATTTTGTGAATGCATAAAAAAATTCTAGCTCTGTATTTGAAAAAAAAATCTCACAGTTACAACAAATTCAGTAAAATATGGCACGTATAATATTTTTCTGGATTTTTTAACCTTCGACCCCCAATTTTCACTTTTTTTTTTTTTTTAAATTTTGCCGCATATTTATATGGCCCAAGGTGTTGCCTATCAAACAAAATTAGTTTCATTCCTGGGTCCACGTGAGCAAGGATCTGGCGTCTGGACTATTCCTTGACGTCACGACCAAGTGCCCGCTTGATGGCCAAAAAGGCACAAACTTGTCAACTTCGGGCACGTCATGGGGAACTGTTGCAAATAAAGTTAATTTCCTGTGCGAATATGGAAATTTTTTTTCAGAAAAGTGCTATGATACTCTAAGTCCTTCACTTTGAACAAAAAATAAATCTTTTGACGGTTGCGGCCTTTAAGCAAGAGCGGCGATCACTCAAACACTTCATGGCATGCCGACACTTGGCATTTAACTCTGCCACGTCCCAAAAGTACTTTTGTTGCAACTTGAATATGCAGTCACAGCATTTTTTAATCATAGATTAACTTGCATGGTTTCATATACACAAGAATGATCACAAAGCTTATATAAGTGCACATTCCAGCTTTGAAGTATATAACTTAATTCAAAGGTTCTTCTCATAAACCAAGATTTGAAAAGAAAGAAATTCTCTTCTCTTCTCTTTGTTAGTTAAAACTTATAATCATTGTTCTCGTCAACCAAGGAAAGACATCCTGTCATCTTAATGCTCTTCTCTTCACTTATAGCCATAAGCTAGTCATTGTTTCAACTGACAGATACAGACAGAGAGAGAGATAGGAAAAAACAGAGTTTGAATTCATGACTTGTAAGAAGAATGTTGCTATTGACACATCTGTCTACAATATATTTGAAGCTCAACCAAAAAAAAAAAAAAAAAAAACAAACGAAAAAAAAACCCCCAACCCTTTCACAAGTTCACAAGTATGTCTAATTTAACAAGAAATCATTTTTTGCAGACTGCTATTATTTAAAGACAAGAACATGTGTAATTTGTGAAGAGATTCGCCTCATGAGAAAAGAAACAAAACATTTATTTTACTCTATTTCAGGTTAACACATAATTAAAAAAGATCTGAAAGTAAGGAATATAAGGTTCAAATGGATTATATTGTCGTTTGGCAAATGTATAGGGTTGATTATGAAAGAAAAAAAAAAGACGTGTACGATGGAAAACACTGATTGCAAAATAAAAAAAAAACACGATGTATTAAGTTGTGAAAAAGGAAAAAAATAGTGTTTGATTATTTTTATTTTACCATTTCATTGATTCCTTTGAATGGTTTTGACTGATCGAACTATCAGTCTTTCCAACTGAAAAATTACAGGAAGTGATACTGCACAGTTTTCAGTGAATTCATGGATCAACCCAGGTCAATCTGAAATGCACAAAATGAATATATAACTACATAATCTAATTTCTATTGTAAAATCATAAAAATTACATTTTTCTCTTTATAAAAGGGGAGATGAATAGGAAACCAATCTCTTGCTTCTCAATTTGGCTAAATCAATTTGTTAAAAATAACGAAAAAATATTGATGCGTGTCACGTGGGAGATAAATGTCTGTCTTGATCTGATTTGATCATATTTTCTCTCTAAACCCGGACAGATTATTTTCGTTATGGATGGAGAAAATAAAGAGTAAACACTTATTTTTCGGGTAAAGTTAACAACAAACATTATTGCAAGTCATGAAACAATGCAAGAAAATTCTACATGTTTATTACGCTTAAATAAAAAAAAATACTGTTAAAGTCTTAGCCTGAGTCTCCGAGTTCATCCAAGAACGCTCCTGTTTGACACATGCGATGAGGATATAGGCCTAACTCAAGATAACTGATCTTTTAGCTTTCAGGACCGTGATTCTGAGGAAAGTGATGCAAACCGTTTTGAGTCGGTTCATCAAAAAGGTCTTCATTTGGTACGTTCGCTCCTGCCTAAGATTTCTGAAGCGAGACATACGCTCAGAGAAAGCAAGATTCTGTTTTGGCATTAAGTGAGACATGGTTAAATGGTACTGTTACAGAAAATGAAATCTCAATACTAGGTTACTCATTAATAAGAAGAGACAGAAATATCCAAGGAGGAGGTGTATGTATGTATGTATGTATGTATGTATGTATGTATGTATGTCAAGGGCTGTTTTGCTTTCAACCCTGTGGACATTTCATCTCTAAATGCAGATGGCTTCGAATCCTTTCAGGCCATCTGGATTGAAGGTTTCCTTCCTAAGACTGAATCCATCATTATAGGAGCGTGTTGCCGTCCCCCCCAAACAAGCTGCAGACCAAAGTTGTTCATTGTTAAAATAAAAGTAATCAAATCAATAAATACTGGCACATTGAGAACTGGATGAAGATAAAAGTATGTCAGCAGTAAACGTGCCATCAGACACAATGCTGCCAATCTGTCCTGTATGCCCCAGAGTCTCCCAAATCCAATTCCCAATCTCACATTTTCACACAAAAAGCAACGTTCAAGCACAACGAGATTTTAAGCTATTTTGTTCTGGATACACTCTTAGACTTGACTGGCCTTGAACAGAACATACATCAACACTACGTAGAGACCAATGCCCTCAAACTACATATTTCAGGGCCAGTTTTGAAAAGTTCCCTGGAGGGACTGTGACTTTGGAAATCCCCTGGTGAGGTTCGATGGCTGCCACCCCACATTCTGTCATTCCCAGACGACTTTCACGCTGTAAGAAGTTAGCAACACGACTGACCACACAATTTTTCAGTATGATTAACATGTGAATGCCTTGCCACATCATATTCTACATCATAAGTTTAACCGTTTCCCCCTCACAGCAGCCAAAACCGGCTGATAGTCAAATGTCGTCTGCTTCAGCGTTTCAACTGATTTTAACAGCAATGAAAAACAATTTGACTGAGAATTGAAGATGGGACCTGTGAAGACAACATGACCCAGGTCAACAGCTTTCCTCGGCATGGATTGGGCACTAAGTGCCCAACCCATGCCGAGGAAAGCTGTTGACTCAAGTCTTAATTCAAGGGGGAAAGGGTTAACTCAATTGCTGTATCAACTTTCATTCTACTTTCCATCAATGTAAACCTGAATTATCCAGACTTCCATTAAAGAGTCCATTTTCATCACGCAGTAGTGCAGTTTTTTCTGAGACGAACTAGGTGGGATTCACTTCAGTTGACCTGTGATGGAGCCATCTGTCAGCATTTGAATCTTTGCTGCATTTCTTTTTCTAACATATCCAGCTTATCATATGTTTTCCTTGCAAAATCTAGGTTGATGTCCATCTGAAAAAAAAAAATACAATCACTTACATGCAGAACAAAATCACAACCAGACAAAATAATAAATGGACCAAGAGGGCCACATTAACTTTTTGATGATATCTGCTGCCTGAGCTCACCTGCCACCAGCAAAATTTAGTCTCGTAAGCACCTTCCTTAGCATTACCGTATTCATCTTAATAGACACACAGAGTGCCATAAAAAATTCATCCACAAAAGCTGAAAAATGTTGATCCTCAGTGTAATAATAGATTCCAAAACTCGTTTCAAAACTATGGAATATTCCGGG
The DNA here is from genome assembly GCA_964020975.1 of Hermodice carunculata. NCBI lineage: Eukaryota > Metazoa > Annelida > Polychaeta > Eunicida > Amphinomidae > Hermodice > Hermodice carunculata. The sequence goes on from OZ026617.1 coordinate 95,389,518, forward strand.
GGTTGTTTCTTGCAAACAAATGGGGGAGGGTGCTTGTCAGGTAGTGTGTGCTTATTCGGATGAATATGGTAATAGAAGTTAGTCTGGAATAATCTCAAAACTATTTCAGATAAAGGTGCCACCCCAACTTTAATTGATAAGTTTGTGACATAGCCACACCCAATGAATCATGAACAAAAGTTAGCATTCTGATTTGTGCAAATTGAGCAAAAAAAAACAACAAAATTTAAATCTTGAATAAGTTCAAAATTATTATAGATAGTGGTAGCATTCCCACTTTAATTGGTAGGTTTGTGACATAGCCACATCCAATGAAACATGCACCAAAATTGTAGCATTTTAATTTATGCAGATCAGGAAGAATACACAAGGTATAGGTGCATACAATGAACCACAACTTAAAGTTGTTGAATTTTAATTTGTGAAATCAGGAGCACTTGAAAAGTTAAAACATTGAATATCTTCACAACCATTCAAGGTAGAGGTGCTATTCAAACTTTAATTCAAAGGTTTTTGCTTAAGACCGATCCAATGGACCACAAACAAAAGGTGTAAAATTTAATTCTTTTCAGTAATTTACGCTAGTTGTAATAGGGACACTACCAAGTTAAACGAGGTACATGTAGATGTATCTATCATTACTTAAATTCTAAGGTTTGTGCTACAGAAGCATCCAATTAACCCTTAAAGTGTTCATTACTGCTATAGTTGTTTTCTCATAACCATTAAACATATAATGGTTAAAAGACGCAATTCCTCATGAAGATACCTTTCATTCAAATACCAGCACCCCTAGTCTGAAGCAAAGAGTAGTCTCAGTCAACAGCTTTCCTTGGGACATTTTTGTGGGCGTCTGGCAGATTAGGCATTAATTCATTCCATACCAGTCCCTGATATTTATGTATATTTACCTAGATTTAAGATGACAATTGCATATTTAAATTCTTCATGAAACGAGCTTTCATTCAAGTATCTACTTGCCTATCGTCTTAAGTCGGTGTTTCTGTCACTACCTGGCAAGTCATGCTGCAGCTGCCGCAAGGGCAGCTGCAGCATGACTTGCCAGGCAGTGCTAGAACCACTGACCAAGGCCTGTGACCATAGTATGGATGATCTTTACCTTTGTAACTTTGGTGCACGGACTTCCCAGGAATGACACATGACTGTAGTACTTGCAAAGTGGATCCAGTCCGGCCGGGTTTTGCATTGACATCCACATCTGCAAGACAAGGTAATGCATGCACTGGTAACGTATTTCAATGGCAAATGGCACATCTGTCAGCAGCAGACAGTGGCTGACAGCACACTCAGTGGCAGACAGTACTGATGCCACTGGGCACCACTGGCTACCACTGGAGCCCAATTGAGCCCTTTAGAGCTTGACCACAGGCGACAGAGAAACTTTCACTGTTGACTGCCACCACCTGCTCCTCTTAACAGGCAAACCCATTAAAACGTGTGTAAATTATATGAAATTAAGTGGACTGGAGAAAAGCTGGGATCCTTATAAATCTGCCAAGGTCCTGTATGAAACACCTTGCTTTACTTTGTTTCACTCGATTATCACATGGTGAGATCCTTCTAGCAATAAACACATAAACGTTTAAAAACTTAAAGATAATGAGTTACACAACATTAATATATACTGCATTAATATTTGCAGCATGTCCCAAATAAATGTCTTTATGCATCAATCAAGCTTATGGTAGTGTAGTCTTTAGTCTTTCCATGAGTTCTGCTGTAAGAACTCAATATTCAGTACAAAGGATGGTGTCCTTAGAAACTGTATCTGAAGGGTGTTAAATAATACGTGATTTAAAATGACTATGACGGTCCTTAGACCAGGAGCCCAGACCATGCATTTATTCATGCAAAAGACGGTTTACCTTCATAACTTAATTCCAGGAAACGTGTCTTCCAGAAACACAAGAACTAGTATTTACAGCAATTCTTTTATACCAGCAACCATTCGTCAGTAGAATTTGTTACCCAATTCAGTTCTAAATTCTGAGGATCTTGATACATTTCAGAGTAAATTAAACCATGATGAATCAAAGGTTAACGAATTATTCTACATTGGCAACCGAAAAGTAAACATTCTACATTCCCGAATTAGAATGGGCTGCTGTCAGTTCAACCACGACATGCACAAAATTGGCATCATGAGTTCTCCTAGTTGTGCTTGTGGAGCTACAGTAGAAAATTCCTACCACTTTTTCTTTGAATGTCCTCGCTTCATTACCGAACGTAACACTCTTCAAATGTTTATTATAACCAAGGCTCCATTTGCATTAAATACAGTCCGAAATGGAAGTTTAAAATGTTCAAAAGCCGCTAATATAGCTATCTTTGAATCTGTACATAATATTAGTATTAGTATTACGTACATTATCCGCACTGGCAGATTCAACTGAAACCCGCACTGGTTTCATTTGGTAGCTTGTATATACAGTTAATATTACAAATTTTGTTATATAGATATGGGTAGGCCTACCATTTAAGTGGCCACGTGCGGGCAAACGTCTTTACTTTTCTAAATGACTATTTCAAAGACTGTTTGTATCATTTATATCTTACAGTCCATGCAAACTACTCATTACTCGGACCACTATCTGTGACGTCTGGTGGTGTCATTATCTTGCATACTGTTATGTGCCCGTTAATGTACAGTCCTGTGGTTTGTGCCATTACCTTTTACATCATACTCTGTATTTTATTCCTTTTTTTCGCTAGAGGAATTTGTATAGGCTATGCTTGTTTTCCAATTGCCTTTATAAAATATGTTTAAACCAAATTGCGACAACTTTTGTTTTAAATTCATTAATTGCGCAATAGTCAATAGCCCCCTAACAGAAGTTGGAGTGACATTTCTATCTATTATACTTTTGAAGATATTCAAGATTTAAAATTTCAAATGCCCCTTATTTGCATAGTTTTAAACATCTTCATTCTTCTGCATAAAACGGTGAAACTCCTTCAATGGAGGTACAATTATACCAAGCTTGGAGTTTCTATGTATAATAGTGTCAGAGAAAAGTGTCGGACAAAATTGCTGGAAAAAAAAGAAAGAAAGAAAGAAAGAAAGAAAGAAAGAAAGAAAGAAAAAGAGAAAGAAAGAAAGAGAGAGAGAGAAAGAAAGAAAGAAAGAAAGAAAGAAAGAAAGAAAGAAAGAAAGAAAGAAAGAAAGAAAGAAAGAAAGAAAGAAAGAAAGAAAGAAAGAAAGAAAGAAAGAAAGAAAGAAAGAAAGAAAGAAAGAAAGAAAGAAAGAAAGAAAGAAAGAAAAGTGTTGACACACACACACTTTAAATATGAGCCTGTTTTATTTTGGAATATTGAGGGTGACCCAGTGGTCCAAAATACTTGGCCAGTCTAATCCTGTGAGTGTATCTGTGTGCAATAAAATGACAAACAATCCACAATAGATGTAGTTTTTAATGATCAGAGCTAAAATATGCTTATAGATGGTTATAGGCATGTGGCTGGCCTAATGTAGTGGCTTTATACTGGTATCGGATATCAGTGCTACAGACATTAAAGAAGCATTTAATTCCCTTTCTTCCTACCAAATATGAAATGCGGGCAAATATGTAAAACATACATACATACATACATACATACATACATACATATTATATATTGTGTGTGTGTGTGTGTGTGTGTGTGTGTGTGTGTGTGTGTGTGTGTGTGTGAGGAGCGAGATTTTATTTTTTCACTCACAGTTTACAAATCATATTCATTCTAATAGTAGCACATACTCCCAAATTGAATTAGGAGCCTCGGATGTCAAAAATTTAGTAGGAATGTTATATTCCACATTCCCGCAAAAAAGTACCTGGGTCCTGGTGCTAGTACTCTTTGCGTTTGCATGGCAGCATATTATGAGAAAGAATACATTAAGTCCCATATTGCAAATTATTAATCAATTTTTAAGTCACCCAAATACTAAGGGAAACGGGATTTTTTCCCTACAAAATTTTGTAGATCAAGGCTGGGTAAAACCACAAACAAATAATCAGCTGTTTAAGTTGCCAAAAGATTTGTGGTTGCAATGACTACATGTGCTTAATTTACAACAATTGCTGCAATCTAATCATATGTTATACTCATCCATGTCCAGTGTGTCTCAGAGGAGAAGTGTAGAGGTGATCATGTTTGTTGCATTGCTGGTGCACATAATTTGACAATGCATTGATGCCAACACGTGTACGCTCTGTAAAGAGAAACTTCAGTATTAAGTCGGCAAAGACATCTGACAACGACCGCTATTTGGTAATATATTTTCATAATCTACCACAGACATGTTCTTGGGTGTTCTTGAACTGAATTGTATTTTCAAGATGACATTTACGTGTAGTGTACATATCGTGTAGAAGTACACAATAGATGTATTTAAACAACATGATTAAAGTAATTTACGCGCTGGACTTTTATCTTGCATTTTGTCAAAGATCAAACTTGACATTATTCTCACCATAACTTGCTGTCAATGTCCATTCAGTGTACAAAGAACTCCTGGAGACAATTATCAACCTTTCTGCTTTTCACTTGAGTAAATATTACCTTTTCTTGGGGTGGGGGTGGGAGGGGGGAGTTGCTGTCAGCATAGGGTCCCTCCAAAAATCGCTGCTGCTGTGTATTTAGTACACAGGGGACCACTGGAAACAATTTGGAACCATTTTCAGCCTTGTCACTTTTCATATAAATATGTGTCACTTCTTTCCTGGGGTGGGAGGATGGTTGCTGTGAGGGGTGGGGGTGGGCCCCTCCCAAAATTGCTGTCGCTGCATATTTAATGTACAGGGGACTTCTGGGGACATTTTAAAACCATATGCAGCCTTGCCACTTTTCACATGATTAAATGTCCTTTTCCCTTGGGATAGGGGAGGGTTGCTGTCAGCATAGGGTCCCTCCAAAAATCGCTGCTGCTGTGTATTTAGTATACAGGGGACCACTGGGAACAATAAAAATAAAAAAATGTCACTTCTCTCCCGGGGTGGGGGTGGTTGCTGTGAGGGGTAGGGCCCCTCTCAAAATTGCTATTACTGCATATTTAGTGTACAGGGGACTTCTGGGGACATTTTAAAACCATATGCAGCCTTGCCACTTTTCACATGAATAAACGTCAATTTTCCCTGGGGTGTGTGTGTGTGGGGGGGGAGGTTGCTGTTAGGGGTAGGGCCCCTCCCAAAATTACTGTTGCTGCATATTTAGTGTACATGGGACTACTGCGGACATTTTGAAACCATTTGCAGCCTTGCCACCTTTCGCATGAATAAATCCCCCTTTTCCCTGGGGGTGGGGTATGGCTGCTGTCAGGGGTAGGGCCCCTTCCAAAATTGCTGTTGCGGCATAATTAGTGTACAGGGGACTACTGTGGACATTTTGAAACCATTTGCAGTCTCGCCACCTTTCGCATGAATAAATCCCCTTTTTCCCGTGGGGCTGGGGTATGGTTGCTGTCAGGGGTAGGCCCCCTCAAAATTGCTGTTGCTGCATATTTAGTGTACAGGGGACCACTGGGGACATGTTTAGACCATTTTCAGCCTTCCCGCTTGTCACATGAATAAATGTTATTTCAGCCCTGGGGGTCGGGCTTGCTGTCGGAGGCAAAGCCCCACTCAAAATTGCTGTCGTTTTCCATTTATTAGGCAGGAGGCTTCACTGGTCAATTTTTAATTATTTTCAGCCTTGCCGCTTGTCGCATGAATAAATGTCATTTTACACCCCCTGCTATGGGGTTTTTAAGGGTTAACGTCCCAGATGCTCCCGGGCAGCAATGTAGAAATTAAATGTCTGAGGGTCAATCCTCATATTTATGATGTCGGAGCTTTTGCCCTCTCTTGCATGAATAAATGGTCTGGGCTCCCACTCTATTTGTATCATTCACTTTCCCCTTTTTTTCTCGATCGAGTGGCTTGTTGAGGGGATCTTTGATGAATTTTGATCCTTGACGAATTATGATCTGTTTTAACAGTCAAGGAAAGTGCCTCGTTTATTTCCCGGTTTGTCATACTGATACTGATGATTGGATGTGTCAGTATAAACGTTGATTTTCGCGGACTTTGTTTGGAAAATTTGATGGGTTATATTAAGAAAATTGCCTTCAGTAGACTATGCTAGATTGGACGCTGGTAAAGTTGATGTCAGTGAATCAGTTGTTGGACATATTATTGCATAAATGGGTACTGCTACGATTTCAGACCTTGGGTGAGAGATAAATAATCACAACAAGCTGTATTCCACGAGCGATGACGCATTAGATTTAACTATTCACTCATTGACTGAGGATCTGAAACAATGTAAAACTTTAAATCAAAAACATTAAACAAAATCACAACCAGACAAAATAATAAATGGACCAAGAGGGCCACATTAACTTTTTGATGATATCTGCTGCCTGAGCTCACCTGCCACCAGCAAAATGTAGTCTCGTAAGCACCTTCCTTAGCATTACCGTATTCATCTTAATAGACACACAGAGTGCCATAAAAAATTCATCCACAAAAGCTGAAAAATGTTGATCCTCAGTGTAATAATAGATTCCAAAACTCGTTTCAAAACTATGGAATATTCCGGGGGTTGTTTCTTGCAAACAAATGGGGGAGGGTGCTTGTCAGGTAGTGTGTGCTTATTAGGATGAATATGGTAATAGAAGTTAGTCTGGAATAATCTCAAAACTATTTCAGATAAAGGTGCCACCCCAACTTTAATTGATAAGTTTGTGACATAGCCACACCCAATGAATCATGAACAAAAGTTAGCATTCTGATTTGTGCAAATTGAGCAAAAAAACCAACAAAATTTAAATCTTGAATAAGTTCAAAATTATTATAGATAGTGGTAGCATTCCCACTTTAATTGGTAGGTTTGTGACATAGCCACATCCAATGAAACATGCACCAAAATTGTAGCATTTTAATTTATGCAGATCAGGAAGAATACACAAGGTATAGGTGCATACAATGAACCACAACTTAAAGTTGTTGAATTTTAATTTATGAAATCAGGAGCACTTGAAAAGTTAAAACATTGAATATCTTCACAACCATTCAAGGTAGAGGTGCCATTCAAACTTTAATTCAAAGGTTTTTGCTTAAGACCGATCCAATGGACCACAAACAAAAGGTGTAAAATTTAATTCTTTTCAGTAATTTACGCTAGTTGTAATAGGGACACTACCAAGTTAAACGAGGTACATGTAGATGTATCTATCATTACTTAAATTCTAAGGTTTGTGCTACAGAAGCATCCAATTAACCCTTAAAGTGTTCATTACTGCTATAGTTGTTTTCTCATAACCATTAAACATACAATGGTTAAAAGACGCAATTCCTCATGAAGATACCTTTCATTCAAATACCACCACCCCTAGTCTAAAGCAAAGAGTAGTCTCAGTCAACAGCTTTCCTTGGGACAGTTTGTGGGCGTCTGGCAGATTAGGCATTAATTCATTCCATACCAGTCCCTGATATTTATGTATATTTACCTAGATTTAAGATGACAATTGCATATTTAAATTCTTCATGAAAAGAGCTTTCATTCAAGTACCTACTTGCCTATCGTCTTAAGTCGGTGTTTCTGTCACTACCTGGCAAGTCATGCTGCAGCTGCCGCAAGGACAGCTGCAGCATGACTTGCCAGGCAGTGCTAGAACCACTGACCAAGGCCTGTGACCATAGTATGGATGATCTTTACCTTTGTAACTTTGGTGCACGGACTTCCCAGGAATGACACATGACTGTAGTACTTGCAAAGTGGATCCAGTCCGGCCGGGTTTTGCATTGACATCCACATCTGCAAGACAAGGTAATGCATGCACTGGTAACGTATTTCAATGGCAAATGGCACATCTGTCAGCAGCAGACAGTGGCTGACAGCACACTCAGTGGCAGACAGTACTGATGCCACTGGGCACCACTGGCTACCACTGGAGCCCAATTGAGCCCTTTAGAGCTTGACCACAGGCGACAGAGAAACTTTCACAGTTGACTGCCACCACCTGCTCCTCTTAACAGGCAAACCCATTAAAACTTGTGTAAATTATATGAAATTAAGTGGACTGGAGAAAAGCTGGGATCCTTATAAATCTGCCAAGGTCCTGTATGAAACACCTTGCTTTACTTTGTTTCACTCCATTATCTCATGGTGAGATCCTTCTAGCAATAAACACATAAACGTTTAAAAACTTAAAGATAATGAGTTACACAACATTAATATATACTGCATTAATATTTGCAGCATGTCCCAAATAAATGTCTTTATGCATCCATCAAGCTTATGGTAGTGTAGTCTTTAGTCTTTCCATGAGTTCTGCTGTAAGAACTCAATATTCAGTACAAAGGATGGTGTCCTTAGAAACTGTATCTGAAGGGTGTTAAATAATACGTGATTTAAAATGACTATGACGGTCCTTAGACCAGGAGCCCAGACCATGCATTTATTCATGCAAAAGACGGTTTACCTTCATAACTTAATTCCAGGAAACGTGTCTTCTAGAAACACATACAATGTAAGATCAAAAAATGATATAAGCCCGATATACACAAGAACTAGTATTTACAGCAATTCTTTTATACCAGCAACCATTCGTCAGTGGAATTTGTTACCCAATTCAGTTCGAAATTCTGAGGATCTTGATACATTTCAGAGTAAATTAAACCATGATGAATCAAAGGTTATTCTACATTGGCAACCGAAAAGTAAACATTCTACATTCCCGAATTAGAATGGGCTGCTGTCAGTTCAACCACGACATGCACAAAATTGGCATCATGAGTTCTCCTAGTTGTGCTTGTGGAGCTACAGTAGAAAATTCCTACCACTTTTTCTTTGAATGTCCTCGCTTCATTACCGAACGTAACACTCTTCAAATGTTTATTATAACCAAGGCTCCATTTGCATTAAATACAGTCCGAAATGGAAGTTTAAAATGTTCAAAAGCCGCTAATATAGCTATCTTTGAATCTGTACATAATATTAGTATTAGTATTACGTACATTTTCCGCACTGGCAGATTCAACTGAAACCCGCACTGGTTTCATTTGGTAGCTTGTATATACAGTTAATATTACAAATTTTGTTATATAGATATGGGTAGGCCTACCATTTAAGTGGCCACGTGCGGGCAAACGTCTTTACTTTTCTAAATGACTATTTCAAAGACTGTTTGTATCATTTATCTCTTACAGTCCATGCAAACTACTCATTACTCGGACCACTATCTGTGGCGTCTGGTGGTGTCATTATCTTGCATACTGTTATGTGCCCGTTAATGTACAGTCCTGTGGTTTGTGCCATTACCTTTTACATCATACTCTGTATTTTATTCCTTTTTTTCGCTAGAGGAATTAGTATAGGCTATGCTTGTTTTCCAATTGCCTTTATAAAATATGTTTAAACCAAATTGCGACAACTTTTGTTTTAAATTCATTAATTGCGCAATAGTCAATAGCCCCCTAACAGAAGTTGGAGTGACATTTCTATCTATTATACTTTTGAAGATATTCAAGATTTAAAATTTCATCTTCATTCCTCTGCATAAAACGGTGAAACTCCTTCAATGGAGGTACAATTATGCCAAGCTTGGAGTTTCTATGTATAATAGTGTCAGAGAAAAGTGTCGGACAAAATTGCTGGAAAAAAAAAGAAAGAAAGAAAGAAAGAAAGAGAGAGAGAAAGAAAGAAAGAAAGAAAGAAAGAAAGAAAGAAAGAAAGAAAGAAAGAAAGAAAGAAAGAAAGAAAGAAAGAAAGAAAGAAAGAAAAGTGTTGACACACCCACACTTTAAATATGAGCCTGTTTTATTTTGGAATATTGAGGGTGACCCAGTGGTCCAAAATACTTGGCCAGTCTAATCCTGTGAGTGTATCTGTGTGCAATAAAATGACAAACAATCCACAATAGATGTAGTTTTTAATGATCAGAGCTAAAATATGGTTATAGATGGTTATAGGCATGTGGCTGGCCTAATGTAGTGGCTTTATACTGGTATCGGATATCAGTGCTACAGACATTAAAGAAGCATTTAATTCCCTTTCTTCCTACCAAATATGAAATGCGGGCAAATATGTAAAACATACATAGACATACATACATACATACATACATACATACATACATATTATATATATATATTGTGTGTGTGTGTGTGTGTGTGTGTGTGTGTGTGTGTGTGTGTGTGTGTGTGTGTGTGTGTGAGGAGCGAGATTTTATTTTTTCACTCACAGTTTACAAATCATATTCATTCTAATAGTAGCACATACTCCCAAATTGAATTAGGAGCCTCGGATGTCAAAAATTTAGTAGGAATGTTATATTCCACATTCCCGCAAAAAAGTACCTGGGTCCTGGTGCTAGTACTCTTTGCGTTTGCATGGCAGCATATTATGAGAAAGAATACATTAAGTCCCATATTGCAAATTATTAATCAATTTTTAAGTCACCCAAATACTAAGGGAAACGGGATTTTTTCCCTACAAAATTTTGTAGATCAAGGCTGGGTAAAACCACAAACAAATAATCAGCTGTTTAAGTTGCCAAAAGATTTGTGGTTGCAATGACTACATGTGCTTAATTTACAACAATTGCTGCAATCTAATCATATGTTATACTCATCCATGTCCAGTGTGTCTCAGAGGAGAAGTGTAGAGGTGATCATGTTTGTTACATTGCTGGTGCACATAATTTGACAATGCATTGATGCCAACACGTGTACGCTCTGTAAAGAGAAACTTCAGTATTAAGTCGGCAAAGACATCTGACAACGACCGCTATTTGGTAATATATTTTCATAATCTACCACAGACATGTTCTTGGGTGTTCTTGAACTGAATTGTATTTTCAAGATGACATTTACGTGTAGTGTACATATCGTGTAGAAGTACACAATAGATGTATTTAAACAACATGATTAAAGTAATTTACGCGCTGGACTTTTATCTTGCATTTTGTCAAAGATCAAACTTGACATTATTCTCACCATAACTTGCTGTCAATGTCCATTCAGTGTACAAAGAACTCCTGGAGACAATTATCAACCTTTCTGCTTTTCACTTGAGTAAATATTACCTTTTCTTGGGGTGGGGGTGGGGGGGGGGGCGTTGCTGTCAGCATAGGGTCCCTCCAAAAATCGCTGCTGCTGTGTATTTAGTATACAGGGGACCACTGGAAACAATTTGGAACCATTTTCAGCCTTGTCACTTTTCATATAAATATGTGTCACTTCTTTCCTGGGGTGGGAGGATGGTTGCTGTGAGGGGTGGGGGTGGGCCCCTCCCAAAATTGCTGTCGCTGCATATTTAATGTACAGGGGACTTCTGGGGACATTTTAAAACCATATGCAGCCTTGCCACTTTTCACATGATTAAATGTCCTTTTCCCTTGGGATAGGGGAGGGTTGCTGTCAGCATAGGGTCCCTCCAAAAATCGCTGCTGCTGTGTATTTAGTATACAGGGGACCACTGGGAACAATAAAAATAAAAAAATGTCACTTCTCTCCCGGGGTGGGGGTGGTTGCTGTGAGGGGTAGGGCCCCTCTCAAAATTGCTATTACTGCATATTTAGTGTACAGGGGACTTCTGGGGACATTTTAAAACCATATGCAGCCTTGCCACTTTTCACATGAATAAACGTCAATTTTCCCTGGGGTGTGTGTGTGGGGGGGGGGGGAGGTTGCTGTTAGGGGTAGGGCCCCTCCCAAAATTACTGTTGCTGCATATTTAGTGTACATGGGACTACTGCGGACATTTTGAAACCATTTGCAGCCTTGCCACCTTTCGCATGAATAAATCCCCCTTTTCCCTGGGGGTGGGGTATGGCTGCTGTCAGGGGTAGGGCCCCTTCCAAAATTGCTGTTGCGGCATATTTAGTGTACAGGGGACTACTGTGGACATTTTGAAACCATTTGCAGTCTTGCCACCTTTCGCATGAATAAATCCCCTTTTTCCCTAGGGGCTGGGGTATGGTTGCTGTCAGGGGTAGGCCCCCTCAAAATTGCTGTTGCTGCATATTTAGTGTACAGGGGACCACTGGGGACATGTTTAGACCATTTTCAGCCTTCCCGCTTGTCACATGAATAAATGTTATTTCAGCCCTGGGGTCGGGCTTGCTGTCGGAGGCAAAGCCCCACTCAAAATTGCTGTCGTTTTCCATTTATTAGGCAGGAGGCTTCATTGGTCAATTTTTAATTATTTTCAGCCTTGCCGCTTGTCGCATGAATAAATGTCATTTTACACCCCCTGCTATGGGGTTTTTAAGGGTTAACGTCCCAGATGCTCCCGGGCAGCAATGTAGAAATTAAATGTCTGAGGGTCAATCCTCATATTTATGATGTCGGAGCTTTTGCCCTCTCTTGCATGAATAAATGGTCTGGGCTCCCACTCTATTTGTATCATTCACTTTCCCCTTTTTTTCTCGATCGAGTGGCTTGTTGAGGGGATCTTTGATGAATTTTGATCCTTGACGAATTATGATCTGTTTTAACAGTCAAGGAAAGTGCCTCGTTTATTTCCCGGTTTGTCATACTGATACTGATGATTGGATGTGTCAGTATAAACGTTGATTTTCGCGGACTTTGTTTGGAAAATTTGATGGGTTATATTAAGAAAATTGCCTTCAGTAGACTATGCTAGATTGGACGCTGGTAAAGTTGATGTCAGTGAATCAGTTGTTGGACATATTATTGCATAAATGGGTACTGCTACGATTTCAGACCTTGGGTGAGAGATAAATAATCACAACAAGCTGTATTCCACGAGCGATGACGCATTAGATTTAACTATTCACTCATTGACTGAGGATCTGAAACAATGTAAAACTTTACTTACAAGGCATGAAACGTTAAGGGCTGTTAAAACTTTAAACAAAATCCAGTCTGCCCATTAAAACGTTGAAGACATCTCTGATGCCAAACAGCGGTATGTTGAGCAGAGGACGGGACAGTCATGTGATGTAGAGTTTCAAGTTCTACCACAGATCTATTGGTTGAATCGTTGCACGTAGGAAACATCACTGATAAAAATCAATTTTTCACGCTAATATGACGGAGCTCTACCTTTTAAGGCTTTGTAAACTAAAATACATTTGTGAAATGTTACATTTTCCTGGAGTGTATTCTACTGTGGTCCAGATGGGCGGCACCAGTTATCATTCTAGCAGCACGCTTTTGAAGCATGGGATATTTATAATTGTGGTTTGTGGAACTTTAAGCTATAACGACATATAAATTTTAGAAAACTGACTTTCAGGTTGGGAAATGAACCCACGTATCGCCAATTACAGACCGCCAAGTAAGTCTCTGTATTGTTTATAAAATTCACATAAAAGACTGATATGTACAAAATACTTAAAAGCTTGTATAGTAGGGTAGTAAAAAAATCTCAGTAAACCACTTAAAGAATGTTTCTATGCAGTGAAAATCCCCTTGTAAAATCGCCCAAACAGCGATTCTAACTTAAGAAGGGTAAGTACTAAGAACCCGTTTGATTTACCATCATACTAACAGAAGGACATCAATCGCAGAACCTCTGTAGATAAATGTGAGTGTATTAAAAACTTTACTTGCTCTCGGGATGTGCTTTTGTGCCTGCTTGGACTCCCTAAGAGGATTATGTAATGCTTTTTATGAATAGAAAATGTAGATTTCAATAATGTGTATGATGAGGAAAGACTGTCATCGCTCATCTGGCTCTGTGCGCATTTAAGGCAATTATTGTTTAATATAAACGTATCATTTCATTGTATGATCTTTAAAGATTTTTTTTTTTTTAATTTTTCGCTGTAGATATAATATTATTGCTATACCATACAGATTGATACCATATTTATATATACGAGTTTTGGTTTTCTTGCAGGCCCGCCACAAAGTTAAAAATATGAAAGCGAAATCAGTGGCGATCTGAAGAAAACGTGAATGGCGAAGAGAAATTAACACAATGCTGGATATCCCAATATGACTGAAATGGAAACGACATTTTGGAAAGAAATTCATCACCTTATCTGTTTGGGGGGGGGGGGGGGGCAGTTATTGATGGTATTGACGATACATATTTTATACACATGCTAGTATTTAGCTTGTGGAGCTTTTTACATCAAGTTCATATGACAATTAGGTGCCATAAAACCTGTATTGCTATAAATGATTTATATACATGTTATCTGTAATTCCAGGTGGCCCTTCTAGCATCACCACCGAATATTTACAGTTACCACAGTGATACACATTTATTGATTCTAGAGTAAATATACATGAACAAATAGCCAATTTTTGCTGAAATGTTTACATTTTAAATCTACATTGTCGACATATTTTTTTGGCAAAGTATTTTAATACCGGTGCATGATTAGTAAGATGCAATGAACATTTTTCAAACAAACACTCGGATTATGGACTTGTTTGATATTTTTAATATCCTCAAGTAATTTTTGTACCAGTGGAGAGGATGCTGTGTCTAATTCCATTTATTTATGTCATTTTGAATGCAAATACGCAGGTCCATATAACTTGACAACTCAGGAACCAAAAGAGACGTCAGTTGACGAGTATTTGAGAATTTATTTGCACACCTTCATGTGACATTTTTATTTTAATTATAAAGATTATATTTTGACAATGTGAAATAATACTAAGCTGAAAAATAATGGCAAATTGCAAATATATATATTGCCATACACATGCAGCTAATAAATTTAGATGTATAGTTCTTATTAGCTCTGCTGACCATAGGTCGCAGTGCTTGTGCAATCACTCATGTCTCTCTGTCCATAAACTTTAGCTTGTGGATGGGATACAGTCCACAGTTTTCAGGTTATCCCTATATAACTTGCAGAACCTATCAAGTGGGTAAAAACCCAGGTCAAGTCTATATTGGTGGTGCCATTTATGGTATCACGTAATATATGGGCAAAGAAGTGAAAGTGACGAGAATATTATTTTTCGAAGAGTTTTTAATCCATCATGACGAAACTTAGCACCAGTGTCAATCAAGCTAAAAGACGAAAACGCATTGAAATTTGGTGGTACCACTTCCAGTATTTCAAAAGATGTGGACCAAAATGTGTTAAAAACACATTACAATCAATATTTCCAGACCAGGGAGGTGGACTGGGACATATACGTCCCTGGTTCAGGAACAGTCAGTTTATCATATCAAGTATACCACAGATGTGTATCATGTGTAAAAGATTTATATTGCATAGTATGGATCTCCCTGGCCTGTTTTCACAAGGTCACAGAGGGAATACATTTCAGGAAAAGAATATTTTTTATGTTTTTGTTATTTGTCATTACATCTGAACATGTAACCATATGCCATAACAGGAATATTATGCAGACCCAAGTCTGACATGTGGAGTCATGATAACACCACTGATATTACTAGGTCATTCATTTGGCTAAACTGGACATACTTTCTCAAGGTCACGCAGGGAATGCAGATCAGGAAATGATTTTATTGTGATGCCCATGACATCTTAACTTCTGCACATATATCAACATACCACTGCAGGAATATTACACAGACAAAAGTCTATGACGTGGAGTCTTAATAGCTCAACTGGTAAGATGGCGGGAAGGACCGCTCTTTGAAAAAGAATGGCTTTCAAAAACAACTCAAAATAATGTCAACATTCCTGACTAATGACAAAGTGATAAACATATCATATTA
Organism: Hermodice carunculata; assembly: GCA_964020975.1. Lineage (NCBI taxonomy): Eukaryota > Metazoa > Annelida > Polychaeta > Eunicida > Amphinomidae > Hermodice > Hermodice carunculata. The sequence goes on from OZ026617.1 coordinate 95,405,178, forward strand.
TATAGTGAACAGAGATTTCCATCTCAGCCATTCAAGTCAGGCTGTGACTGTAATGGTTTTATAAACACTAGAAACAATGGAAGGAACCTTAAAGTGTAATTTCGCGGTTATTTCTAGAAAATAGCTGGGAGAATATATGCTATTTGTATTTTAATCAGCAGACTAAATAGTACGAACGCTTATCACCGATTCTATATTCAGGGATTTGTTCTTCTGCAACAGGTTAAAAAAGGCAATGAGACATGACCTTTGAAAAATCTTCAAAGACCAAGGTTTTCAATGACTTTGTTAACCCATTGCTGCAGAACTTATCTCTAAACAAAGAATCACTGTCGTATTTCTGTAGTATTTAGTCTACAGATTAAATATCACAAAAATTATCATCTCTGTCCTATAGCCGTTTGATAGAAATAACCATAAATGTACATTCGGAGGTGCCTTCCATTATCTGTAATGCTTATTCAACCAATATGCACACAACATAACTTGAATGGAAGATATAGACTTTCTGTTTGCTGCGTAGTATGTTGTGTCATTAGTTGGGAATAGTAACATTATTCTGGGGATGTTTTTAAAACCATTCCTTTTCAGAGAGCCATCCTTACTCGGATCATGGGTACTAGAGGAACATTTGATACATCATTGTGGAAATAATTTGGGATGAAACTTCTGACACCCAATATGCATTATAATATGGAAGTTTGATATTGCCTAATATGGGGAAGTAGACAGATGAAGTTCAGTAATTTAACAATTAGTTTCACATTTTTTACAATATTTGTAATATGAAAGATATATATGTATTTTGCTAATATATTTATAACAAAAAAATAGTTCTCTTCACAATCATGAGATGGCAACACTACTTCACATAGCTGGAAAGTGAAGAATTTGGAATATTTCCACAATCAAGATGCCATGTCTATCGCAAGCAACAAGCCAACTGTATGTTATGAAACGCGAGAAACTACGTCAAGGTGAGTCATTGTGGTATAGTATGTGAGTATATGTCTACAGATAATGCTGTATTCATATATGCAGATGCGAGTTGTGCTCAGTTCTTGTCATTATCACAAAGTGGCGGCACAGGTCTACATGCAGGAAGACTGGAGTGCCAAGTGAATACATAAATGTCCAAATAACGATTATCGCATTCAGCAAGTCAACTTATGTATTATATGTAAGAATTCAATAATCAGGACGACATTCATATTTTTGGTTAGGCTAACGTGTCGTCAGCTAAGGCAGGCCTTTATGCCCAACGTTTGCTTTCTGGCTAGGCCACAGACAAAGCCACGATCGCATCATAAAGATTGGCGGTGTAAAGTTGCTCACTATAAATAAATAAACAAAAATTATTAGAGTAAATATATGAACTCGATGTCGGGCTTCATGATAAATAGGAGAAGACCAGCTGGGGTCGTATTCCTAAAACTCACTAAGCACAAGATTTGACTTATTCTTAATGTCAGGTGTAAGCCGTATTAAAAAATCTTAAGTGCAAGATTCGTCTTCGACTAGGGTAAACTGCCCAAATATCAGCCGGTGTGCCAAATCCCAGCCTCCCCTCCAGCCCTGGACTTACTCTTCATTGTTTACCTCACGTCATTGTCAGCGTATGACAGAGTCTCTTTCATTAAATCACCAGGCTTCTAATTGGTAGATTTATGCTCCTTCTCCTTGTTGCTCGTTGCGCCATCTTTCTTTCCAGCAAAATATTTCTGAACAGTTGGCGGTGGCGGCAAGTGGGTGGTAAATGTCGGGAAAAAGAAAGAGTAAGTGAAACTTTTTTGGATGTCGCTATTGATTTAAAACATGAGATAGTGCCTAAATATTCCACTCATCTACAAAAAACAACACTTCCCGTACACATTTCACAAGTTATCGATGCATTTAACCGACAGACAGATAATGTCAGCCACACAATCTTCTCACCATGCACTTGGTCTTATTATCAATATCAGCCTCCTTGTGACCAATTGACAGCCCACTAATTGACCAAACTCCAGCCGGCTGCTATTAGGTATCCCAGGGGGCTGGCATTAGGTCCAATAAAAATATTTTACAAAGCCTATAGGACTCTATTGAAAGCTACTGTTCATAGATGGTTTAGGTCTATATAATTATAGCTTATTTAGAAGTAGGCCTAGACCTATTATAGCACAAAGGCCAAAACCTGGATCTACCATGTATACATGTAGGCCTATACCCTGAAACATGTCATTTCAGGGATAGGCCTACCCAGCAAACACAAAAAATTTAAACAACATTTGTCAAAAGTCCTATTTGTGTTTTATGAAACAATTTCATAAGATATTTCTTTTAATTTAATAAGTTTTGCTTTTCATTGAATTTCAGAAAAAGTACAGAAGGGAAGGAGCTCCTCTAACGTTAGGCCAAAGTGGAGCCAGGTCCAAATAGATATGGCACTTGCCGAAATTCAAAATGGAGCAAGCATCAGAGCCACCTCAAAAAAATATTGCATCCCAAGAGGAACTCTGCAAGGCCGGATTCATGGTCGTGTGGAAAACGGCAGGAAACATGGGCGACCCACACACATGACTGAAGCTGATGAGCGAAAGGTTGTGGATTACGCAGCCAACAGGGCTGCTTTGGGTGTTGGCTTCAGCAAAATGTCATTTTGCAGGTAAGCCTACGTCACCAATAGTGCTTGCTTGGGAATACCAAAATGCTTTAATTTCTACATCCTCTATTTATTTTACTTTTAGGTCAATGATTTATTGATAGGCCTATTGATAGCCTATTCTTTTAAGCTTGTGCCTACAACCAAAATACAAAATAATTAGGCCTAGACTTGGAAATGTGGACCCATGCATTCATATTTAAAACAACTGATGAATATCTATACATGTACTTAGTATTTATCATTTTGTCCTCAATTCTACATAGGCCACTGACATATTTGAGGTCTTACATCTTTTACTTGTTAAATACAGGATTGAGAACCCATCCAGCATTGTGAACAAAGTGAAAAGAGGGCCGTTGCTTTATATTTAACTGACTCTTTCATCTTCAGGTATGCAGGAAATATTGCCAAGAAGAGAAAATCCCCTTTCAAAAAGGTAATTCCAAGCAACAAATGGTGGAGACTCTTCAAAAAGCGTCACAGAGATCTTACCCTAAGAAAACCTGAGCCAACAGCAACTGCAAGGCACAATTTTATGAATCCTGGATACGTGGCCAAATATTTCAAAGCTCTGGAGCAGGAACTGTTGAGATGTGGAGTTCGTAATGATCCAGAGTGTATATGGAACATGGATGAAAGCGGATTTCAATTATCTCATACAGCGCCACCAATATGTGCCAGGTAAGCACTTTCATTTGAAAAAGTTTGATTTTAATAATTATTATCATCATTATTATCATTATTATTGTTGAACCAGACTTTACAAAATTAAGACACCCGATTCGTTTTTTTCCCAACTTTATTACCCTGTGCTTGTAAATTTTAAAGTGCGGAGCCGTTGGCGTGGCTGACCTTTTCCCTTCTTATCTGTAATACATCTTTGTTCATGTGATTTTTTGCAATCAGATAAAAAAGCCACAATTTTTTACTGTACTACTTATCTGTAGACTGTATCTTACCGTCTCTAGCTGGCCAGGCTAAACTAATACCCCCGTGAAATCTGTTGTGCCCGGCGGGGGACTCAGATTTTTTCGCCCACCAGGAGACTGAAATATTCTGTCTATACTTATCTGTAGAAATATATAGAATGACTCGACAACTTCCTCGCACGCCATTGCAAGGGATGTAGTGGGCTCAGTCTGCATTATGTAGCTCCTATACAAATAGGTATAGTCTTACCTGTTCAATTATATATACCCTTACCCGTACAATTATTTATAGCCTACCCTTAGGCCCTACCTGTACAAGTGTGTATACCCTTATTTAAACAGCAATATTTTTCTACTCATTTGCAGGACTGGGCAAAAATACTTACAGTGCAGAGTGAGCGGAAATCGTGAAACTATATCCCTCGTCTTTGCAGGCAATGCAATTGGAGATACAATCCCTCCACAGGTCATCATTAAAGGAAAAACAATGCGGTCGTTGAATACAGTGCAGACACAGGATGCACCTGAAGGCACTAGATTCTCAGTTTCGGATACCGGCTGGCAGAAACAGGTACTATCGTCATTTTTTACCTGTTTCTGTTCCTATTAAGGTCATGTTTTTTGTCTTTTAATGATATTTTAAATGCAAAGTGAGATTTTATATATGTCACGTTTTTGTTCTTACAAGTGCAGTTGCTAACCAAATTTGCGATACTTATCATCCTCTGCAGGGGCTTATGCTACTATGGTTTAAACACCATTTTCTACCAAGCATTACACCAAAAAGGCCACAAGTACTGATTTTGGATGGACTGAACAGTCACGGGCACCTGGAGCTTCTGGAAGTTGCAACTGAAAACCAAATCCCCATCGTAGAGCTCCCTGAGCATACGTCACATTGGCTTCAACCATGGGACAGGTAATTGTGAATCTGTCGAGCAAATTTGAGTGTTTAAAATTTTGTATACATATGCTTACTTTAAAAAAAAAAGGCCGTAAATTTACAATTTCTCGTTGTTAGAGACTGGCTGTTCTTAATTTTTGAAGGTTTCTGTTCTAACGTCTTAAAATAAAATATGTAGGCCTACATTGGGAAGCCTATATAGCGCATTATTCATGGCTGTTAAAATATTACATGTCCGTTTGTATAAATATCAAAATTCACAAAACAGACAGGCTTGATGCATTTAATTCATTTATCTTTGAAGAAAATGCAATGGAGCGTCTTTTTCAGATCCTGGTTTCACGATTCCTTGTACCCTTTAGTTTATGTATTAATTGCCCTACAGATTTTTATTATGCCCAGTTTGAGAAACTTAATTTTTCTGCACCTGCTTTGAAAACACGTTCCACTTATTGTTCCTAAATTATGTTTGACTATTTTACAGGACTGTCTTTGGGCCTCTCAAAACAGCATATAACCAGGTATGCCACGAACTGATGAGCGAAAACCCTGGTGTTGTTGTTTCTCGAAGCAACTTCTGTGCTTTGCTGAACAAAGCTTGGACCAAAGCTGTCACTGTATCAAATAGGAGAAGTGGGTTTAGATGCACCGGAATCTTTCCCTTCAATCCAGCTGTCATTCCACCAGAGGCTTTTGAACCCAATTCGCTGAGTACATTTAAAGTGGCAAGTACTTGGAATTTTGTACTTTACTTTGTAAAACACTTTTGCTTGTCTCTGTTAAACTAATATACAGAAGAAACATTTCTATAATTTATAGCATGTTGGCATGCAAACACACATGCACATTCACACTCACTTGATGTACAACTTTGTTGGTTTTCAACATAATTATGTCATATTGTACATTGTAGTTGGCCAAGAAGAAAATAAATTTGTTGATCATTCACGTGCGTCTGTCCTTTTATCTATCAACGTAACACGGTTAGACTTTCATAACTATTGTGTTCCATATTAGTGCATGTGTTGTAACACTTCAGTTTTGGGTTTTTTTCCCTATCTACCTTTGTACCATTGTTCATGTTTATTGGTGTGTACATGTATCATTTCTCTTGACTGTGGTTTAATTACCAAACTTACTTATACATAGAACTTTGAACAGTTGTGTGATCAGATGAAGACTCACTTTGGGAATAAGGGTCATGGCAATTCAAAATATTAAAATATTCCAATTGAACTGTCACTCAAGATTGCAGTAACGACTAACGTTACTTATTGGTTTTGTTCAAAATTTACACACGTCTCAGCTCGGTGAATTTTGTTTACTGAGAATTATGTTTTTGTATATCTTGTTCTTGACAGGCACTGGAGGTGACCGGAGTAATGCAGCCTGTGCACGAGAATGCTGCCGAGGAGACACTTGCAACGCAAGAGGCTCAAGTAGACCTCCCAATGGAAGACAACACTGTGCAGGGGAATGCTGCCGAGGAGTCATTTGCAGCGGAAGAGGCTCAAGTACACGTAGGTCTCCCATTGCTATATTCAAAGTCTCTCAGGCATCTCAAGATAATGTGTACAGTTGTGTATGTGCATGTATGCGTATTTTTGTGTGTATGTGTACATGTATGTATATATATATATATATGTATGTATGTATGTATGTATGTGTGCCAATGTGATGGCTGCTACAAACTGGAAGTGTTGCGTGTGTGCGTGTGTTTGAGTGTGTGCATGCATCATACATGAGTATGTATCATTGTATGTTTAATCTCATAGATCTTTTCACGTTAAGCTTTAATCAACCCTGCATAGTAATATGTCCAACATCACCATAATACTTGGATACTGTCGAAAAGTCGCATATTAACGAAACCTGTATACACTAAAGATACTTTCATTTACATATTTAGCTTCTACATGCTCTCTCTCTCTCTCTCTCTCTCTCTCTCTCTCTCTCTCTCTCTCTCTCTCTCTCTCTCTCTCTCTCTCTCTCTCTCTCTCTCTCTCTCTCTCTCTCTCTCTCTCTCTCTCTCTCTCTCTCTCTCTCTCTCTCTCTCTCTCTCTCTCTCTCTATATATATATATATATATATATACATATATGCCTATATACATATATAATAGTCAGGCTTTGTAATTTTTTTTTTTTTTGTTCTTTTTTGTAGACTTCAGTGTGCCCCCCTGATTTGGCTCTTCATGCGATAGAGTTGTCAGCTGGGACAAACAGAATGAAACAGTTTCAGTCGTGGTTTGATAAGGGCCTTGACAAACAAGACCCTCTCTACCAAACTTGGCTGAAATACAGGAAACGGGCAGCAAATGTAAGTAGGCCTATGACCCCAATTACGCATTTCTTGAAGTATGTTATATTGAAAACAGGCCAAATTTCTGACTTTGACCTATGAATTGCATTATTTGCCGTTACAGCAGTAGGCCTATTACCCAGGGGGGCAACTTGGAGGGAAAAGTGACTAGCATGCGTGACCAAAAATTGGTGTAAAAAGGGTACTTTTTTAGGAGGAAAGTGTGTGGAAACGTGTGCACACAAAAACGGGGTAAAATCAACCACACAGAAAGGGTATCATTTTCAGCTCACATGATACCGTATGTGAAAGAAGTAGCACCATAGTCCATACATATAATCACATGACTTTTTAAATGCCTCAAACAACCAGAACTTCATTATTTCTAGTAGTAGTAATATTGAAAGTGTGTGAAATGGCATGTAAAGTGTATTTTTGTACCTTTTGTAATATTGTCAGTATTAATGTTGTGTGTGGAAAGGGTGTTCAATCGCGCCTCCCTATGCAAAAAAAATGTGTGTAATGGGTATGTTTTGAACATGAAAGTACACACATTATGGGTATTTTTCAATTTTCATGGTCACGCATGCTAGTCATTTTCACCCCTGAGTCCCCCCCCCCCCGGGCCTATTATTACTTTGTGTGATCTTGTATTCTGTTTGCTTGTACTTTTTAATGATTCCGTTTGATTTTGATATTATTATATGTTGCAGGAGGAAAATCGTGACCAAGAGTATTTCCCCTTTAGGAACACGTCACATCCAAACGATCCAGCTAAAGACGTGTTGCCGTACCCACAAGTGAGCTTACAGATTCAAAAGTAGAAAGAGAAAAGCCTTACTTTGTCCTAACTAGCAAAGAATGTATACAACACAAAAGAAAGGCAGCAGAGAAACAGAAAGAACAAATAGAGCAAAAACAAAAAAAGGAAGTTGGAGGCACAAGAAAGGAGAAAAAAGAAACAGAAGGAACTGGAAGAAAAAATGCAGATAAGAGCTGAAAAGGAAGCTTTGAAGAAAAAGAAAGTCTGAAAAGGAACCTATAAAGAAAAAAAGAAGGCTTGAAAGGAAAGCCAATATCAAAGATATAGACCAAAATGATCTGGAAAAGACACCCATACCAGATGATGATCGAGACTGGTGGTGCATTATAAGCGGCGAAAAATATGAAAAGCCCCCCACCGAAACTTGGATCATGTGTAATCTCTGCCAGGAATGGTGCCATGAGGCATGTGCAGACACTAGCATGCCTGCGTACATCTGTGACATTTGTTACACTAAATAGGCCTTTATTTCAAGAGTTCTTCATATTATCACTATTATGATGGACATATAGGGAGGCGGGGGTTATAACTATAATCAGGGTTCCTACTGGTCAGGAAAAAGTCAGGAATTTTTTATTTTTTTTCAGGATCAGGAAAAAGTCAGGAAATTGCAAAAATGGTCAGGAAAAATGGAAAATTTGTCAAAAGTCAGGAAATTTTAGGTACATTGGTCAGTAGGTGACACAACATGGCTATGGCAATCTTCTGTTGGAAACATGATTCAAGAAAGGGTGATTTCCTCATTGTGCAGTTGTGAACATTTTCCAAAATTACAAATTCATTAAACAGGTGAGATTGGTATTATATCTAAATATGTACAGAGAAATGAACGGAAATTACATTTTTGACAGAAGATTGAAAGGAATTAGCGCACCTTGCCTCCAGAGCTAACACTTTCTTTTCAGCGACTGCGATGCATTGAGATTTTTCCTTGGAACTAACCTTTTTTTCAGAGATATATGTCCTGCTGATAACGCCATTATGTCATTTGACAATCACAAAAGTTTATAATGATAATATCATTAGGATTTAGAATTTTACATCTAATGATATGCATGTATTTTCAGGTGGTGATGGGTTTGTAGTGGCTTCTAGATACTAGTATTTTAGCATAATAGGCCTCAGCACAATAACCATGAACAAACAGACCTACTTCAACCCTAGTTGGCTCCAAAACCCAGACTTTTGTAAATGGTTACAGGAAGAGCCTAAGAACAAACAGCAGTTCAAATGCAGGCTTTGTAAAGGGTCCTATCTACTTGGAAACATGGCCAAAAAGCCAAACTTTAGGAAAATTAGAAGTAAAGCAAGTGTTTGACCTGCTCTTTTCTAATCATACATTAACCAAATTTGTTTTGATGAATGTATGAGTGACCATTTAAAAGACAAAACTGTTAGCATGATAATATTTGTATTGCTTTTTCACTTGATAGCAGTGAAAATCATTAGTTTATAATATTGTTAAATAAAAGGGAGGAATGGATGGCTATGGCAGGAATGAGGGTTTGATTTTAAATTATCAAGTGATTTTTTTTTCATTCCTTTGTGCTAAGTGTTTTTGATTTGATATCTTGTTAACATGGGAGATATATATGCAGAAGAGATTTTGCTTTCTAGTATTTTCTTATTGGAAGAATTGATCCTGATGGGCTTCCAATGCTATGGTAAACCCTCATCCCTGTCGAAGGGGAGTAGGGAGGCCATTAAATTCAATAAAAATATTGCACTGTTGGTCAGGAAAAAATGCAGTGAAGTCAGGAGAAAGTCAGGAAAAAGTCAGGATATTTTGATTAGTCCTTTGAGTGGGAACCCTGATAATCACATGTCCATTTGAACAATAAAAAGATATCTTTAGAATCTCTAAATGTTGTGTTTTCTACTCTGTTGAATAGTTTTTTAAAAGCCAGTTTTAACGGCTGGTATTTGGTCACTGCAGGGCTGGCTTTGAGTACAACATGGCTGAAATTTGGGCACTTACGGCTGGAATTTGGTCAAAACTGTTATTCGGAGACATGCGTTGTTTGGCAAGTCACTGTCAAAACAATTTAATCCATCAAAACTGAAAATTGTGCGAAAAATAAAGTTTGAAATGTATTTTTATTGTTTCTTTACATTCACAAAGCTGTCTGAAAAAAAAAATTCACTTAGGGCTTATTACCGTAACTATTATGCTAAGGGGGCTGGAATTTGGTCCGTTTACCCTAGTTCACGATGAAAATGTAAGCAAGGGTCTCGGCAGTTTTAGATAAAATGGCGGCTATCTTAAATCTTGTGCGGCACCAAAATCACAACATTCCCGGTGAAAGTGTTTTTCTGAATCGAAAAGATCCTCTGGAATGACTGAGTAGGGAGCAGATACGAAGTCGGTGTCGTTTGCCGAACATCCAAGCCTTAGCCTTGCCGAATAAATCCAGACTGCCGTCTGTACATGCATGCACAGCTCTTGACAGTCTTGTACCAGCGGTCGGGCTAGAGACCGTGTCAGTAAGTAGAGTTTTTGAGTAGAGCCCATGGACGAGCTATGTAGGCCTAAAGTGTACACAGTAGTTTCCATCATGTCCTGAGGGATGATACAACCATGTTTTTTATTACTGGCTGTAGGCCTATGCCTTTTAAAATTCACACACTACTATCAAAATTTGATAGTTCGCAGCGAAACAGTGAACTTTCGAACTCCAGTGGGATTGTCCAGCGCCTCCATCATGTTGACAACAAGGAGTACAAGGTCGAGGTGATGGTTTCGGTAAAATGACAAATGTGGGGAAAGGCTGCTGTTATAACCGGTTATATCGTAACAGATAGGCCTATAATCAAAGTACACGTGCTTAAAAAAATATCCACTCTTCTTTTCATTTCGGATACTAATTCATCTTGTTTTGGATATTAATTCATTATGATTTACATCTACTTTTATAAACTTTAACTAAGGGAAGAACCATTAGAATCTTAAGGGGGGCTATGCATTTTAGTAAAACATAGGATCCACAATATTTTTTTTCAGTTGCCCATAACAGTACATTATTTTTTTTCCACCCTACCTCGCAGTACTTTTTTTTCTAATACTGAAACCTATGGATGCATATATTTTAGCTACCATTGTGTAAATAACATAACGTGGAGCGAAGCATTTTAGAAGCCTATCTGGTCCATTAGAAAGTTATATGAGTACAGAGGTTCCAAAAATAAATCATTTGAGGGCCCGGGGTTCGAAACCCCCGGAAACCCACGGGTTATGACAAAATAAGGTTCCATTTGGAGGTTCTACCTATTTTGTCACTAAAAATCTAATATTCCTACCCGAGAAACCCTGCCTAAAAGATCCAAGTTTATGACACAAAATAGGCCTATATCAGAGTTCTAGCTAATTTACACGGAATATTAAAAGGTAATATGCGCTACCAACAAAAGGCAACAGTTTTCAACATTCCTAATCGAATACTATTTTTTTTTTTTACAATAAAACAGTACAAAATTTTAACTTTTGCAAGCAGGGGCGGACGCAGGATTTTTTTTGCAATTGGGAGAGGGGGTGTCAGTGACTTGAGGCGAAGGCACGAAGCTTAGGGGGGGGGTGCAGGGGTCCGGGGGACCTCCCCCAGAAAATGTTTACAAATACATGCTCCCAGATGCGTTTTCCTGGCATTTGTGACTGCATTTTTAAGAGGACCATTTGGATTTTCAGGGATGCAAACTTCACTCAACTGGGCTCCACAAATCAAATTCTTCTATATATCTGATTTAATTCACGTAAAATGAATCAAAGAAAATATGATTCCGTGACAAATAATTCCTGGAAATATGTATTTGTGACCTTTACCTGCTAATAGATATTGTTACTGGTGATCAACATTATTACGACACGGACATACCTGACTAACTCTTCCAATGCCAAGTTTAAGCCTGAGTCAACGACAACACTCGTCAACAGCTTTTCTCGGCGCACTTCCCACGCAATGCGCGCAGATTACAAGAATAGCTGTTTACTAGAACCAAACTTTGTCCTATGTCTGTTATCTCAAGTCTAGCCGTGTTTGTGTTTGAATGAAAGAGCTTTGCATGAGGAATTTGAATATCATTTATTTATAGTGATTCAAACATAAGACTAAGTGTGAATAAAGTCCCTTACAGCAATGAACCTTGAAAGAGTTACGAAAGAAGAGGTGGAAGAAAACAAATAATATGCCTACATTAACAGGTTTAAAACTTCATTTATTATAAAGTTACAGATCTTTCAGTAGCAAGTATATCCAGTCGCTGTCATACTTTTTCTGGAAGTGAAGTTCTTGAAAAAAGGCTAACTTTTAAAATCTCTATTTAAAATACAGCAGCAGCTTAATTTAAGTAAAATAAACTCCAGTGGTGTAAGCCACGTGATACTCCATTGGTCCCTTGAGTAATTAAATATATTTTAATTGAAATTTACAAAACTATTTCAGAGGAAATTCATAGGCAATATCATGATATTGCCTATGGATTTACAAGGTGTTAAAAAGAAAGATAAACTAATTACGCAAGGAGACGTTCTTCACTGCTTCTGATTTTTTCAAAGGGCCTAAGTGATTATTTCTCATAGCGTCTTACATTTGTGACAAAGTCGGTAATTTTAACGTAAAACAGACTGTCGCGGCTTCAAAAGGCTTAGCTATAGGCCTAACTTTGATTAAGATTAGTAATAGATGAATACAAAAGTTGACAAAAGTTTTCCTCTGCCTAGGCCTATATAAGTCCAGTTATTACTACGGTTTTACTACCGGTATGTCTATGGCAGTATGGCTTCATTCAGTGTTTCACGAAAGTTAACCATATCTGCATGTACACTGTGCGCTATGAATGTAGCCTACATAATATGTACGGTAACACAAAGAGTCACTTACAGTCGGTTTAGGCCTATCGTTGTGATAATCATTTAGGATTAATAAGTAAATCTAATAACTTACCTTTCATGTAGGCCCTCATAGGCCTATATTCATTTTGTGATTAATGTGACCGACAGCTCGTTTGCAAGTTGTTATCACTTTTCACGTGGAGATTGGGAATCGGGCCATCAGAAAGCCTGGTTAGGCCTATATGACAAGTAAATCTGCTGTTCGGGAAGCTGCCTATTGTATTATAATTTTGCATATTCAACAGGTAAAACGTCCACTCATTTCATTGACCCAATGCCATAGAGTACTAAAACCTAAACGAGGAAAGCGTATTTACATTCATCATGACCCTTTATGATACAGAACTGATATCCAAATTTCCCACCTACATAAAAGAATGAACAGAAATTAATGGAACTCTCTGACTTTACTTTATTTTACATTTTAACCCCCCCCCCCCGCACCAACCTCTACTTGTGTAAATTTGCCCTGCCATTGCAACCTTGTTGTATACATGCATCAGCATACCTCACCGTTTGTGTGTTAATTTTTTCATATACTTGTGTTTTTGTAGTGTCATATTGTATTGTTTTGGCAAAATGCCATTGTTTGCTATTTACATGGTTCAGCCAATAAAGTTCATATCATATCACATGTAACAAAACTTGTGATCGTAACAATATTATAGTTTAATGGGTAGCAGCATTAAATGAAAGAACAAAAGACAGCCAACCAAAAGCGTGCAGTCATCAGAGCGACCTCCCATGCACAAACACGCAGACGGCGGTGTGGCGATTTAGCCTGTATCCCGGTCCGTGAAATATCAAAACTACAGTTTAGAAATGATCTATTTGATAGAATAACCCCGTTCTGGTGTGTGGTCTCTTTCTCTCTAAATATCGTCAATCTGATACTAACAATGATAGAGGCCTTCAGAGATAATTAATATGGTTGCGAATGATGCGTCTGTTTCATATCAATAGGAAGGTGCATGATTGTACATGTAATATTGGTTACAAAACTGATGAATCGCTCCACAAAAACAAAAAATAAAAAAACATATATATATATATATATATATATATATATATATATATATATATATATATATATATATATATATATATATATATATAGTTCATTTAATATCAGTGCTCTACTTTTAATCACTGTATAGGCCTTATTGGTTCTGTCGTCTTGTGTATATGAGTGTGCTTTTACTCCACTGATGTAGGCCTATTTTTCACTTCGATTTATATATTATTTCCTCGTTTCACCGCAATTTCAATAAAATATTATTATATTGTATTGTTAACAATATCGTTTCCTTTCACTGACCTGGTATATATAGGCCTATGCTGATTAACGGGTCCTATTGTTTTGCGTTATAAATAGAAACCATGCATACAGACTTACAGTGAGGGAGAGCGCAATACACACCATGGTTTCTTGTTTCTTCAAGTTTTCCCTCTTCATATTTAGTGTTTGCTTTTCGAAATGGAACTTTTTGCACACACTGCTAGTTAAAATTCTAATGTTATGTATAATATGCAACAATAAACCACAAAATGACCAGTAGCCTATAAAAGCTTTTGCTGTTATCTTGTGTCGTTAACACTATACGTGTTTCTGATTTATGTTGCCTTGCTAAAAGTTAAACAGCCGCAATCCTTGGGTAATTAATGGGGAAAAATCTTAATTTAATGTTAGGTGCAATTACTTCTTTGAACATGTCACCGCAGATTAGGCCTAATCATCATCACTTTTGGCTGTGTATCAGAGCACTCATAAATTAGATTTAGTCACAAAAAGCAAACAAGAGTATTTCTTGTTTGTTGTTGTACCGGTTTTCGCCGAATCTTATTCCGTATCCTACTATGACTTTGAGAGGTGCATCATTGTTGATTGATTCAGCCCGTTTCCGCAATTCTGATACCGTTTCTGTGAAACTTTATTCGTGTACTTTGGGAAGTAAGATATATTTGAACCAACTGATTTGATTCTGGTACACAGTTAATTAAAATATCCATAACAAATGTAAAACACACGTTAAAAAGAACTGTGGTTTTAAAATCGAATCGACCCATTTTGGAGATCTAAGGAACAAACACCCGTAAATAGTTCATCCTTTGTGTTATGGAGCCAGCAATCGATTACTTTAATTTATGAAGGGATAGGCCTACATGTCTGAGTTGAGTGATTTCATATTTAAATTCTCACTGATCGGCCAAATTAAGTAAAGAGATGTCGAACCAAGTAAGAAGGTTTTTAGGCCCACTTGTTCTCCATAGCATTAAAATGTGGAATACTATTGATATAGAAAAAATATCGAAAAAATCGATAGATTTTATGGATAGTCGATGGAAAATCTGCTGGTGTTTAAGGCATAAACTGCTCCGTAGACCCGAAGTCTGAGACTCGCTTTCGCCTATTGAGATATAAGCCTAGACCTACTGACACCAGGCCTATCAAGACTCTATAAATAATTTCCCCCGAATCCAGAGTCTTCAGAAGCAATACTAAAGAAGCTTAATCGCAGTGTTGACCATTGTCCCTTCGCTTACCTGGAGAAAACTGCCTTCAAACGTAATGTCGAAAACAACTAGCTAGTAGTAGTAGCTGATGATGTCTTGGTCTCACGGCCTGCTCTCAAAATGACTCAACACATTGAATGATTCTGGATGTTTCGGCTGAAGTCACATAATATATTATCGGTTCGTTTGCAAAAATTTCGAACAGGAAATGTCTAGAGCACAGATTAAACCGTTCAACATTTTCTTGAAATCACAGTTCGGTGTCCAGGCTTGTGCAATGTAGGTTATAGGTCTGCATCCTACCAGTCGCGACAAGAGGTATTTTTGTTTTGTTGGTGTAACTCTCATTGCAACGTGAATACGCGAGAAGTGTATACTTTCCCACACCAAGCCAGGACTACCTTATAAAGTGCGTGAGCTAGTCACAGTCACACCTTCAATGTTTTGTCGCTAAAATGTGCGGAACTGTTAAATATGCGTCCGATTAATTTTGTTGGACAGAATACGACCCGTGTATTTTTAAGTTTGGCACACGCTACTGACCCTGTACGGTCCTTGATAGGACAGACACAAACAGGGCAAATCATTACATTAGCGCGACCGGCTTGGTCGCGCTAAGAACACCTAGTCTTGTAGTTCTAAGACATAACGCGACCAGAGGTCGCGACAAATATTGTTTTTTACATATATATATATATATATATATATATATATATATATATATATATATATATATATATACACACATATTTGTATATATATAATATATATAGGCCTACATACATATATATATATATATATATATATATATATATATATATATATATATATATATATATATATATATATATATATATATAATAAAGTTCACTTCACTTCAATTCAAACACCTGTGGTTCGTTTTGATCTTTAACTATCTTCATTGTCCTGTATCATTATCTTTATGTTATCGTGTTCAAGATTTATTGCACCAATTTCATTTTGTCACAAAAACATCAATGCACATAGTAATTAAACCTTTATCTATTTATCTGTCTATCTATCTATCTATCTATCTATCTATCTATCTATCTATCTATCTATCTATCTATCTATCTATCTATCTATCTATCTGCATTTTTTATTTATTTATTTACTTTATTCATTTATTTATTTATTCATTCATTCATTCATTTATTTATCTATTTATTTATTTATTTATTTATTTATCAATCAATCAATCAATCAATCATTCTTCCTCAAACAAATAAAAAAAAACTTGCATGCAAAGAAGAAAGGGTAGATTAATGCCCAGCCTTGTTTTTCTACCCAACAAAACCGAAGACATAGACTGCAAATCATATATCATTTCTGAGGTAAAAATACATTAATTTATAAACATGACACATAATATGTTTATAAACCACTTAGTTAATGAACACTATTTAGCAACAAAATATGAAATGAGAAAGGAGAACCATAAGGTTACATATATCTCTGGGGGAAAACTATCTTGTCAATATCTATGTCTGTGTCTACTAAGCAGTTTTTAACTCTCTTTTTAAGGTTGTGGAATGATGGAGAATCGCCTATTGTGGAGGGTAGCATATCAAATACTTTATGACCAACTTTTACTATACTTTGATATTTGTAATCATCATGTGCAGGAGCAATCAGGAACCCGAAATTTATAATGGCATTATTAGATAATTAATTCCATACCAACAGACAAATATTAAGGAAAAAAAGTTTTGGTATAGGTAGCGTTTTGATTATTTTGAAAAGATTTGATGTATGGGCTTGGTAGTGTAAGAAGGATATTATTATATGTAAAGCTTTCTTTTGAAGAGTTAGTAATAGATTGATATGGAATTGTCAAGCTGTACCCAGATTTCAATATAGTAACATGTATGTGGATGGATTAACGAATGGTGAAGCTGCAACAATAGGTGATTTGGTATCAGAAAACGTATTTTTGTATTATACAAATGACCGGAGATTTTTTTTTTTTTTACAAATATAACTTATGTGCTCTGTTACGATGCCCACCTTTTGAATATTAGAGCAGAACTCAACAAAGAATGACAACAATGATATAATTTTAACAATAACAATATGTTAACAATCAAAATCAGTACAAAGTAGGTAAACTTATCTCCACTGGTGTTTCAAGAGTCAAACAGTCTTATGTAAATCCTAATCCCTGGTGAGATTATCCACAGGTACTGTCCGACAGTTCCAAGTTCTATGACAGCAGCCAAAAGATCTGGTACAAATCCCACAGAGCTACGGTTTGGGTCCAATGTGTGATGCTGATCCAATCCCACAGAGGTACGGTTTGATTCCAATGCGGTACAATATACCAGTCCACTCAAGATAATGTCCACACTCCACACGTACAAAGTATAAATGAGTAGCACCAAATATTACAAGTCCACTCAAGACACTGTCCACACTCCACAGGTACAATGTAAACAATGGCTCACAGTCCTAATGGCTTGATAACAACACACAGCTTCTGTCAGATCCTTCAGAATTCTCTCTCCTTTCCCTCCAGTCAGGAAAATATCTATACAGAGAAATCTCTAATTTGTTCCAGAGTTTTACAATTAGGTAGACGTCCCATTGCATTGAGACCTGTCTGGATCACCTCAAATGAATGTAGGTCACCATTCTAGCTTATTCCACATGTTTACCAGTTACATCTGAGTCACCCCAAAACAGACCAACTCGGTAACTCTGGAGTTACCCTGCAAAGTATTCATTGAACTCAATGACCCGGCACACACCCAATGAATACAGTGACCTCTCCAAATGAAAACAAACAGCCATACACATTTTCATAACAGCTCATTTTATTTTAAATAATGGTCTAGCTTTACACCTAATATTTGACAACAGTAACATTGGTAAGCTTTTGCTGTCCCAGTGAAACACAAAAATTGAGTGGTATTTTTTTGGAGGTGATCTGAAAAACTATAGAGTTTGACTTGGAAATATTCGATGCTAATCTATTAGCTTTGAACCAACCCATCAATTGCAGCAGGTCCTGTTCGGTTGTATTCTTTATGTTAAGAATATTTTACTTGTATACAAAATGGAGGTATCGTCTGCGAAAAGTCGTGTCATCCAATGTGATAAACTTGTTTTGGATATCATTAACACATACAAGAAATAATATAGGCCAAGTATAGAGCCCTGTAGAACACCACAGTTAACATATGCGTGATTTGACTAAACTGATCCAAACTGGATGGATTGTTCACGACTGGATCGATAGTCCCAAAAGCTGTTAGGCGCTATGCCCCTTGTCCCATGACAGACTGTGATTAATAGTGTCGAACGCTTTTTTTAGGACCAAAAATATACCAAGGCAAATGAAGTTTGTTGCTATCACTTTCGTTTTGGATAAAATTTACAAGTTCACATAGTGATATTTTAGTATTGTGGTTCTTCCTAAATTCGAATTGAAATCTGTGAAAAAAGTTACCACTATTACGAAAATGCAGTGTTCTGGTGGTCATAATTCTTTCAAGTAAATTGGATGCAACTGGTACTACAGAAATCAGTCTATAATTGCCCAATAAGGTTGGGCCACCGCCTTTGAGTATTGGCACAACCTTATCAGGTACTTTTCCTTGCGTTAATTATACATACGTATATATATATATATGTGTGTGTGTGTGTGTGTGTGTGTGTGTATGTGTGTGTATGTGTGTGTGTGTGTGTGTGTGTGTGTGTGTGTGTGTGTGTGTGTGTGTGTGTGTGTGTGTGTGTGTGTGTGTGTTAAAGGCTGCTGGTATACCCAGAGGCATCTCAAAGAAGCCCTAGATGAATCATATTATGGCCGTATGATTTGTTTATGCTAATTTTAGATAAAAGTGATTGTACTTCTTCATCAGTAGCAGGTTGTATAAAAATTGTATTTCAGACACGGGGTCCAAAATAATCTTCTACAGGGTTTTCTGTGCCATTTAATTGTATTTCTTGAGATACATTTTGACCAACGTTCAGAAAGAAATTGTTAAATTTTGAGCAAATATCTATTGGATTCGTTACCCCACTTGTAATGTTTTCTTGTTTTACAATGTCATTAGGTATATTATTAACTGATGGTCTTTTTTGTTTTATTCAAATATTCTTTAATTGTTGCCCAAGTTTTCTTAGAATTTTTGACGTTTTCCATAAATTTTGATTCAAAGTATTCTTAAGTAAAGTATTAAATGGCTGGTCTAGAATTTCATATATAATTTGTGTTTTATATTTATTGACCTTAGAATTCCTGGAGTAACCCAGGGCTTTTTAATGTTATGGACCTTTTTGGTGTTTGTGTACAAGTAATTTTGAGAACAAAATAAATCATGCATCGTTAGAGTCTGATGATTCATTCACTAGATCCTAATCTACTTCTGTTAATTTTGCCTGCAAAAGTGAAATGTTGTAATTTTCAAAGTTGTACTTTTCTCGACTTTCTATCCAATTAAATTTGACACATAAATCTTAAAAAAATAGCGAAAGTAGCTAGATGATTTGCTGATGTCGCAAGCAATTGTATCTGATTCGATGAAAATGTCACTAACATTCGTAAAAATGTGATCAATAATTGAGCTTGTGTTTTCAGTTATTCTCGTACGAGTGTTCAAACAGGATTTGTGCCCATGCAACATATAATTGTTAAGATATGTACCATTATTTCAGTTGCCAGGTCCATGTTAATGTCTCCTGCGATAATAACTCTGCGTCCGCTTTCATCGACAGTCTCTAGCATATTCATTAAGGGATGGTTCAACATTTTAATCATTTTTGAATTAGTACTTTCAGTATGCAGGGGGGGGGGGGGGGTAAATGGACCTGTACGCTTCTACAGATAAAAGAAAATGATGGTTATTGATAATCTAAATTTTGTGGTATTTTGGTATTATTTCTTGGAAAACCATCATTTTAAAATACTAATTTGGGGGGGGGGGGAGGGAGGGGGTCATGAAATTTAGTACCCTAAGTACTAATTCAAAATTGATGATAATATTGAACCATCCCTAAGGTACCTGCTCTTGCTTGTGGTGCATATAACACAGTGGTACATGTGCTTATGTTATGTCCAGGAGGTCTGTAAATGGTTCCCACCATGATTTTGGTTTTAAAAGTCGGATTTGATTGATTGATTGATTGATTGATTGATTGATTGATTGATTGATTGATTGCTTTGTTTGTTTGCGTTCATTTTTTCTCCGACATTATTGTTCGAAAAGTACCAAATTTGGCATGGCGATAGATCTGGTAGTGAAATTGTGCATATTGCTTGGAACAGTCATGATGTTGCAAATTAGGGGCAATTAAAATCTTAAAAGTTCAATATCTTCCAACCTAGTACAGATAGACACAAAATTTAAAGCAGTACGTACAAGTTTGTGACACCTGCCAATCAAATGGACAGTGAACAAAAACTTGCATTTTAAATTATACTAATTAGGAGCACTTAAAACATTTAAAACTTGAATATCTCCAAAACTATTATAAATAGAGGTACCAATCCAATTTCAGTTCATAGGTTTGTGACATGGCCGCATCCAACGAATCATGAACCAAAGTTATAACATTCCAATTTATGCAAATTAGGTGAATGCACAAAATTTAAATCTGTAATAACTTCAAAACTATTACAGATGTTGTGCCATTCCCACTTCACTTTGTAGGTTTGTGACATAGCCGCATCAATGAACCATGAACCAAAGTTGTAGCATTTTTATTTATGCAAATTAGGTGGATCATGGAGGAATAAACTAGTTTATTCCTCCATGGGTGGATACACAAAATTGAATTCGCGAATAACTTCCAAACTATTATAGCTAGAGAGGCGTCATTCCAACTTCAATTTTTTTGGTCTGTGACATAGCTGCATCCAATGAAACATGAGCCAAAGATGTAACATTTAAATTGATGCAAATTAGGTGAAAACACAAAATTTAAATCTGGAATAATTCCAAAATTATTACAGATAGAGCTGCCATTCCAACTTTAATTAGTAGCTTTGTGAAATAGCCGCATCCAATGAAACATGAAACAAAGTTATAGCATTTTAGTTTATGCAGATTAGGCAAATACACAAATTGAAATCTTTTAATAAATTCAAAACTATTATAGACTGATAGGCATTCAAAACTTCATTTGATAGATTTGTGGGATAGCTGCATCCAATGAATTGATTCATGCAAATTAAGCAATTAATCAAAATTTAAATCTTGAATAGCTTCAAAACTATAATAGATTAAAGTGCCGTTGCAAATTCAATTTACATTTTTTTAACATAGGCTATGTCATAGCCACATAAAAAAAATACTGTTGCAGCAGTTAAATAAATACTGAAAAGGCTATCTGTAAAAGTTTTCTAGGTACACAGACTGATTTTCTGACAAGCAAACAATTTTTTTTTCTAGTTTTCTTTACTTTTTAATTTTCTTCTGTCTCTCTCTCTCTTTAATCTTACTGAAGTAGTGTCAAACACACTATAGGCGTCAAGCTCGATGAGATTTTACCTCCTCTAGGAGCCCTGTCTCCTGCATTATCAAAACGCTTTGTATTTGTTGCTTGAAAATTAAGTTCCATGTATATTTTGACCGGTACCTAATTAATGTATTTAAGAGGCATCAGGTGGCGCTACGAAGAGCTGGCAAAATGGCAGCAAGTTTGTCTCTCCGTCAACTGTGTCGGGGTTTGGTGGGAAAATACTCAACCAGGTAAGATCCAAAGGGATCTGTAGGTTTAAGAACGACACACAAATCATAATAGGACACAAACTCATAGTACCTCGTGAAGCCAATTTTGCATTTTATGTTTGACCTTCGATCTTGTCCCCTAAGAAGTATACCGAGCGATAATTGGGGTTCTGTGACATTGTGAGCTCTCATGGCATGACCCATCGCGTCAACATCAGCAGCTAAGCAGAACGTCAATCACTTTAAACATTGGTGACATAGACTGTCCATCGTCACAGTTAAACCATGGAGCTCTATAGTAGCTCCATAGAGCTCCATGGTTAAACCATGGAGCTACTATCAATCAATCATTTATTGTGTGAAGAAAAATATACATGAAATATATACATAAAGCACACATCTTGACTCAAGATGATAGAAATCAGCAACGTGGCTGAGCAGGTTAACAATAATATATCAAAATCCATAAGAGTATCTATCGTAATAATTTTTGAAACAGTTTACACTAGGTGCAGAAGCAATATGATCAGGTAGGCTGTTCCACATACAAATCACCCTGTTACTGAAAAAGTATTTTCTTAAATTGTATTTACACCTTTTGATTTCAAGCATGAAGGAATGTCCTCTTAGACCCTGATACTCCCTTCTGGTAAAAAAAGTGTTCAAGTTCACTGATTCAAGGCCATTTAAAATTTTATATACTTCTATTAAGTCTCCTCTAGTTCTGCGGTCTTCCAGGGTAGTTAACTTTAACTCTCTTAACCTCTCTTCATAACTCAAGTTTGCAATGCCAGGAATCAGTTTAGTGGCTCTTCTTTGTACCTTCTCTAAAATAACCTTGTCCTTTTTCGGGAAAGGAGACCAAGCCTGCACGCAAAACTCCAAATGTGGTCTTACATAAGATTTATACATTGTTTGTAGAGAATCCTTTGAGAAATATGAAAAAGTACGTTTTATCATTCCTAATGTGCTATTGGCTTTAGAGGCTGCTTTTCCTATATATTTAGAAAAAGACAAAGAATCGGTTATTAGGATACCCAGACCCTTCTCCTCTGTTACATTTTTAAGGGTGTGATTATTCATTTCATAATTATAGTTCTGATTTTGCTTTCCAACATGTAGTTCTTTGCACTTGTCCTCATTGAAACCAAGTAGCCATTCCTCCGACCACAAAGACAAGCTGATTAAGTCACTTTGAAGTGTATCTCGATCTAATACCGATAAAATTTGGTGGTATACTTTAGTGTCATCGACAAAAATCTAGTAGCTCCATGGTTGATATCACATTATGGCAGATTTCATGCAGTTGGTCCTGGTTGGTGATAGTTCAGTTTAAGGTTAAGAAACCAGGGTGAAACTTCACCTTCCCCTCAACATAGGTACTGTGGCAACATTTCCTTGCACTTTTTTTGTTTGTTTAAAAAAAGTGTTGTGCTAGTAGGCCTGCTCACACAAGACAGGAGCTTTGCCAACCCTACTGAATATGGCAGCATGTTTCTGCTCTCTAAACACGGCTACTGCGTACTGCAATTCAAAATATTCCTACTGCTTTCAAATAAATCAAATGAAAATTTTACTAAAAAGGTGTCTCATTGACATTGTGTCCTGACCTTATCAAGACTTTTTAATCTATTTGATTAGGACAGTGTCTAGAGAACCAGGTCCAGCTGTAGAATGGGAAGGCCTGTCATTACCGTCTTGACACCCACACAGTCTCATGACAGTCAAGCTGGATTATTCTGACTCAAGTTGGAATATTCCAACGTGGGCCAGGCCCATATTGGAATTCCAACATGGTGCGGCCATGTGCAAATCATGATGTGCTACATGTTTGACAATATGAAAATTGGTGCATGTCCGATGAGAAAAAGTAATAGAACTGTGTTCAAACACCATTTTAAGTATTTATACTAAAACAATTGTTAAGTATTGTCACTCGACCTTATAGATACAAGATAGGAAGCTTTATTTTAATATGGCACATATAACATACAACATTAGCCGAGGGCTATTACAACTGACTAGAGAATACAAGTAGCACAGGCTAAATAAAATAAATACATGTACATAATATATATATAAAAATATAAATTTATAACCTTATAATAATAACATAGTAGCATAAATAGTACTAGGGAGTATGAATAACGTAATGCATAAAAGAAAGAAAATGATAATGAAAATGAAGTGGTGAAATAAAAAACCCTTGAAGACAGAAGAGATGAAGGAGTAACTGAAATCTAAAATATACATGTAATGATGAGAACATGTATGGACATTTATGAGATTTGGGAATGATGATGATATTTTACTGTATCCCAAAGGGATTCACCAATAGATTCATCTCTTAAGACATACAAGAGATCCTGCTCAGCCAGGCATGTGAAACTAGGCAAGTTACTGGTAAATATCATGGCAATTACAAGAATCTTCAAAGTTCCAAACCTGAATTAATCTTTTAAATTCAGGGAGTAAAATTGCATTCTTGGTTTTATTAGGTATCTTATTCCAAATTTTGATGCCAAGATACTGAAGAGATTTTTTCCAAAATTGACTTTGTTAAAAACTGGAAGGTCTAAATATCTGGATGAACGAGAGTTAATTTTTAGCAGATAAACACATGTACAGTTTAAAAATATCCTACACATATGGTGGACTTTGATCTCCTAGGGCTTTGTTGATTTCAAGAGATAACGATTGCAATTTACCAATTGATAATATAAGCAGATCTGATTTTTTAAGTCATGAACAGTAATCACTCTAGTAATCATGAAGAACAAAGCATCATCTGCGCTCCTGAATTTTTTCCATTTTCTCAGTGGGGACAGACCCAGAAAGGTGCCACACTCGGGGGCAATAGTTAAAGTTTGATACTATGAAGGACCTGAAAATCAAGAATTTGCTAGTAGTACATGTGGTATCTAAATGCGGACTTAGAAGTATTAAAACATTGAATTCTCTCTCTCTCTCTCTCTCTCTCGCACACACACACACACACACACACACACACACATACATAACAATTTGCTAGGTGAACCTATAAGACAAGAAAGTGGCTGCAGTGGTGTGATTTAACCTTTCCCCCCCCCCCCCCCTGAATTAAGACTGAGTCAACATCTTTCCTTAGCATGGGTTTCCATATTGATAGGTCTCATCTACAATTCTCAGTCAAATTGTTTTTAGTGGTGTTGAAATTAGTTAAAAAAATTGAAGCAGATGACATTTAACCACCAACAGGTTTTTTGGCCAGTTTAAGGGAGCAAGGGTTAAAGACCACAGTTTTGTCAGTTTCATTTGACTAAACTGTTCAGGAACTGAATGAAAAAGTATGTTTATAAATGCACAGGTAGATTCCCTTTGTCATGCAATATATAGGTGTATTAAGACAGCATGTGCATTCGTTTGGCTGTGCTTTGGTTGTGTGGTCTGCATATTTCGAAGTACCATTTGAAAATGATGCATACACCCCCCCCCCATAAGATAATAATGATAATAATAAGAATATAATGATGATGATGATGATGATGATGATGATGATGATGATGATGATGATGATGATGATGATGATGATGATGATGATGATGATGATGATGATGATAAAAATAATGATAATAATAGTAATAATAATAATAATAATAATAATAATAAACAGTGAATCTTACATAGTTGAGAGTGAGTTGCCATTTTTCCCTCAGGATAGGGATAGGTGTTCGTGGGGAACATTACAAGGTCACAAGTGATTTTCCTCAGGAGCAGCAATTGTGAGTGATAGAAAAATTATAACTTTCTTTCCAGCCATTTAAAATTTTATTCTATGTTTAATTAGGTATTCAACACAAAAATATGCACAAGCCTACTTTCAATGCTGGCCTGGCGTGCCATGTTTGTTTACATTCGCTGTAGTTACTCCACATCATGTGTGATGTATATTTTTAATCAAACATCCCTCACACACATTTGATTTCGCCTAAGTGTTAATGTGCTACATCACTGATGCAGGCACGTCACACTTTTGTTGTAACAATGTTTAGGTGAATGTGAGTTACTACTTTTGAATTTCACTCTAGAAAATGATAGTTCACCCTCAAATATAGAAATTGTGCAGATGATGCGTATAGAAACAACTCGAACATGGTGAATGACCTGTAATGCACACATTTGGTGGGCATGGTGTGTTGGCATTATAACAACTGCTTTGTTATGTTGCTTCTACATGTAGATCATTGACACCAGTGCACATTTGTCATTGCAGATGTATATCCACCTCTGCCAGTCTCCAGGCAGGACCCAATACATTCGGCCCAGAACAGAATAAAAAAGTTTCTGTGACCACCACGCAGGAAAATCTAGTTGACACCATCGAGATCACCGAAAAGGTAAGCCAGAGCTTTTCTACAATGTAGGCTATACATGCAACCAGTTGGCATTCACATGTGACTCAAATACATTGTAGCTGAAATTTATCAAGGCTGATGTATACATCTATTAAAGCACAAGTTTCTTGGTCCAGTTATTTGGGAGGGTTTATTTATAATATGAAATGTTCAGGACCAAACAAATCACAGGGACCATTTTGGCCATTAGCCGATCAGCCAAATGCTACTGTTTCTTGAATTTGGCTGAAGAAATGTGAAAATGGCTAAAATATCTTAAAATGAATTATGCTATGGCCATTTTGTGGGTAAATTATGCTTGTATTAGCAATTTTGGCTCCAGATGTTCTAAGTCTATATCTGTGTCTGAATAAAAAAGTATGATTTCATATAGGTATTTAAGATAAATAAAGTAAAGATAGGGTAAGCTTCTAGATTTAGCTCCCTTAGTTTCCTAATGGATAAGTGAGACAAACCCCTCTGTGGTAAAAACTGACTTGTCAACCATACCAAAGAAACAAACACTTTTTATGTGGTTGGTTGTTTTTTGTTTTTGTTTTTTTTTGAGGGGGGGGGGGATGAATAAACTATTTCAAATGGCACAAAACTGCAAAAACGACAAACTCAATTCAGGAGATTCTGTTTCCAGTAAGTATACGAAAGCTTTTCTCCCAAATGAAGGGAAAATTCTACCTTATTTTCAGTGATTTGAAAACCTTAGTTCCAATGCATTGTGATGGTTGACTGGTCAGTACCATGTTGATACAGGGTCACCTGCTTGAAAGGAAGTGTTTTCTATGCAACAGGGAAATCATTTTCAGTGTTATATTTTACAGTGACATCTTTTCATTGGCACAACTGCTGTAGCTTAGGATTATATAGATTAAATTGTGCACACAAGTATTGTTTGTTCTAGTTCATGAAACAATAACTGAGGTCTTGACTTGATGAGGATGTTCTAACGTTAATGTTATCCCTCACCATAAATATGACAGCTTTTTCAAATCCCGACAAGTGCCTGATGGGACCCAATGAGGTCGAAACACATTGCACACTCCAGCTAGCTCGTCTTGGCTACTTGTCATATCTGCTGTTCTGTAACTTGGGCCACATGTAGGTTTACATTTCTGGTGATCGTTGGATGTATTAGCCAGAATTTGACAAACCGGGTGTGTAAAGGTCAAAACAAAGTATGCAAAATTTAAAATAGGGTTTGCAATTTCTTATGTCTTGCATCATAATTTTTCTAAAATCCAGGTAGTGCATATTAAAAAGTGAGTGGGATTTTGAGAATTTGGCAGCGCATGACACACCCACTTGCCTGGCTAGCAGTTGTCGGCCAGCTATTAGCCTAACACAGTGCTGGTGATTATTCCGAGCTGTGGGCTTGAATCCTCAACTGAAGCCAGTTGCACAAATGGTTGAAGAGTGCTATGTCAGAGGCCATATATAGAGACAGATTAGTAAATAATAGGTCTGCTATTTAAATTAATGTCCCCAAAATTCTGGGTAGCTAAGGCATTTGTTGTTGACAAAATCCGATTTTAGCTAATATTTTGCACTTTTCACGTAATATCTTAGTTCCGAAGGTGAAAAGACAACATGAAATCACATTTAAATGTGGGGATATTAGGTGTAGGTTGGCAAAGTGAGGCGGTTTTTAGCCCTGCTTACCAAAGGGTGCAGAGCTTATGCGACCGCTCATGTCTGTCAGTCCGTCTGTACATATTGGAAACACTATAGTCTGTATTTAATGAAGAATATTTCAAAGGTTGAGAGGACCGGTTTAAAACCACCAGTTGCCTGTTGTGGGTGACTGCCTGTCTCAAGTCAGGAGTGAAATTTGTTTCTTCACATTGGTATTGGAAGATGAATGTTGATGCTTTGGTAACTCTGGAATCTCTGTGCTGTCATTGTTGGGTTTGATATTTATGAATACATGTATGGGTCATGATTTTCTTCATAAGTGTATCATAGCAGAGACGTCTGTAAACTTTTGTTCGTTAGCGCGATACTGTCCACAGTTTTCAAGTTAACCCAATATAACTTTCAGGGCTTGTAGGGTGTATGAAAATCTAGGCCATTTTTTATATTGGTGGTGCCACCTGCATTATTATGTAATATAGGGGTGAAAATGTGAAAATCTTGTGAACACTGTATTATCCTTAATTTTTCGTGGATCTTCACCAAATTTGGTGGGATTGTGGGGGAGGTCAAACTCTAAGTTGCTAATGATACTAGTGGCACCACCAATAATTTGATGGAAATTATGAGCCAAAATGTGTTTTAAGATGTAAAATTCCATATTTGGGAAAGTAAGTGAATTAGACTTGCCAAATGTAAAGGATATATACTATGTATCCTTTACGTTTGGCAAGTCTATTATACACCATGGGCAAAGGTAGAATGTTATATAATATCAGTGACCTTGACCTATTTTTGTGAGGTCACCTTGCCTGTAAAGTTGAAAAGGTGATTTTGTAATGGCAGGGTGTAGCTTGGACATCAGAGGCAAAGAGAATTGAGTCTCCAGATCAAAATTGCACTTGATTACATAATACATAAAACTGTATTGGGTGACCTACTTTTTGGGTCACTGTGACCCAGTAATTATGGAGTTTGGCGCTTGTCCAAATTTATTGTTTTTCATCAACAACTCGAAAGGTTATTACTGGATTTGAACAAACAGACTGTATATGGAAAGCTGGATGTAGGGGGCATATTTTGAACTATCAGTTTTTAAATCTGATTTGAAGGTTAAGGTCAAATAGCCATTTTGAATATAAGGGTCATCTTGTGAATGCTCTGCACCCCACAATTCTTGAGATAGGCTCATATAACATTTGGGAGTTATAAACTGGATGAAAATCTTTGTTGACATCAATGTAGGTGGTGCCACCTATAGTATTATGAAACATACAGGTCAAAATATGAAAATCTTGTGACTGTAATATGGTCCACAGTTTTCAGGTTGGCCCAATATAGCTTTAGGACTAATAGGGGGTATAAAAATCTAGGTTCTTTTCAATATTGGTGGTGCCACCTACAATATTTTGCAACATAGGGGTCTAAATATGAAAATCTTGTGAACACTCTAGCATCTTTAATTTGTTGCAGATCTTCGCCAAATTTGGTGGGATTGTGCAGGAGGTCGAAGTCTCAGTTAGTAATGATACTAGTGGCACCACCAATAATTTGATGGAAATTATGAGCCGAAATATGTTTTAAGATATAAAATTCCATATATCTTGAAAAGTAATTGGATCGAACTTTCCAAATGTATGGGATATATGCACAATGTCCAAAGCTAGAATTGTATGTAATATCAGTGACCTTGACCTATTTTTGTGAGGTCACCTTGCCTGTACAGTTGAAAGAGGTGATTTTGTAATGGCAGGGTGTAGCTTGGACTTCAATGGCAATGTCAGCACAGCACCAGGCAGGCTTATGGGCCTCTTTTATTACATAATCTGGGTGTCCTTGATCTTCTGTTACTGAGGACATAAAGTTAAGGACTCGCTCATTGTTGTCTAGGCACATGCAACAATATTCATCACAGGAGCTGCACAAATAAGCTATGATTACATGTGGAGTGAAGTGCCATCTCGTGGACAATTTTTACATCATATGTACGTCAGGTTTATATGTTCAGAAGCCGCTTAAGGACTCACAACTTTGAAATGAACAGGTGCAATATAACCACGATGCCAGCAGAGCATGATGCCCATGGGCCTCTTGTTTTATTTATCAATTTTCTTGTATGTTACGCCACATAAAAATAGAGGTAAAGGGTGTCCAGGAAAGCAGTCCAGGAAAATGGAAATAGACAATTTTGGCAGTTGCCTGAAGAACTTCAGCCTTGCTGTTGGTCTTAATTTGCCTGCTTGGCCAGACCTGTTGAGGGCAAAGGTATGGCTGCCAACACACACCATCAAAATTCCACTGCCGACTGTGTGACATAAGCAGGCAGGGGTTCTAAACAAAAGTTTTAAGCCTTTGTTTTCAAGTTAAATTCATGGGGCTATTTTGAGCATCTGTGAACATGTATGTTCATTTTTTAATACATGGCAGAATACATAATTGCGTTCATTTCCATGTCACTTTAAATTCCTGTTTCAGATTATGGATGCTATTCATTTTTGGTATTAAACTTTAAAGTGTAGAAAATACAGGCCAGATCTTGAGTGAAAGACATGCAGGAACACAATTTGTTTTTATTGGCTGGTGCTGCCATCTAGTGACAGCAGTTTGTCCAACAGCTTTGCTTCCATCCACAAATTCAGATATGTCTCCCTTTATTATGTTAAGATACAGCATGTTTTTATTTGGTTCAGATAGTGTTGATTGTTATGACCATCTGGATCCTTAGACACAATTTATTTACAGAAAACTATCATGATTTAATCCTTTATATAAACATATTAACATTTAATAATGTAATTTACATGTGTGTACCTTTAAAGTCATTTTGGACCCCTGCAACTCTACTTTCCATTCAAGTATAAAAATCTGGTATTTGCTACTTTTATATTATAAAGGTTTATAAAGGTCATTGCCAAATTGTAATATTTACATTTGGCGGTTTTTTTTAGCATTAGAAGAATAGGAAACGTTTGGACGTTCTCCATTAATGCAGTCCACGTGCAATCATAGCAACCTTCTAGTAGTACAGCACAGTATTAAACAATGTCAGGCCTATTTTAGTTTCTGCTGGTAGCCAAAAATCTGTGCCCTACTAACGCCCCCCCCCCCCCCCCCCCCCGGCTTGTTCAACTTATTTGCTTTACAAGAATAAGGAGATAAACCATAAGGAGATAAATAATAAAATAGCGTACTGTGTTTCTTCAATAAATATTTGAATTGCACACCCTTTCAACTGTATTCATTGTTGTTTGATTTCAATTTGATGGCAAGCATTTTTGCATGACGTCACCAATGGGACGTCATTAAAATGCCTGTCATCAAATTGCAGTCACCCATCAATGAATACAATTAACAGGATGTTCAATTTCTAATAAAATGACCGCAAGATAGTTTATTGGATATTTCATGTGAACCAGTGCAGTGAATGTTTACATGATTCAAGTACATGTACATGGTGATTTTGTCCTGAATTATTTTTCCTCGTTGGCCAAGTGAATGGCTGATCATCATTGAGTGGTCTAATGTTTACTTGTCTCACCAGACTTTTGAGCTCTTTTGGACCGGATCACAGTCAAACGCTTCAAGTGTGAGACCACTCCTCTGATGCACATAAGTCTAGAAAGATTTACGGTTTCATGTTTTCTTACTAAAAGTGTGCATGTGTTGTTTCAGTAAAATTGGTCCATAACAACTGTTGCCTGAGTGGCAGGGTAACACTGAGATTGTCCTGGTGTTAACAGGTGTGTCAGCTGAGGTCCAGATTGAAGGGTGACAATACCTGGGGAGTGTGGACAATCTTTGTGTCACCCCACAATGGGGACAACAGTTACATAATTATACTTGTACACGTTTATGTCGGCATTCTTCTGGTTTCTTTGGCTCGGAAGGTGTTTTGTCCCTGCAGACATGGTCATCGAACTTACAACACATGTAATGACTTGGTCTAGACTGGAAAGCTTAAGGATTGGCAGAATAAGTTTTATTGGCCTATGGAGACCAAACATGCACACAGAAAGTTTTTTGTTTTTGTTTTTTTTAACAACATCTGGGCACATTTAAATTTTCTCAGTAATACTAATTTGTTATTTTCCAATGTCCTTAATGACACCCACTGTCTTGAACGAAAACTTTGGCAATTATGCTGAATATTTCCATCAAATAGTCATTTATACATTAATTTAGCTGTAATATTCCAAATGTGAGTCAATGATTGAGCCTCACTTCTTTTCAGTTTCTTGAGTAACGGGGATATTATGGCACTAATGTGGATCTGAGTATTTGAAATGCAGAGTGTGTCTTGCTGTTTATTATTATTATTATTATTATTATTACTATTATTATTATTATCATTATTATCATCATTATCATTATCATCATCATTATTATTATTATTATTATTATTATTATTATGCTATCAACAGGCTATGGGCAACCTTTGCCAGTGGCAGTCTTCTATATTGATTATGCAATTTTTTTCAGGGTACAGTATTGAGCAACCCAGATAATTATAGTTTATACGGTATGCTGCAATCCTCTGCACAATATTCCATTGCTTTTTTTTCAGTTTATCTGCAGATGACCATACCTAGCAATATTGGTTGGTCCCACTTGTCATTCACCAACAAGTGTTTGTTTAATTGTGAAAATATGTAAAATTTAAAAACAGACATTAACTTCAGATTGCTGCCGATGAAGCTAATAGCAAAGGGATATGATGGCTCACTGGTGACATTGTGTGCAACCTTTCCCCCCTAACACGGGAAAGTCCATTATGTTGTGTGTAGACCAGAGGGGAGGGCCACATAACATTATAGCCATGTGTGTAGTCACATGACAGGTCAGCTGCTCTGTACTGACTGCAGTTTTGTGGCCACACATTTTGTGTGGTGAACGGTGACAGGTAATGCTGTCTGCCGGCTTTACTACAGTGTGTGTGTGGCGTGTGGCAGACTTCTGTCAGGCAGTGTTACTGCATGCTGCCACACTGGCACACGTGTGGAGGGTTCTGTCTCGCCTTCAGCCGTGGAAACTTTCACCGATTTGGCAGGCCGACATTTATCGTCAGTTCACTGTTTTTATGACCAATCTGTTTCTGTTTAAAAAGAATTTCTTTGTTTTGTTTGTTTTTAACCCCCAAAATATGTCAAAATGTGGAAACAGAAGTACATACATATATATAATATTGGGGTTGGGGGGTGGGGAGGTAGAGGAGTCCTCTTCATTAGTCACAAAGAAAATATTGCGTTTTTCCCAGCGAAAAGGTATATTTCACAGATCTTCACAATTCCTTCACAGTTTACAATTTATCGAAATGTCAATTGACAGTTGATGATTTACTGCAGTGCTGAATCATGTTTCACAAGTTATGGTCCCTTCATGGTTCAAAGAAATAATATTCTAGTTCCACAGTAACTAAAAATAATAATTTTAAAAAAAGAAGCCCCCCCCTTCCCCCCAATATTTTGTTGCTGGTGTTAGACTTTTTGTTCTTTTCAGAATTTTCTCAGTTTCCTCAGCTTCATTTTTTTGTTTCTACGCATAAGGAATATGTAAGGACGTAGAATTCAAAGTGATAAAACGCGGTACCTGGGAGATACCTTGATACACCCTCGTCTCGGGTTCTGTGCTTATTTCCCCCCTAACTGGCCTGCTGGCCACCCAGGGTGACCCTAATACAGTGACCGATGAGGGACCTGCCCCGGCTCAGCAGGTGTACAATATAGCATGCTAAAGGCCGAGTAGCCAACAGAGCATGGGGCCCAACCAGGAGTCGGTGCCCCATGTCAATGTGCTAACCCAGTCCTGCTTTCATATAACACAGTACTCTACACCGTGTCAGGTCTGGTGCTGTCAGTACAGTTTGCTTGCAAAGGGGCTGATGAACCAGGACTGCATTATCAGGTTTAACCCTTAAAGTGCTAATCACTGCTATAGCTGCTTTCTCATTACCATTAAACATATAATGGTTAAAATAGTCAAATTCCTCATGAAGATACCTTTCATTCAAATACCAGCAAGCCTTGTCTGAAGCAAAAAGTAGTCTTAGTCAACAGCTTTCCTCGGGACACTTTGCGCGCAATGCGTGCAAAGTGGCCCGAGGAAAGCTGTTGACTCAATCTTAAATCAGCACTTTAAGGGTTAACTCAGTCCACCCTGATAGAAGGCTGAGTCAATAGCTTTCCTTGGCGCGCTCTGGGCACAATGCGCCCAGAGCGCGCCAAGGAAAGCTATTGACCATGGGCATACAATTTGGAATGATCTTCCATACAAGTTTCATCCAAAATTTTGAAAAGTAATCCCAATATATATTAGTAAAATACAACTAGCAGATGGCATTTAGATAGTGGCTGGAAAAAGCATCATTAGCGTGGAATGAGTCAAAAAAAAAAAAGGCTCCATTTCAAATTATGGGACTTCAATTAAATTTAAAGGTAGTGAAATGTGCTCTTACTGTCAGGTGACTAATTGCGTGTTAATTCCGTGTGAAGGGCAGGCCAACTATAATGCACAATCTCAGAGTGGCACAAGAAGTGGGCAACCTCCGCAGCCAATGGTCCCCTGGTGAGCCTAGGTCAAAAAAAGAGAGATGACTGAAAAGCTGGTTATTACAAAATGCAAACATACAAAGATTTTAATTCACGTATAGGCCCTCAGAGGGCCCAGTGATGATACATACTATCTGTACGTGTATGACATGAGACGGAGACTGGAAAGACTGGAACCAAATCCGTCAGAATAATTCTGCATTTGTATACCATTACAGTGCTGTTCACACATGCTTACTT